>NTHP01000164.1:1050687-1079386 GCA_003416845.1 Oplegnathus fasciatus
GTGTAAACCTCCTCTCTTCTATGCAGTGGGCGAGATGAGATCTCCGTCCATGACTGACTTTCTGTGGGGTCTGGAAAACTCTGGTTGGCTCAAACACATTAAAGCCATACTGGATGCCGGGGTCTTCATTGCCAGGGTGTGTACACAGACAGACACAAACACACACACAGGCAGGCTCTCAGACGGACACACATTGATTATCAAAATAGTTGTCAAATAACTTTCTGTTGTTGCAAAGGAAATTTGGAAAATTACTTTATGGCACAAAATGGAGAGGAAGAGGGTGATGTTCCTCTGGAGCAATATTATGATGGAAGGAAATAAATGACTTCCAACATGTTAAATGACTTTAGAAAAAACACCAGAAAGGGAAAGGGCATTAGACATTAGACATAACATCCAGTTTGCGCTGCTGAGCTGAACATCATGTTTTGGACGTCAGCACACTCTGGCGGTCCCAACATAAAAACATGGAAGGTAAAAAAAAACTTCGCCAAAAAAGTAGAACCCAGCTAGAAATTGTACGTTCCCAGAACATCTGAGAATGTCCCCGCTGGTGTAAAGGACGTCGCCTTGTAACGTTCTCGGACAGGCATGATGTGTAGTTCTTTAAAGGGTAGGGGGACGTTTAGTGTGTGGGTCAGGCTCAAAATGCTTTTGTTTTTCAACCAGTCATGCGCATTTGTAATAGAAATGTGTATCTCAGTCCCCCAAAGCTGTATACCAAATTTGGTGCTGATAGAGTCGAAATCCAAAAAAGTCTACTCATATTATTGTTTTTCAGATTATGCAAATTAGCAAAAAATCTGTCATGGTGGCCTTTATTGTCCATTAGGCTTTTTTGTAGAGGACATTGAGTTGTAGATGTGTGTGAAATTTCAGGCCAATCGGACCCACTGTGAGGGGGGGACAGCCTTTCAAAGTTTTCACATTTTTGGCTGTTGATTATAGCGCCACCGTCAGGCCGATTGGGATTATATTTTTTGTGAAGCACTTGCACATCATCTCCAGTGCCAAGTTTCATGTCTCTAGCTCATTCCAGCTCCCAGGAAATTGAGCAAAAGCATAAAAAAGCACACAACTATCAATAGACCACACCCACATTAATCAATCAATATGACACAATATGATTTTTGTTCTTACTTGCCCTCAGAGCATGTGCACCAAATTTGGTAAAATTCTGTTCACTAGGTCTTGAGGTACACATTTTTGATATTTTTGGCACCCCCCTATGGGTCAGGCTCAAAATGCTTTGGCTGTATACCAAATTTGGTGTTGATTGAGTCATAATTCACAAAAGTCTATTCATATTACTGTTTTTTACATTATGCAAATTAGAAAAAGTCCATCATGGCAGACCCCTATGGTCCAAGAGGCTTTTTTGTAGAGAAGTGACAAAATGCAGGTAGGAACGGTAGTAATGAATGTATAAAAATATAAATATAAACAGAGATGTATATAAACAGAGATGAACAGATAAGGAGAATGTAAACAGGTGAGCAGTGCAGCGTGATGAACTGGACGAATCTCTCCTGAGCTCCAGGCCCAAATGACCTCTGAAGATAAAACGTGTGTCTACCAGGCCACAGGAAATGCCTCAAATGGAATGGATAAGACAATTTACGACGGTCATAAAGTGATGGCAAAGACTCCAAGGACCAGGTCTCACTTGACCACTTTGAACTCAGAGGATCAAGGAATCCTCTGTTGAATCTGAATTGACTTTAATTCGACTCTACATTCATTATATCTGATATATTTAATGAACAATGTAAAGGACCACAAAACATCGTTATAATGTGTTGATTTCAATGCCAGAATAATAAGATCCTGAATTTAAAGTAACATATTACATAAATTCTCTAATCTAGTCTAACCATAGCATGTTTGGTCTTGTTCAAGAGCTAATAAAATTTAGAATGTGAATATGCATTTGTTTAGCCAATAACTTGATCATAGCTTGCAATAAGAAGAAATATTAAGTTAATGATGACATAAAGATAGCTGTCTGACACAGACACAGATGCCCCCCTTTCACCCCTCCTCCCTGCATTCCTTAGATAGAGATAAGTAATTACTTGAGGAACTAGTAATGCTATTTAATTTGAGGCCACACTTATAGAATAGACAAATACACACATATATGTAGAAATCTATTTACATGGGGTAGTAAGTAGGTGTCATCTGTTATTATAACTGAACTATAACAGAGTTCTTACAGGTTCCTCCAACTTTGACCCCCCTATACACTCACACCACAGACATGTGTACCCCAAGTGTGTGTATCTAAATGTGTGTGTGTCTGCCTCTCACCACCTCTCTCAGAAAGAGAGTGGAAGACTGTAAGGAACTCATATGTGTTAAAATGACTGTAGTCTCACAATTTGCCGACTGTACACCTACCTGTACACATATGCATATATATGACTTATATGTGTGGATCAAACTTTGTAAGTGATTGACATTTATGATATTTAAGCCTGAGTTAACGCTGTATAACAGTTATTACTGCTTATTTAATAGAAGTGTTTGGTATCCTTCAACAGCTGAAGGAATCAAAATTTTAACTATGGAAGCATTAAATAGGTAATAAGTTTTAATAATTCTTTAGAAAGGAAATAAGGAACAAAAGAGAATAACTGCGATTAGAATTAGAGGGTGTGGAGTGCATGCCTGATGAACAGTTTTTGGCGGAAGTCTACTTTCTGTGTGACATTTTTGGACACTTGAATACTTTGACTCTCGAAGTGCAGGGGTGGGAAAAGTCTATCGCTGATTTGGCTGAGAGGCTTTGTGCCTTCAAGACAAAGCTAACGATTTTCACAACAGACCTAATGGCAACAAAATTGCTGCACTTCCCACACATCTGTGCATTCATGAGCACAGCGCCTGGGGCACACATAATGCCGGTCTACTTATACTTGTGAGTCTAGCTTTTCTCATATGAATGCCATCCAAACAAGGGCACGTTGTTCCATGACCAGTGAGAGGTTGCATGAGTGTCTCAGGATTGCCCTTACTACATATGAGCCAAACTATGTTGAAATGGCAAAATCAAGGCAGTGTAATTTCTCTCACTGACTCAAACAGGCTCAAAATGACAGAAGTCTGATATGTATGGTAGTTCTATAGTAGTCAGTCACCTGATTGAGGCATGCAATGCTACCTTGAAGTGAAAGTGCAAAGACTACTATCTGTTTTATGATGATTCAAAGAGGCCTACTGATTGTTAGTCTGGATACTGTTTTACTGTTTTCACCTTTAACAAATATGGATATGGACCTGCTATAAGCACTATATGTCTGCTTGGAACTGTTTTTGACAGTATCATAAACAGGCCTACTTACTGTTAGTCTGATGGCTACTGTTTTACTATGTTCATCTTGCATTTAGGGTTTATGGATATGGACCTGCTATAAGCACCTTATGTCTGCTTGGACGTGTTATTGATGATATTACAAACAGGCCTACTTACTTTTAGTCTGATGGATACTGTTTTACTATATTCATCTTGTTTTCTACATTTGTGGATATGGACCTGTCAGAAAAACACCTCACGTCTCCTTGTTTTTTTAGATGTAATTTTTTGCACTTCTGTATCAAGTCTTGCAACCATAGCTTTCCTGTGTTTTTTGTATGGACTGGCTGCTGTCTGGAATTGATTATGATACTATTAAAGTGAAAGAAAAGGGATGCGTGTGACTAGTTTATTCCATGTAGTAATATATCTATTAACATTATACTGTAAGAGTTATTTGTAGCCATTAATTGACAAAGTACTCTGTGTGGTCCACAAACCCCTAGTTATTTTCCTATTTGGCCCTATTGAAGTTGAATAGCCCTGTCCTATAGTTATGGTCCCCTAAACATCCCCAGAATGTCCTGAATGTTCTCTGAAAGTCCGCCAAATAACCAACTTAGATGGAGTCCCAAATGAAACATCCCCATGTGACCAACAGGGAACAATATGGGAATGTTCTGTTTATATCCCAAATGTCCTCTTTGTATCGTTGCAATGTGACCATAAAATAACCAAAATGGAACGCCCCCCTAAAGTCATATAGGGAAATTTGAACTGCAGCACTTTCATAACCAAAAGAGGACGTTTTAGGAACGTTCCCATGTTCTGTAAAGGTTCGGGACGTCACCTTTAGAGAACCTTTAGGGAACGTTACTTAAGGTTCCCAGAATGTCTCCTCCTATGTGGGAACCTGGCTCAACTTTTGCTGCAATGCAATGCAGTGTCATCTGACAAAGCACAGCATTGGCCAATCAAATATGTGCAAGCCTGGAGCTCTTTGTGTAACTCTTTTTGTCTCTTAATGCTGTTTGTCTCCTGATAACCTCATGATCATTGCTATTGAAGTTAAAATGATCGCCACTGTGATAACTAAGCTCATGGATCTATTACTCAAGCTGGACTTCCTGGATCGTATTTAATTGTGTTAACCCTGAAGCAACGCGTCCCCACCAACACAGCTGTTTGGACTTTTTTAAAACGGGTGTTTTCGGTCTGAATGCCAGGTTAGGATACTGTCATTTAACTTAACTCTCTCTCTCTCTCTCTCTCTCTCTCTCTCTCTCTCTCTCTCTCTCTCTCGCTCTCTTCAGGCAGTTGCTGATGAAGGTGTCAGTGTGTTGGTTCACTGTTCAGATGGCTGGGACAGGACGGCCCAGGCCTGCTCTGTAGCCAGTATACTGTTGGACTCATTCTACAGAACCATCAAAGGACTCATGGTAACACACAACAATGACGATCTCTTATTCTTATTCTAAGACCTAAGTTGGTCCTCCTCTTCCTCTCTACTCTTTATCCTCCCTTCCTCCCTTCCCTCTTTGTCCTGCCTGTCCTTTCCACCTCTCTTCTAGGTGCTAATCGAGAGAGACTGGGTTTCCTTCGGTCACAAGTTTTCCCACAGGTCAGTATCTGGGTCTGATTTCAACAGTGTCTGCACAGCAACATCATTACAATCATTTTGTGTATTTTATTTTGTAAGATGGGGTCAACCACTATTCTCCAACAGTTGAACCTTGCATTAACATATTTTGCATGCATTTTTGCATTTTACAATTGCAGGCAGAAAATATGAAGAAAAATTAAAATAAAACATGAGTTAGTAATTTTATCGCTCTACTTTTCAATAGGGTCAAACTAGTTAAAATCACATTTTTAATATTACAATAAAACAAGTTTCAGGCAGTGGATAAACAGAAATTGGATGTCTATTTTCATAAGTTTGGTTTCTGTATACATGAAGTGAGTGTGTAAGAGAGTGATAGGCAGAGAAAGACAGAAAAATAGAGGAGATAGAGTAGCAGACAGAAAAATAAGTTTAAAGTTAATTTTAAATACTACATCAACAAATTTGGGTCAGTTCAAAAATCCCTTCAAATATTTTTCTATAATTGGGAGAGTTCCTCTTCTCCACAGGACATACTGTATATCACTCACATATCCCGCATACCCAAAATAAATAAATAAATAAAAATAGAACATAAAAAAATGAACTTACAAGAAGTAGAACAATACACAAAAGAGAGAGAAGGATGTTGAATAAATGAATACCATAGTTCTCATATAAAAGGCTGATTGATAATAAAAGCCTGGTAGAATAACACATTTGAGGGTGAAATTACTTGTAGCCTTCTATGGCTCTTACACAGTAAATTCAGCATAGTGTACATTTCCACAGAACTACTTCCATCAGTACAACAACATCTTATAATCACCACTTTGCTGCTCTGAGTTTCTATTTAGAACAGAAATGCCTGATACACCCAACTATTGATTCTAGTTTTTCCATATTTCGATTTTACCGATCAGTGTTCACATTAAAAGCCTACCAATAAAGGCAAGACTGTAAGACTTTGACCTTTTAGGTAAAAAATGTCTTCACTTCATCATTTCATCCTGTTAGACATTTGTGTGAAATTTTGTAATAATTAGCGTATGAATTCTTGAGTTATGGCCAAAAATGTGTTTTGTGAGGTCACAGTGACCTTTGACCTTTGACCAGCAAATTATAATCAGTTCATCCTTGAGTCCAAGTGGACGTTTGTTGTTTGGTAACTTAACAGTGATTGATTGTTGTTGTACTGATGGAATAATATAATAATATAGATTATTCTAACAGGAGTCAGTCGCACACAGTTAAGTCCACTTCAGTTGTCCTCTCTTTTATTGTTCACACACACGCCTTCACAATATAAAGGCTGAATCCAAATGTCCACTCTCTGGACTTGCGGACTGAGCCCTCGCGGACTTCAGTCGTACGTATTGTGACGTGTTCATCGTCTTCACGTCAAGTCTGCGAGGGCGCGAGACTGCAAGGCTGTCTATAAGGACAGGACTATGGCTAAGTAAATTGGGTATTACTTACATTGGAAGACCTTCTTTTGTTGTTTTCTGGCCCTTTTTCTTAGCCTATATATTTGGCAGTGCACTGCACAGCTGTTACAGGCTACCATCACTTAAAAACTACAATAATAAAATGCATTTTGATTACCTCTGTAGCCTATACTTCTACATATTTCTGTATCATGATGTGGCTGAATATTATTTCTGGCCTACATGATTCAGGTAACGTTTTAATAAAGTAATTGTTTTACACATTGATAATAAGATCGTTTTGTTTTAAATTACAACATCATGCCTGTATTGCAATGAATTGTGGGTAATTAAATCAGTGAAGTCCGGTGAAGTCTGCACCCCAAGTGGACTTTCTGGAAGTCTGCAGAAAGTCCGCTTGAGGCCCCTTGTGGATTGGATGAATTGTAGGTTTGGACAGCCCTCAGCACTTCCCGGGAACGCACCCGCAAAGTCCGTGAGTCTGCAAGACCGGTGAAGGCCGGACATTTGGATTCAACCAAACATTCTTCTTCCTCTTTGCTCCTCCTCTTGCCCGGTGACTCCGGAGGGCATATAGTCAAGTTTCCCAAAATAACACAAACTCAACAAACTTCAAAAAGTTGAGTATAGAGATTTTTTTTGTGTGACCACCAAAACGGCTGTCCTCTCTGAGATAATTTGTAGAGTGTGCAGTGTGATGGACAGTTAAGACAGAGTTGTGTCCCTGTAGGTACGCACACCTGGATGGAGATCCTAAAGAAGTGTCTCCTGTCATCGATCAGTTCCTGGAGTGTGTGTGGCAGCTGTCCGAGCAGTTCCCATGTGCCTTTGAGTTCAACGAGTGCTTCCTCATCGCCATACGCACTCACGTCTATTCCTGTCAGTATGGGACCTTCCTGGGAAACTGCCAGAAGGAACGCAGGGATATAAAGTAGGACTGACATACACACATACAGTATATACACACTGGATTGTCTGAAGACACAATCCGGCTGCCTGTGTAGTTACTCAGAAATAAGCACAGTAAGCATAGTTTTTACTAATTTCCCTGTCCAAATGGTACATAAAAGTTTAATTGAATGTGTTATTATGTTTTATTATTTTTTTATTATTATTATAACTATTTAAAAAGTGGAAATAGTGTATATGTTTTTGATATCCACTTTATAAACAAACACACACTCAAACATATGCACACACAGATAATGTGTCTAAAATCCCTTTCCAAAATTGTCACAGTTTCTACCTATAAAAAGTCAAAAGGCATCACATCTATGGCCCTCACTTTGATAACTTTCCAGTTCCAATACTGTTAAATTGGGATGTATTTGGGAACCAGCACTTATTTATGGCAGGACAATAACATCCATATAATCAATTCATTTTTGTGGCCCATTTGACATCAGAGTTGTCCTGTCCAGAATTAACTTCTGTCACATGAGTCTGGATGTCTTCCAGAGGCTTTGAGGGGAGTGTCCTTTTCATTTTAGCCAATATGATAAAGAGAAGCAAACAGGATACTGATCCTCACTGTGATTTAGGCTGAGTATGTATTCACCTAAACATATTGCTCAGTGGATCTTGAAGATCCAGACTCCAATTCAGATTAAGTCTCTGTTTGCTGTTTCAACTTATAAACCAAAGATTGACTGCTGTGTTTGAGAAGGTGTTATGATTTTAGTACCTTTGAGCTATTCATCATGTGTTTGTATTGGTGGATACACTGAGAGGATATCTGATATTTGGCAGACAAAGCTGTGTGCTTCATACAGCTGCTGAAAAGCTGTAGAATACATGCCTAGAAAACCAGCACTAGTCTCTCCAGAATGTCTGTGCAGCTGTTTGTTTTTGCAGTTGTTGATTGGTTGATTGTTGGTTGGTGTGTATGTTGTTTGACTACAGGCTTTGTGAGCGAAGTCACTCTGTGTGGCCGCAGCTGTGGAAGGACAGAGCCGAATACACCAACCCTCTGTACAAGGCTGAGCTAAGCCAGAGTCAGGGTATCCTGAGACCCAACACCACCCCCTACTGCTTCAAGTGAGTTACTGCAGCA
Organism: Oplegnathus fasciatus; assembly: GCA_003416845.1. Taxonomy (NCBI): domain Eukaryota; kingdom Metazoa; phylum Chordata; class Actinopteri; order Centrarchiformes; family Oplegnathidae; genus Oplegnathus; species Oplegnathus fasciatus. The sequence continues at coordinate 1,059,090 of NTHP01000164.1, forward strand.
AACACACCCACTGACACCACATGACTGTATCCTTTATTTCAGGATAAGATAATTGAATCCCCAAAGGGGTAATTCAGGTGTTACAGCAGCACAAGGACAGAAATATAAATATAAATAAAATAATAATTAAAAGTGTATAAAATAAATAAGAATAAGAATAATATAGAATAACATAGAGACTGTACAAGAGCAATTAAGCTCAAACTGAAATTACAAGCAGTAGAGTGTAATAGTAATATGATACCATCAGCTATAACAGCATACACCAGAATATTATATAATATGATTATGTAAGTATAATATAGTGCAGTATAATATAGTATGGGACATAGGTAGTGATATAGTAGAGTGTAACATAACTGTGTACAGCTATATAATATGAGTAATAGTATGAGTAATAAAGTATGATAGTATAATATATAAAGAATGTAAATAACAACAATAATATTATATAAGTATATTAAAATATATAATAACATACAATAGATACTATATTTGTGTGCAGTATTTGCAGATCCAACAAGGGAAGGGGGCAATGGAGAGGGAGAGTGGTGTGAGCGTCTCAAGTGTCCCAGACACTCTGTGGAGTTGGGTGTGTGTGATTTGGAGAGGGGTGGAGAGAGGTGGGGGCAGAAAAAACTCACTGGTCAAAGTGATGACAGTCCCCCGCACTGCACTGGGACACATCTGACCACACCATGGTCCACCTGATTCCTGCATACAGGTAGAAATTAAAGCTGTGTAAACATGCTGTGAGGACATCAAAGCAGTAGAACAGTGAAGCTGTGGAGGATCCTCGAGCCTGCTTGGACTGAACAGACTGGGATGTTTTCAGGACTGCTACCAACAATCTGCACTGATCAGCTGTCTTCGGTGTTCACAGACATCTTCAACACCTCACTGGAGACTTGCCACATACCAGCCTGCTTCAAAACCTCCACCATCATCCCTGTGACTGTCCCCAAAAAACCAAGGACCACAGGACCTACACACCCTTCGCCCTGACCTCTGTGGTAAACAAAAAGTCAAGTGTGGTAAAGTCATTTGAGTGCCTTGTGCTGTCCCACCTCAAAACTATCACCAATCCACTCCTGGCCTACAGAGCCAACTGGTCTATAGACAGTGCAGTAAACGTGGCCCTCCACTTCATCCTCCAGTACCAGGACTCCTCAGGAACCTATGCCAGCATCCTGTTTGTGGACTTCAATACCTTCAATACCAGCATCACGGCTCCGCTGCAGAGTGTGCCTGATTTCACCTGCAGGTAGATCACTGACATCCTGTCTGACAGGAGGCAGCACGTGAAGCTGTGAAAACATGTCTCTGACTCCCGGACCACTGACACCGGTTCCCCTCAGGGCTGTGTCCTTTCCCCTCTGCTCTTCTCCCTGTATACCAACAGTTGTGCCTCCAGTCATCAGTCCATTAAGCTCCTGAAGTTTGCGGATGACACTACCCTCATTGGGCTCATTTCTGGTGGGGTGCGGACAGAACAACTTAGAGCTCAATGCTCTAAAGACAGTGGAGATGGTTGTGGATTTCAGGAAGAACCCAGCCCCACTCACCCCCATCTCTTCCGCTTCCAGGGCACCATCATCACCCAGGACCTCAAATGGGAGCATCATCTCCCTCACCAAGAAAGCACAGGAGAGGATGTACTTTCTCTGGCAGCTGAGGAAGTTCAACCTGCCAAAGTCAATGATGGTGCACTTCTACATTGCCATCATTGAGTCAATTCTCACCTCCTCCATCCCAATCTGGTACGCTGCTGCCACTGGCAAGGACAAAGTTAGACTGCAGTGCGTCATTTGCTATGCTGAGAATGTATGAGGACCTGTATGCCTCCAGGACCCTGAGGCATGCTGGAAAGATTGTGGCCAACCCCTCCCACCCACACAAACTTTTTGGGACACTCCCCTCTGGCAGGAGGCTGTGGTCCATTAGGACCAAAACCTCACGCCATTACAACAGTGTCTCCCCTTCTGCAGCTGGCCTGATCAACAAGGCCCGGGACCCTGGAACTCTTATCCCTTTACATAGACACTACATGTAATACTGACGTCTCTACATCTGACATCTTTTGGACTATTATCTCTGTAAATTGCACATATTCTTTAAGGGGTTTCAAAGGTTTCAAGGGTATTTATTTATCATTATACAACATGGGGTTGTAAAATGAAATGCAAGCTGTAGTCTCTTCATGCTACACACACAAAAAAAATCAGAACAAAACAAAAAAACAAAAATACTGTGAACATTTGCATATTCCCTGGTCATAATTTTGCACATTCCTGCACAAACTGTCCAGCCCTTTGATTTTTATTTATATTTATGTGCTATTTACTAAGAGAGGGGGAGGTAGTCATGTTCTTAGTGGTGAGGAAAGCAGCGTCTTCAGCAGAGGTGTGAATGGGGGCAGAGGTAATGGATGGGGACCTAAACACACTGTCTGAGCACACAGGGGTGATGGTTGTGTCAAACCTATTGAAAAATACGTTCAGCTCGGTTGCAAATTCTAGGTCCCCCTGTACTCCAGAGGCGGACCTTTTTGGAGGGTACAATTGTGTCCTCACAGAAACAGATCTGTTATGCAGTGAGAGGTACCCTCAATGTCATCCCTGTAGTTCTCCTGGAACAGTCTGTTACATACCAGACCTTCACAGTCCTTGTGCTGGCCACCTGTTGTTTCACATGTGGCTTGTAGGTGGCTTCAAGGTGTAATTTTTCCTCTTCTCTCTCCTTGCCTCCAGAATGTGGAAGGGTCTCTATAACCACGTGGAGAAATCAACACCTCCTCGCCAGTCACCTGCTGACTTCCTGTCTGCCGTGAGGGAGGAGTCCCAGCAGCTGGAGGAGGAGCTGACCAATCACCAGGAGGTACCGCCAGGAGGAACCGCCCACCACCACCACCCGGGCTCCAGACAAGGCATACAACACACAAAGACACCCCCTGTTATGACACCACCATAACCTCAATTCAACATCCATCTCTCCAAAAACGATCTGAGAATCTCTCTCTGAGGTGCTGTTTAAATGAGAGATTAAATACAATTGTCTTATCAGAAAGTCCAACTGAAATGATGTAGTTATTCCCTTTTTGCCCAAATTAAACTTAAATGTCTCTGGTCCCATTTGGGATCAGTGAGTTAGCATTCTAAAAAGAGAACCAGGCAGGCCTGTGGCACTTTATTTTCCTTTGTAGGTATTGAAATATAAAAAAGGAAGATTAGGATAGCACTCCAATTCGACTATTTAATGTTGCCACAGTGGCAATATTAAAAAGTCTTTACTACATAAAGGATCCAGCACCTAGTCTTCAAAGTTTAATAGTGAGTTGAGCGCATGGTATCCTATTTTTAGGTATTGAAGTTAAAATTTTCCAGTGAAATTCTCCAAATTCAGTTTTAACTCAAAAAAACAAGTCATTATGTACATGGAGCAGAATCAGAACAGAATAAAAACGTGCATAAAAGAATCCACTGCAAACAGTTTTGCAAGTGTGAGCCAGTGATGTATGAATGATTTATGTGCAGAGATTCTAGAAGGCCTTTTTAACATTCCTCTGCTGAAGGAGGAAAGTTTCACTCTGTGTTACCTTAAATATGAGTTTAACACATATACATCAGGACTAGTTTGGAGGCCGATCATGGTCCAATATAACTAACTTGTAACTTAGACAAGTCTGATTTGATGAAACTTGAAGCCTGAAGTGCACATACACTGAGAATGGAGAAGTATGAGACATCTTGTGTCCAGCAGTTAAACAATAACAACAAATAAACAATATTTTTATATTCATAGATTCTGGATTTTTCAATAGGGGATAAGGAGGAGATTTTTATGATTTTGTGATTTTTTTAATTAGGAAGTTTTTTCCTGGAAAAAACATAACAGACACAAATTATTGTGTACACCAGGATACACCAGGCCAGAGACTCAGGAATAGCTTCTACCCTCAGGCCACTAGGATCCTAAATGAGGACACTGCCTAAGAATTGAAATTTATTTTATTCTTTATTATTATTATTATTCTATTTTACACTTATTTTTATTACACAATTTAAGGAGCTAACGGACGTACATTTCACTATGATTATACCCTGTGTGATTATATGTGACAAATGAACTTGAACTTATTATTCAAAGTGGAGTATTTTTATATCTCAGTGTATTCTGTTGAAAGTAACTATATGTACTCCAACACTGCCAATCTGGTAGGATTTTCAAAAACTGAGGACTGATCAAATGTGTTTAAATATTAGTGGCTCCTCATTAGAGAATTTTAAACCAAAGCCTAACATCCTCAGTAAAGTTTGAAGGGGAATTTGAATTCCTGGTGAGAATGACTGAGTTCTGTCTGTAATCACTGGTGCCCGACTGAAGTTCAGCCATCCACATTTCCCACCTCCTAACCTACACTCAATTTATACAGTGAGAGTAGAGTTTGTTAACTTTGCTGATAAATGAATGGAAGACCTCTCAGCTAATTAAAGAATGTGTCTGTGTTGTTCTCTCGTCTCTGCAGAGGATAGCAGCCCTGACAGGAAAGCCAATCAGGTGGGAGAAGATCGAGGTTCCTAGGAGGACTAGCCACCTGCGGCAAAGACACTGTGGGCCAGGCCCGCCCACCACTTACACAGACCCAATCACCAGCCCTGCACAGGACAAAGGTCATGCACGCTCCTCTGAACCAGCCAATCAGAAGGCTCAGACCAAGGACTCCGCTCTCACCCTGCCTCTAGGGCTGCACACCCATCTCAAGAGTCACGACCCCGATGACCTCTCCAGCTGCAGCGACCTGGAGTCGGGTGTGGCCGACCTCAGCAGACATTCATCGAGTGGAGGGGACGACAGCAAGGAACCGGACTCAGATGAGGTTGCCTTTACTCCTGCCTGACTGGAAAAAGGGAACCCTGCCACCTGGCTGGAGGGTGAAAGAGGAAATCACCGCTCTTACAGTATATCCCCCAAAATATTTATTCAAACACGTGGAGGGGAGCACAGGCAGACTGACGAGTTAAAGATAGCTAATGACTGACTGAAAGGCAGTTGGATTTTATCTCTTGTTTTCTAGTAGGGAGTCACAGTGAATTTTGGAGAAACCTCTCTGGCTGTATATCATTGCACCTTTTTGACGAAGGCATTGAAAGATGCTGTTTTAGTGTTTTAATTTGATATTTTTTTAATTTCATGTTTTGTTGCAGAAGGCTGTCAATTACTGTCATTTGTACTTTGTTTAACAAATGCACTGTTACTACTGTGAGATGGACAAATGTTACATGAAACCAGCCTGATAATGCATGACACTGGCTTGATGAGGGAAGTGAAACAATCTGATGAAACACTTTTACATTTTCAGAGAACAAACACACTCACTAGACAAACCTTAACTGGGGTTGATATTTATCATGTAATTTCTTCAATAAGCACTTCTCTTCAAGCAGACCTCAAAATAATTTACATGATGGAAGATTCACTGAATGATTTATTTACATCCCGTCTTCCTTCTTCCCCAGTGTCCCCAGCATAACATACCTATTCCACAGTCTGGATCAAGTGAGGTGCGAGGGGCCACTAGGAAAGTTCTATTATTCAGTAATAATATAATTAGAAGCTGATTCTGAGTCACATTAATCTTATTTCTTCATGTAGAGAAAAGCAGACTTATGTTTCTAGTGAGTTTGATGGTTTTTAGATCTGGATGGTTTTCAGCCTGACCCTTGATCAGCCCTCCATCTTCCCTTTTGAAGCTTTATCGCTGAATGGAAGGACAGAAATCAAGCTATAGAGGAAATAGGAAAATGGAAAATGTTCTATTGTGTAATCTAAACACTGGGAGGCCAATAAGCCGACAGCCTAAATCTGTTTAGTCTATTCCCTGACCTGAACTTAGATGAAGCCTCGTCTTCAGTTGCACTCAAGTCTTCAATTATTTCTTCTTCTTTCTTTCTTATTTTTTCTTGTAACTTGTCCTGGACTTTTCCAAATCCATATCACTCCATTAAGCACAAAACTGCCAATAGGGATCAGTATTTAGGTTTTGAGAGTTCGAATAAATTACATATTAACTAAGTTGAAATTAGAAACCAGAGTTCAAAGATAAGCAGCTTAAAATTAAAATTAAAAAATGTGGATTCTCTAAAGGATCTTTTTAAAGTGGTGTTTACCAGGAATAGGAATCAACAAGAACAAAATGTGAACAAAAATATTTATGTTTACAACAAATGCCTGAATACAGTATTTTCTTTTGTCTTTGTGAGTGCAATATATTATTTGAAAGCCCAACTGAATCCTTCAGATGAGAAAGTGTATAACAGGTCAGAAAACACTATTATATACACTATGTTTGACTGATGTGTGCTTTAAAACTTCAGAATGTATAGCTTCTGTGATCTGTAACTTCTTACATTCCCACTTAGATGAAACAGCAAGAGATTTAGACACAACTTAGGTTGTTTCATGGTCTCTACACTGTCCAGAGGGATCTCTGTGTAAGTGTATTCCATATTTGAACAAGCATATACAGTGTTTGGCTGTAGAGTTGACCTGTTGGAGCACATTGTTACATTAGTTTATTTAAAGCTGACAATGAAAACCTACTGTGGCTCCAGAAGAACATGACTGGCTCCATGTACTACTCCTCTAATGTGGGTGGACAGACTGTAAAGAAAACACTGATTGTATTCCAAACACATGCTAACTGAGTAGTGCATCTTAAAGCAACTGACAGTTGGTGTGTTCATTGCTGACCAGTGAGAGAAAGAAGGTGACCAAATATTTTAGCACAGAAATTGTCATGTAGCCCAATTTTTAACTATGGATTTTAAGAACAAAATCTTGGAAATAATGCATACACTCGACATTCATACAGCCAAATCAAGAAAAAAAGAAACTGTTTTGCCCTCTTTCCATTGTTGATATATTTATTTATTAAAGAATTCCCTATTTAAAGCTGTGGAGCAGTTTGACTTATACAGCTGCACTAAGTTGGGGAAAAAAAAACTTAATTTTCATTTGCTCTGGTAGGTGTGCCAACATGCAGATATAAGAAGGTAAAAGAACATCACCCAGTGTGTGATGATAGATGTGACCATGCTGCAGTGTGTGACAACACTGACTGAATCTAATGAGCTATAAGTCCCGGGATCTACTCTCCTTCTTAACATTTCACTGTAGCCTGTGGTGTGTATGTATGTGAGTGTTCTGTATCCATTGATGTAAATGATCTATCAATAAATGCACCGTTAAAGGGAAAGAATTGCACTTTACGGGGTCTGATGTAGTCTTCAACATGGCATGTGAAAAACATAAAAAAGCAGCTTCCAATACCAAAAATCATAGCGCTTTCGAATTGTTACAACAGTGACCAGCTGGGCTTTCCTCAACGCATCCACTAACTGCAATACACTACAAAATCACATCTGAAAAAAACAGAGTTCTCATTGTTTGTGACGTGGCTCATCAGAAGCACAGTGGGTCACATTGGAGTTGGGGTTTAGTTAAAAGCAGATTCAGAATGAAGTGGTATGGATATATAGTACATAGAATGATAGAATGATCAAGCAAACAGATTTCCAGTTTAGTTTTGTTTTCACAATCAAAAACATGATTGGTCAGAATTATATGTGGATGAAAAATTAAGCTGCATTAGTCCCTGCAAACAGAAAAATTATGTTGGTAAGAGTTTTGGCTCAACGTTTACCATGAGGTAACGCTGATAACACAAGCCAGAATCTCATTAAAGAAAGTTGGCTCATAATTTTTAAACCATTACTTTTACTATCACAGATAAAGTCATGACAGTTCTCATTCAAGACCTGACTAAAAATACTCAAAAATCCCTTGTCTCATTTGTTAGTGACTCTTCCCTCTCCTTTCTTGACATTATCAAAGACACGATAACACTGGCTCTTCCTGCATTAAATTAATTCTTTTTGTAATTAAACCTCAAGGTTAGATCTCGACAAATAAAGAAGACCTCTATTAGATGTTTCTTCTCTCTGTCTTGTAAAATTACAGGAACATACAGTAACAGTTCTTAGGTATCTTCTCTCTCTCATCAGAAGAAAAGCTGCTGACAAAGTTGGTGTGTTTCCTCTGGACAGGAGACTTCATGGCCGATGGTCCGAGGGTCGCAGTAGATCTCATAGTCGTTTCCTCCCTGTTAAAAAAAAACCACATCAGAAACAGAGGTTAGCTTAGTTACACTGTGTTCTAAATCACAGATGACTTAAGTCAAGCTCATGCGCAAACAAACCCTGCTGCCTTGATACGTGTGTGTCTGGATTTCTTTCATTTCTGAGAAAAAATAAGTCCCAAAGCAACTAAACTGAGCAGGTGCTTTCTACATACTAGCTAAGACAAGGTCATCTTCAAATAGAGGCACTGGGATTATTGTTCATATCAAAAATCTTCATTGGTGGAAGAAGTATTCCGATCCTTTATTTAAGTAAAAATACTATATAATACTTTAAAACAATAATACATCCACAGAGCTTTTAGAAAGGTGCGGAATAAAAGTATGGCTTTTCCTAAAAAAATATATTATGATTGTGAATTAATCATTTTATTAATTTTGACAGGTCCAAAATGAATGTTTTTTCTCTGTGTAGATATCTGACGTATGGTTCCCATTTCTAACTAGGCTCATGAGCCAATAGTACGCGGTTGGTATCACATGGTATCTCTGTCGTCAGCGGTCAAGAGTCTTAGTAGTTGCCAGTTAGTGCGGAAAAACGGTTTGGAAACGGAAAGTTTGGAAACAGAAAGTTTTCACTCTGGTACCAATCTCTTGTGATCAGCGATGAAAGGCCAGGGTGAACATCGGTTCAGCTTTTGCTCGTTGGAGTCAGTTGAAGGAGTTTCAAGGGCTGAAAAGCCACGCCGAGGTGGCCACTTTTCTTCTTGATGGGTAAAGCTAAGGTTTCGTTAGCTAACTGGGAAGCTACACCCACACTGTCTCGTCAGATCAACGTGCACAACATAAATGCACATAATCACTTCTGGTTCAAAATGAATTCATTACTCTACCACGAAAGATTCATCACTTGACATGACTGAGTCTGTCTGACTCTCACTACACTACACCATGAAATATGCAGGTTGTGCAACAAACTGGCAACCACTTGTGGGGACGTGCTTCGAGCAACAGCGGTGTTGTGATGTGAATGCAGTGGAAGGGGGGTGGGCTGAATGTTATCAACATCACCTTTAAATTATTTAAATAATTAAAGTTAAAATCAACAAATTCTCACATTTGTGAAGTTGGAACCATGAAATGTTTTTGCATGAAAAATGAATTAAACTATCATTAAAATAGTTGCCAATTAATTTTCTGTCAATTGACTAATTGATTAATTGACTAACTGTTTCGGCTGTACTTTTTTCATTTTGCTATGTGCAAAAATCTTTGTAAAGTTTAAATTTATAAAATAGCTAGTAACTAAAGCTGTCAAATAATTGTAGTGAAGTAAAAAGTACAATATTTCATGACATGGTTGAACATCCATGTATTATGAAAACACTGGAATATTTTGGTTTTGGGGAAAAGTTTATAAAGACAATTGAAATGTTATATGATGATATTAATAGTTTGGTTTCTCTGCCATTTGGAACATCAAAGCGTTGTGACATAAAATTCATCAAGGTTGCCCAAGCTCACCTTTATTATTTATTATTGTGGCTTACTTAGCAATCCTCATAAAAAACAGTCAAAACATCCGCCCATTAAATGTTATGGGAAGTTCATTGGTTATTAGTCAGCTAGCAGACGACACCACTTTATTCTTAAAGAACACAGCACAGATTCCGGCAGCACTAAATGAAGTCTCTCTGTTTTCATCTAGCCATCAATCTAGCCATGAGCGTGTTCACATAAAAGGGGCGGTGTTTGCAACATATGACCAATCACAAACATGGACAAGTCTACTGACAGCAGAGTGACATATTTTACAAACGAAGAACAAACTTTAATATTAGACAAATACGAGAAGTTAAACACAATTCAGGCTAAAAGCAACACAGCTGCAGCAGCTAAATGCAGCAAAAAATGGCTGACTGTGTGAATGTGTAAGTTAATAGGCTTCTAATGTCACTGCCCATCATTAGGGCACAAGTAGATCTGACTATAATTACATTTGTGTATTCCATTAAATTAATGTGTTACTTAGATGTATTCTTATAACATGTATGACAATTTCAGCCTTGTTCTTTCAGCTGTAACCCCGGTGGTGTCAAACGGACTTGGGAGCAAATAAAAAATGAATATAAAAAAATAATTCAAAACCGTAAGTAGGCTTACTTTCATATAAGTACAACAAGTACAAGGCTTTAGTGCTTCAGTCAGTCTCTGTTGTAGGATGATGTCAGTATACAAAAGCACAGTGAAATGGCTTTGACATTGCTGCAGCCAACAGGAAAAAAATGAAATGAGCAAAGTAACGCAAGGCAATGCAACAGTCTGTGGGACAGGAAGCACTGGCAGCATACGGCTGAAGAAGTTGACACAGATTTAGCTGGCTTAGTGTGGCCATAGTCAAACACTGTTTATGCAAGAATATGTGTATAGATCTTGTTTTCCTAAAGATCTCCATCCACACTGAAACTAAACAACAGGAAAACAGCTCAATCTCCACACTAAAATGCAAGGCAGGCATTTTCAGAGTATGTCCACTCTACAACCAAATTTAAAAACACATAGTTTCCTCTTCGTCTTCTGTTCACACTGAGCCACACCACTGGCGCCGGAATAGGGGGGACAACAGGACTTTATGTCCCCCCCGCTTTCAGGTGTTACGGTAATAAAGTGGTAACGTCTAAGCCAGGTATTACGGTACACTGTGCCGATTTCTAATGCCACAGCTGAGCGGAGTCTCTGTCTCTGTCGCCTGAAGACTTGCATCCCATTTACAATGCAGAGAAACCTGCTTTTCCTGCACATCCACAAAGACCTGACTGATGACTTGCACATGAACAAAGTGTTAAATAGCTTTTGCTTTGGGAGTGATAGGTGCACTCAGTACTTTGGAAAATAAGCCTAGGGGACTAAACCTCGCCCTTTGCCTGTCTATTTGTTTATTAGTAGGCATATTAGATGTAAAGACTCCGTTTTATTAGGCCATGAATTTTGATTGTCTTCCAAACCTTATTTAAAAAAGCAAACATATTGACCGGTTGGTTGGTTGATTGGTTACAGTTTAACAGTTCTCAGTGTGAAAAGCATAAGGGTCTGTATTAGGAGCCAGGATGCTCTTTTTGAGTCGGCACCCCCTTGTTCGTAGAAGGCCTTGTGCGCTCACCGCTTGCTTGCGGACCACTGCGCTAAAAAAAAAGTTTCTACCATTTTGATCTGGAAGTACCCTGATGTGAAGAGGGAATGCACTTCTTACCATATTTTAGTTGTACAAAAACAGTAGGCTAGGCTGAGATTGAAAGGAAGTTGACGTGAGCCTATTTCATCATCCAAAGCTGGATGCCCCCCACTTCAAAACTCATTCTGGTGCCACTGAGCCACACCCAAAACAGAACTTGCTCTACAGAGTCAATATATCTGAAAATGCCAGCTTAGCGTGGGCGGACGGCCAAAACTGAGAGAAAGGGATGCATTTTCAAACTTGGGTTAGGGTAGAGTAGCCTGAATGATTAAAGGCAAACTCAGCACAGTACTGTATACTGTACTGTAGCTGTCAGCTACAGTGCCATGCAGACAACATAGACTTCCTTGCATAAAGTAAGCTGTCAAAAACAACCCATTCATTGGCTCAATATACAGGATCTTGTCTATCTGGTATTTTTATCACTGGTTTTACCTGGCAGTTCTATTGATATTCTGCTTTAGAAATAATCTTCCTGTACTTCCTACAGCTGTAGTTAGCATACATACAGGTTTGGTCTTGTCTCCAAAGAAGTGAATGGTTGAGTAGTTGTCCCTCTCAACAATCCCCAGACAGTATCTCTTATCCCAACCATCAGGAAACACATCAAAGCTGATCTGCCCTCCTGCAGAGAGACAAAGACCAAGAGGCAGGATAAGATGATGTGGAGAATTTACATCACATTGACAAAGTCACAAATGACGTGATATCTCATACTATCCGAAGTTGGAATTGTATTTTGTTTTATGGCCTGCTGGTTAAAGCACACAAGTCTGAAGCTGTTACTGATGTTGTGTTCCCAACAGATTTAAATGGACCTGTGTTACTTTGAAAAAAAGATTCACTCTAAATGCAAACTGTATAATTGTCATGAATGCAGTTGACTCACCGATTGAAAATGACAATCCTCTTCCTTGGAACTCTTCCTTTAATACGGACACAAACTTCTCCCTGATTTTCTCTTTCTATAAGGAGAAAAAAAATCACAGCCCTGCAGAAGTTGTCATTTTCTGTAATTCTTATCTTTTTATTCCAGTGCTTAAATGATTTCTGTATTACTGCTTCAGTTAAAATGGAACTCAGCCAATTTTGGACATTTCTATTTAGCTTTTAATGAAGTACACAGCAACAGCAAAACAAAATCCTCTAATTCAAATACATTTGTATTTTGAGACATGTAAACAAATCTAAACAGCATTTAGGAATAGCATTTATTTAAGGTTCTGGCCACCTGTCAAAGGTAAGCCCAATATTCACTCTCCTTTTAGTTCTGTTTTGGTCTCCATCAGCTCCTCAGAAAAATATCTGTCTCATTACTTGCTAAATGCTCCACTATGTTCACCAGCTAGTCTCCATCTTTGTTGAGAGCTGTGAGTTGAGAGTTGTGAGAGTGAACCACAAAAGTAAACTTGTGGGCCATAAAACCAAAACAGTAAGCTGAAAGACAATAACATGCTTCAAAAAGCTGACTGGAACTGCTGACTCAGGTGACAATAATATTAAACCAGCTCTATGGAGTTTTTAACTGGTTATGAAGCTGTCTCAATTTAATACTGATGCCTCTATATGACGTACATAAGCAAACAAGACCAACAGCGAGAAAATTGGCTATTTCTATTAGTTTCTAATAGTTATTCTCAGACGAGACAGCACTGGGGTTTGCTCTGGTTGAATTCGAGTTGCTTCAGCCGCTAACTGATGGTCCGTTTCTGGAGCTACAGGAAAGTCTCCTTGCAGCGGGGAGTGAAGTGGAGGAAACATGTAACCTAACGTTAGGTGAAACACTACCGCCTTTGTCCACAGGGACCACCAAAATCAACACAACATGAAAAGTTCCATTGAGCTGCTTTAAGGTGTAGTCTACGATACTGGAGAAAGTTTGTTGATATTTGAACTCAACAGCAAAACAAATACGCCGTGCTCCTTCAAACTCGCGCAAGTAACGCACAGCATTAGTTTGTCCTGTGCACGAGCACGAGTTGTGACATATTATACCGAAGTGTTTCGTGGAAACGCGGCTAAAGCAACTGTATTTTACGACCTGGGTTGGGGGCTCTACCCAACTCGCTCTGTTTGTTTCCTGTTTACAGAGCCAGGGCTGTGTATGAAGACCGGACTGTTTTTTCAGCACACACACAGAACGGAAAGCTAGCCGACTGTGAGGAGATATTCACTGAATTTGACAAAACCTGTTTTGGATTAGAATCGTAGACTACATCTTTAAGTGATAATCACTACATATGACCCTGATCACACATTTGAGCTTTTGTTAATCTAAAAATATTGATTAGTGCAGCTTTAAATGATGCATCTTCTTACTCAAGCCAAAGAAAAAGCTTGAGTGTGAATGTGTGTGTCCTACCTGGTCTAGCTCGTAGAACTCTTTCCTCTCTTCCTGTGTACAGCTGCGTCCAATAGGGGAGACGTTCAACATGCCATTACGGAATTCAATGAATGTCCCCCTGTAAAACATTAGACATTACAATTTAGTGTCTATAAGGCTAAACCAGATCATTTCTATCCATTATTATTCTACCCATTCAAATGTTATACAACTTTTACAGCTTCCCAGCACCCCAAAAAACAAATAAACACAGATAATGTCAGAGCATCTTAACACATTTTCTGCTCGCTTTGATCTCCTCAACAAAGAGTCAGCTGTCAAGCCTACTCCGCCTCCAGATGACTGACCACTGTCAGTATCCACAGTGATATGAGAAGAATCCTGCTGAGAGTGAATGTGAGTAAAGCTGCTGGGCTTGATAACATCCCTGGCCATGTACTAAGAACATGTGCCAATCAGCTAGTTGATGTCATTACTGACATTTTAAACATATCAAAGTGTTCCCACCTGCTTCAAGACAGCCGCCATCATCCCTGTACCTAAAAAGTCTGCAGTGTCTAATCTTAACAACTACTGCCCTTAAGCACATCAAAGACAACATCCCAGCCAGTCTGGACCCTCACCAGTTTGCATTCAGAACCAACAGATCCACAGAGGATGCCATCTCTGCTGCCCTTCACTCAGTCTTCACACACCTTGAATATAACAACACCTACATCAGAATGCTGTTTGTTGATTTCAGCTCAGCATTCAACAGAATTTCCCCCATGAAACTGAAACACTCTGGGCTGGAGTACCACACTCTGCAACTCCTTGCATTCCTCGTTGCATTGGACTGCATACACCAGGTTGCTTTTGTGAGTGTGTGGTGTTCTGTCCTTGGGATGTACCAGTCTCTGTCTGAGTGTGTTGCTGGGTTTGAAATACACAGGGATACGGTGTTTGTTAAAGATCCTCCTGAGTTTTTCCGATACCCCAGACACATACGAAGGACACATACGAAGGACTACTATTGAAGGACTAAAGGAGAAAACAAATCATCTGCTACAGGAACTAACATCACTCCTACCTGTTTCTATCTTGGAGAAAGTTGTGGATTTCACTGAGAAAGCCCAATTCTCAACACAAGAAAAGCAAAGAAAGACAGACCAAGAAATTCCATAACCTACAATCCAGGAACATTAACAATAACACAGAAATACTTACTTGGAGGCAAAAGACCGATAGTCCAACACAAAATGAAATACAAGACAGGTGGGTTAAGAACCTGTCAGACAGAGAACTTACCCACCCAGAGAAAGAGGTCTTAGCCAAGGGCTTGAATTTTGCCATGACACCAAAACAGTTACCTATAGTTGATTTGATCACAGCTACAGAAGTCGAAACCATCGTTTCACCATCCCCAACGACCGCCACTCTAACGACTGTCGTTGGCAAATGGAGCACCAACGACCCAATGACATCATTGGCCTTGTGACCGCCTCCTAAGAGGTTAAATACCCAGATCTCCACACCAGCTAGTTGGACCAGTCTAGCCTGGTCAAACAAGCACGAACTGATGAAGCCTCTTGGATGAGAGGTGAAACGTCTTCACAGACAAAACCAAAAATCCAGTTGCGTTCGATTCAATTTCCTTGAGATCTACTGAGCATTAGTAATATCAATGAGATGAGGTGCCTACGTAGAGCCCGAAGGATACTAAAAGACAATACCCACCCCAGCCACAGCCTGCTTACCCTGCTGCCGGCTGGGAAGCGATACAGAAGTATCTGCTGTCGTACCACCAGACTCCAGAGCAGTTTCTTTCCTCAGGTTGAGACTCCTCAATTCATCCTCCACACTCCATCATAATTAACAGTTTTTTGTTTTTGTCTTAGTTTTTTTGATTGCATTTCATTATACAACCCTGTGTTGTATGATGATAAATAAATGAACCCTTGAGCCCTTGATCCCTTTAATCTTAATGACATCATGACTCTGGTATGTCTGTACCTCTTCTTAGGCAGTTTGATCTTGGCCATGTAGTTGAGACAGAAGTTGATGAAATCTTGCAGTAGCTCTTCTCCCATATGGGCCTGGATGGACTGACAACAGCAAGCAGACAAAGTAAACTTAATGGGGCCTGTCACACGAGGTAACGTCATCATATTCAGTGTGTCTTTGTATTTTTTGTTCACAAAACCAAGATTAGGATGGTAAATCATCTTAATCTGTCAAGTGAAGATGTTGACAGTACAGGTGTGACAGTATTTACATAAAAAGGTGTGCTTTGGACACGTTAGAGTTATAATCTCGAAGATTTTCATTTCGTTCTCTTTCACTGCACCTATGGTGTTAATTGGTAATTGCAGGTATGTTTGTGGACCTCACTTCAGTTTCAAGTTTCATTGTCTGTAGTCATTGACCATTTCTTTGTTTGTTCGGCCATAGTAACTGTTTACTTGCAACGCTAGCAGAGACCGGAAAAACAGTACGCTGCTTCACACACACAGGTGAGTTGAAGAGCGAGTCTGTTGCGTTAAAAGTCTTGTTAAAATCCTAACTGTGCACCGCTTGTGATTTTTCCAGGAAAGTCGCCACCGACACCCAGGTCGTAATACTGCAAATGCAAGGGTTTTCATCACTTGGCCACAGGCTCAATCACCATTGTGTTAGCTCATGCGGCAATATGTTTCTACTTTTCTACTTCATCTATTTTTATATTTTTATATACTTTATACATTGATTTCTCATATCCATGTGTGTACAGGCCTTAGAAGGCCTTCTAGGCTTTGATGTGTGTGCAAGCCTGTAGAAGGCTTTGATGTGCAGGCCATCCGGGCCTTGAGGGCACCTTGACTTCTCCTGTCCTCCAGATGGTCATGAAATTTCCACAGCAGTGGGCATCAACCTTTGGGCAGTGGTGTGTAGCCCCTAGCCAATAACGTTGTGGTGCGGGACTCTATAAAAACATAGCGACCAGTTACCAGATCAGCACGTGGGAGCACCAGAAGCGTGTGTGCTTTGAGCCGGGGAGGAGGGGCCAACTTTGAATGTTGTGTTTACAGACAGCAACCAACAAAACCTACTCGTTATGCCTTTAAATGAAAATCTTTGAGATTATATCTTTAAGTCAGTCTTACCTGGGCAGAAAGAAACTGTCCCTTCTTATAGGCTACTAGACCATTCTCAGCAAACACATAGTCCACTTTCTGGATCACTGCACACATAAGCAAACAGAGGAACAGAGGGTCAAACTGATCACATACAGTACTTGAGAGATACTGTAGATATATAATTGATGCACTACAGAGGTACAAATGTGTATGTCTCACCATCATCTCCCAGCTGCTCTTTGATCTTGCTGAGGTCTGACCCTCCTACCACTCCGACTCGAACCCGAGTCCTCAGCTTCTCAAGGAAGTCTGCCATGTCTGGAGTCACTCGCTGAAAAAACACACAGACAAGTTACATTTATGACCTGATGGGCTAAACAACACTAATGATAGCAAGATACTGTATGACGAATAGTGACTAGATACCCAGCAAACAGGTAACCTTCAGGGAACGTTCCCTAAAGGTTCTCTGAAGGTTATTTTACAAACCTTTATAGAACCTTTATGGAACCTTTTCTTAAAGGTTATCCACTGCATAATCAGAAATGCAGTGGAGTAATCAGAAAGCTTACTTTCTACTCAAGTTGTACATAATTATAGATGCAAAGTTATTGAAATATACTTATTAGAAGAGAGTGACCACTCCACATTAACTCCAAACAACACTAGTTATACTTTTAAAATGTATTGCTTGGGAAACACTTTGAATAAAATGAAACCCCACCTTTTATCACCTAGCCTCTCACCTTGGATTTGCTGTTTGTATGTGTGATGAAACAAAAATGTTAAAGATTTTTTAAATTTTTTGAACTGACTAAGATTAAGTTTGGATTGAAACAAATCCTGTAAAGGACAACACATCCATTGCGGGTAGACATACACACTGTAACATACAGCATCAGTAACAGTAACATATAGTATATCAGTGTTTCCACTTCATTAATTCAGTCACAGTGGCCTGCCACGCCTGAATTTTCAGCCACACAGTGATCCCATATGCTTAATATTGCCTTATGTATCATTATTTGTCAGCAGTAATTCTGTCACTCAAACAGCAGTGTCAGAGCAGCATTACACTAATGCGTAGTGCATGTGCCTTAAAATGTTTGTGTTTTAATGTAAAAACAGTTGAAGGCCTTTACGGTGAACGTGGAATTGTTAAAAATGCCAGTGGCGGGTTCCTAATGTTACCAAAGCTTATATTTATAACATATTTTCTAAAACCATTAAGACATTTATTTGCACTTTATTACACCCCTGAACAAATATGATCAAAGAAAATGGATAAAAAATGACAATAAGAATGTGAAGTTTTTCAGTTTGGGCAAACCTTAAAATTTCATCCTGTAATAGAGATGAGTGGCGCCTTCTCCTTTTTAGCTGACCTGTGGACACACAGTGTTTCTCATAGCAGCTTGGCTCTGCATGTAAGCTATGTATTTCTAGACAACTGCAGTATTCCACATGAGAACCTGTGCCTCTTATATGCAGTAATAGGACACACCAATCTGATATTTTCTCCTCTGATACAATTCTGATATCTAAACGACACCGAGTAGCAAATCACAGCAAGCCTCGAAGTAACTGACCTCCCCACAATGGAGAGACCCTCATGTAGAACTAATTGAAATCACTTGACTACAGTATGTGCACAGTTACATATAACTACACATAGGTTCTTAAATGCAGAGATGTTCATACATCAACATGCATTGTAGTCTTTAATGATATTGTTCTAGAATTTATGAAATTGCATTGTCACAATGCTTCAACCTCAGAATGAAAGACAGTCCATCAAATTTAACTTGTCTAATACATGTAAAACACACAGTTCCTACTGTAGTATGACTGTTGTTGTGTACAAATAAAAAACAGAAAACCGGAATGACTAGCAGTGATTAGAGCCAATGCAGCAGTCGTTGTCCTGTGTGTATACAGAACAGCTGGGGGAAAGGACTTCACTGTGCTTCGTTGCATGTACTGCATCTCTAGACTTAACTACTTCACTTGTGCATTTCTCATTCTTCTTTATTATCCTTACAAACCAAACCAACCTGTTACTACATTGGGCTACATAGTTTTACACCAGTTCCTAAATGTTTGTCTGTAATGATATGTACACTTATTTATTATCACATATTACATATTTATTGTGACTGATTTTGCTTTGCTTTGTTTAATTCAGTTGAGGTGAAGACTGGTGTAGGCTAGCCAGCAGACAGTAAGAGCTTGTTTTCTTGGGCTGGAGGGATGCAAGGTCATCCCCTAAAACTGTTGATTTGGCACTGAGTCTGTGGGAGGCTACATAAGAACACAATATGATATGATATGATACACACAACACGCCTTTCATTCATTCATAAACGTTATTGTAAACTCTCTAGGTTTGATCCTGTAATGCTGACTGGCTGTTCAGTAGTGTCTTCTTTGTTCTACAGCTCTTCCAAAGCTTGGTTCTTTTTTCTAAGGTCAAATTGAGTGTGACTACAGGGCTGAAGGTCCTGTGATGTGTGCTACCTGTGATTTTCTGTAAGTACCAAATTCATTCAAAAACATTCATTTCTTGAATATGAACTGCAAAAATAGTGCCCTCTCAACATTAGTGAAGAGTTTACTTTAGATTGTTAGTTTATTTTATAGAACTGGGAGACACTTCCATCAGACAAATATCATATACACTCCCCTCCAAAAGTATTGGAACAGTGAGGCCAATTCCTGTATTTTTGCTGTAGACTGAAAACATTTGGGTTTGACATCAAAAGATGAATATGAGACAAGAGATCAACATTTCAGCTTTTATTTCCAGGTATTTACATCTGGATCTGATACACAACTTAGAAGATAGCATTATTTGTAACAGAACACCAAATTTTTAGCAAAAGTATTGGACTTAAAATAGATTAAAGTGAATAAGACTTAATATTTAATTGCAGATCCTTTGCTTGCAATAACTGCATCAAGCCTGTGACCCACTGACATCACCAAACTTTTGCATTCTTCTTTTGTGATGCTTTTCCAGGCTTTCACCGCAGCCTCTTTCAGTTGTTGTTTGTTTTGGGGGGTTACTCCCTTCAGTCTCCTCTTTAGCAGGTAAAATGCATGCTCTATAGGGTTTAAGTCTGGAGATTGACTTGGCCAGTCTAAAACCTTCCACTTCTTGCCCCTGATGAACTCCTTTGTTGTTTTGGCAGTGTGTTTTGGGTCATTATCTTGCTGCACGATGAAGGATCTCCCAATCAGTTTGGTTGCATCTTTCTTTAAATTGGCAGACAAAATGTTTCTGTAGACTTCTGAGTTCATTTTGCTGCTGCCATCATGTGTTACATCATCAATGAAGATTAATGAGCCCGTCCCAGAAGAAGCCATGCAAGCCCAAGCCATGACATTACCTCCACTGTGTTTCACAGATGAGCTTGTATGTTTGGGATCATGAGCAGATCCTTTCTTTCTCCAAACTTTAGCCTTTCCATCACTTTGGTAAAGGTT
>NTHP01000164.1:1080089-1094967 GCA_003416845.1 Oplegnathus fasciatus
TAACCACGATCACACCTGACAATGATTACACAAGTAATTTGGCTTCTTCTGTGAAGGAACATGATTGTGTGACATTGACAGTGAAATAGGCCTAGCTTGTTTTTTTTAAGGAAAATGACCTAAATCTCCTTATGATGGCTCTATTCTATGGTTTATAGAGCATAATGATGACTTATATTTCATTCGTTTTATGGGTATTTTAATGGCCAATTCAACAAAAGCGACTGAAACCTCTTAAATATGCCAAGTGTTCTAATAATTTTGGCCACCACTGTATCTAAAGATTCAACTGAAAGGGAAAATATGAATGTGTGGAAGGTAATAGATGAATGCCAAACTAGACTTAACTCTCGGTTATTGAGAGACATTAGCGTATAATAATACACCAATATGGAATAATAGATATATTACGGTAAAAAATAAATTGTTGTATGACAAGAACTGGATGGAAAAAGGTATTTGGTCGGTGACTCACTTAGTTGATAGCAGTGGCTGTATTCTTTCATATGAGAATTTCTGCCTTAGATATGGTTTAATTGGCAGTCGTAACATATTTAAATCTATAACTAAAGCCATCCCCAACTCTATTATTTGTTTAATTAAAGGAATCTTAACCAATCCTACTCCTGTCACCCCTCAACTCCCACAACTTTTAGTTGGGGGCTGTCACTTTAAGGAAGTCAAACTCCCAAACAAAACAATTAGAAATATGTTTAATGACATCTCCTACCCTATAATATCCTACAGAAACGCAATTTCACAAATCTATTCGAAAACATCTATTCACATGTTACGAACTAAATATTCAAAATTCCCCATAACTCCCAAAGCAAAAGAAATCCAATCAAAAATTTTAAATGGAGTGTATCCATCCAGTGAATCGTTACAACAAAGATTTGGAATTGAAACCAATAATTGTGTATTCTGTGATGATACTGAAACTACTGATCATTTATTTTTCCAATGTATGTATTCTGAAGCTTTATGGCTTGATGTACATGACTGGCTTTGCCCGAAGGTTCTTCAACTTGAAAACTTTTCTCAAAAAGACATTCTTTATGGACTCGTCATGGACAATAGCAAAGATGACTTTTTGGTTAATAACATTCTTATTCTTGGAAAGTTTTATATACACAAATCCAAATATATGAAAGTTAAACCTAGGTTTTGTGTGTTTCATAATGAGTTTCTTTCTTATATTAAAGCCCTTAAAGTGATGAAAAATAAAAATGCAATGGAACTTTTTAGCATAATAGAAGAATATGATTTTTAACAAAGAGCCCTAGCCCTTTAAAATATTTTCTCCTTTTATTTTTAACATTATTTCAATGTTTTTCTTTTCCAAGTTGTGTTTTTTTCTGTCTTTTTCTGTATGCACCTGATCCTATTGATCTAATGCAGAAGTCAATGCCATGATGTTTGTATATGAGAAATTGTTCAATAAATTAAAAAACAACAAAAAAACAAGACAAACAAAAAAAAAGGAATTGAGACATCCGTCAAGACGGCGCGCTGAAATCGATTTCCGGGTCACAGGCAGGAGGACGGAGGAGACACAAAATAGAGAAATGAGAAAGGCCGTAGGTAACGTGTCTGTGAATGTCCGTGGACAAAAGAATGTTAACTAACTATAAAAGTACATAAAACTTGAGCTGGCTTTATTTGGTTAGATATTATTTGTCTTAGATTAAATTCATCTTTTTTTTTATAAAGTCAACCATGTTACTGTATGTCGCTCTTTATTTTGTTATAATTTCGTACCACATGTACGTTGTCAATTTGATCAATTTTTTTTACAAGGTAGTTTGAACTACTGTTTCTAAGTAGCTTTAGTTAACCAAACTAGATTTCTCCTTAGGGTAGCTTTTGCTGTAGTTCAACTTCTTCAAGTGTGAAGTAATTGGTATAGCTTACGAAGCCATGCTTTCAAAGTAGCTTCCCCGACACTGCCAGTTATTTAGTTTCACTTGAGTGAATTAACTACCTAGCCAGCTAACAGTAATTCCATCCATCCAATAGTAGACTGATTAACTGTCAATGAAAGTTGAAATGCTTTTCTTTCAATTCGTTTTTATGTGTTTTAGTGCCAGTAAAAACCTCTCCAGTTTAGCTAGCTAACAGTAACGTGGTGCCGTCTTTCCAGACAGGGCATGCGTTGTTTGTCCACAAGAGATGACCACTCTACTCTGTTATCATAAATGCAGGTATGTTACAGTATGTCGCTCTTTAGAGTGTGGTAATATTTTAAACATGCGGTTAAGGTATTTTCTATGGGTTACTTACCTTCTGTGTCTTGTAATGTAACTTAGTTAAATAATTGTTATTTAAAATGAAAAATACAAAAAAGAAGGTAACAGTTCAGTGTGAGAAATCTGTATAAATATATTTTTGTTTATATTTTCTGTATTTTCTCTTCTTAAATTTAGGAGAGGGGCAGTTTCTGTTCTGTTTCATTTATTTTATTTACATGAATTTAAACCCACTATACGATCACCGTGTCAATGTATTGTACAGAGTATAAAATGTAAACATGGGTAATCAAGATGACCACTGTACTCTGTTATCCTTTGTCATATATGCAGATGTGGAATAAACCTGCTGTTACCACAAGCCTGACCAGCTCCGAGAGATTCATTTGGACAGGAGACATCTCACAGAGGTCACACCTACACTAAAAGAATGATGAAGGCACAGTATGCCGTTTGGATTATGTTTTTTTTTGGTTTATGTATGACCTGTGAACGAGTGGGCAGCTTTTGCAATAAACTCAATTGAGTGGCGTTTTTCGCTGGAATGTGANTAGACAATCACAAAGATGACTTTCTGGTTAATAACATTCTTATTCTTGGAAAGTTTTATATACACAAATCCAAATATATGAAAGTTAAACCTAGGTTTTGTGTGTTTCATAATGAGTTTCTTTCTTATATTAAAGCCCTTAAAGTGATGAAAAATAAAAATGCAATGGAACTTTTTAGCATAATAGAAGAATATGATTTTTTTTAGCCCTTTAAAATATTTTCTCTTTTTATTTTTAACATTATTTCAATGTCTTTCTCTTTCAAGTTGTCTTTTTTTCTGTCTTTTTCTGTATGCACCTGATCCTATTGATCCAATGCAGAAGTTAATGCCATAATGTTTATACATGAGAAATTGTTCAATAAAAAAAAAAAAAAATTCTGGTTCGCTTTTTCGCCCCTAGGATGGTGAAGTAAAGTCATGAGTGCGAAACGTTGTTCATCCAATCAAGATAATTGTGGTAATATCTTAACATATAGTACTTTAATTGGAAAACACACTCTTGTTTGTACTAAAAGGCAATATAACACAGTAACTAAGGCAATCTCGCAAGCAATGATTCACATCATATTCAGAATACAATTTACAAACAGCAAACACTGAGCGAGTGATAACAGAAACAAATAAAAGGAAATTACAATAATGGAATAAACAGCAAGTGGTCAGTCAGGAATTAAGGTACATAGATATTCATAAAGATAAAGGGCTTTTTGAGTCTTACAACATTTTACATATTTTTTGTATAGTATTATCTCATTCAGATATGCAGCAAATATAGGGATAGTTTTTAAAAAAACATTTTGCCAAAATGATTACATTGTTATTCCCAAACTCTGTTTTCTTATCCTCCATTTGGAGACCAAACTTCATATTTTCATACGTTAGCGTTGGAACATTTTGGTTATTATAAGTTATCCAACATTGAAAAGCATCCCAGAAGGTCTGAGTTAATCTACAGGAGAAAAAAAGATGTTCTATGGTTTCAATGTCTGAGTTACAGAAAGTGCACATTTTCAAATCTAAGTTAAACCTTTGATGTAAGAAGTCATTACACGGGTAAATCTCACTCATTATTTTAAAATGAACTTCTTTAGCTTTAGGTGGAACTGGAAAAGAGAGGTACCTGGTTCTTATCTTAAGTATAGAATTACTGGTGTATTCTTGGAACATACATTTCCTCTTTAAAAGTGATGGGAAACAAACTGAAGTGAGAATAGTCCTTAATAATTTATTATTGCATTTTTTATCTAAAAAGCTACATCTGTCTTTAACTAATGAAGGCTTTCGTGGAATAACCACAGAATAAGTCAGCATGCCTTTGATTAATAGAATCATTGCTTGCGGGATTGCCTTAGTTACTGTGTTATATTGCCTTTTAGTACAAACAAGATTGTATTTTTCAATGAAAGTATTATATGTTAAACTATTACCACAATTATCTAATAAATGTATAATGGACCAGATACCTTTCTCCATCCATTCTTCTCTTAATTAATATGCTTCTATTATTCCATATTGGGACTGTGTGAGGGGTAAAGTTATGCTTGTATGTACGTTTCCAATAATGGAGGACTTGTTGGTGAAAAGCAGATAGCTTAACAGGTAGTTTAGAAATATCAAAATCACATGTTAATAAGAAATCTATACCATCAAAATTCCTGAAAAGCTTGGACGGGAAATCAAACCAAAAGCTTTCGCCTTTTCTAATGAAACTCTGTAACCATTTTAATTTGATGGTACCATTCATTGGATCAAAGTCAATTGCATTTAGACCCTTAGACCATTCTTCCTCAACAGACTTCACAATATCACTTCTTCTTAAATATTATTTTTCCATATAAAGTTGAAGTTATCTTGATTGATATTCTTGATTAATTTGTCAGGTATATCCAATGAATAGGCTGGATAGATAAGTCTAGATAAACTCTCCATCTTGGTAAGTAGAATACGTCCAAAAATGGATAAATCTCTTTGAAGCCAACTATTAATAGTTCTACCTTTCTGTGTATTATTTTCTATATTAGATGCTTCCCTGCTATTTTTATCCTTTGTAATTATGATCCCTAAATATTTAACTTCATTCTTTATTGGGATATTATGCACATTAACCAGAGGGTGATCGTGAATAGCCAGTAACTCACACTTTTTCATATTTAAACGCAAACCAGAAGCTTTTGAAAACAGAGAGACTTCATTTAGTGCTGCCGGAATCTGTGCTGTGTTCTTTAAGAATAAAGTGGTGTCGTCTGCTAGCTGACTAATAACCAATGAACTTCCCATAACATTTAATGGGCGGATGTTTTGACTGTTTTTTATGAGGATTGCTAAGTAAGCCACAATAATAAATAATAAAGGTGAGCTTGGGCAACCTTGATGAATTTTATGTCACAACACTTTGATGTTCCAAATGGCAGAGAAACCAAACTATTAATATCATCATATAACATTTCAATTGTCTTTATAAACTTTTCCCCAAAACCAAAATATTCCAGTGTTTTCATAATACATGGATGTTCAACCATGCCAAAGGCCTTGTAAAAGTCTAAAAACAAGATAACCCCATCATCTTCAATCAAATGCCTGTAATCTAATAAATCTAATACCAATCTTAAATTGTTATGTATAGACCTATCTCTAAGAAAACCAGATTGGGTGTTATAATCTGTGTCATACCATCCCTTAACCTATCAGCAATCACATGTGTAAACAATTTATAGTCAGTATTCAATAGAGTAATTGGGCGAAGGTTGTCAATATATTTTTTATCTTTACCATGTTTAGGTATAAGAGTTATTAATCCTTGTTTCATTGTAGGTGTTAGTGTCCTATTCCTTATAATGTCGTTCATAGCATCAAATAAAAACCCTTTTATATCCTCCCAAAAGAATTTGTAGAAATTTGAAGTCAGTCCGTCTTGTCCTGGAGCCTTTCCTACAGCTATTCTCTTAACTGCATTGTCTAGTTCTGTCATTTGGATTTTAGACTCACAATTCTCTTTAAATATTAAGTCTATTTTGGGGATATGTGATTTTACGCTTTCTAGAAAGGCAATCGAATTGTTAACAGAATATTCTGACGAATAAAGTTTAGAGTAGAATCTATATATTTCTTCAGATATCATCCTTTGATCTGTGCATTCAATATCATTGATCATTAATGTGTTAATTGTCTTTCTCTCCTGTCTCCTTTTTTCTAATCCACTGAAATAAGACGTGTTTTTTTCACCTTCCTCTATCCATTTAGCTTGAGACCTTATATAAGCACCCTGTGCTTTTTTAAGATATAAGTTATCTAACTTGGCCTGTAGGCTAATAAAATTGCTCTTATCAACGTCAGATATTAAAGTTTTATTACAGCAATTACTTATATCCTGAACCAATTTGATCTCATACTCTCTCTGTTGTCTACATTTAGATTTACCAAAGTTTACTGAAAACTCCCTCAACTTGAATTTAAGATATTCCCATTTACTACTACAACATACTTCTATCGTTCTAAATTTTCTGTATTAAATCTTTGATAGTTTTAACATACCCTTCGTCTTTTAGAAGGTCTGCATCAAATTTCCAGTAATCCTTGTTATGTTTAGTCTTACTTTCTGGATTCAGAGCAAGATATATTAAACAATGACCTGTTAAGGGAGCGCTAGAAATGGACACATCTGATACATACTTTACAATTTCAGGTGTTGCTAACCATAGATCTATTCTGGATTTACAACTGTCATTTGGTTTAACCCATGAAAAGTGACTAACATCTGGATTCCTGTCCCTCCAAATATCTATTGGAGTATTGGAGTTAGTAAAATCAAATAAAATGTTATTATACTGGCTAGTAGTACATCTAGAAGGGCATCTATCCTGCCATTCATCAGGTGTCAAATTTACGTCCCCACCAGTCAAAATAGACTCAGTATGATAAACTTCCTTATATTCAGAAATAACATCCGTCAAAACTTGTTTTTAGCATCAACACAGTAACAAAGTGCTGTTTTTAAGAAAAACGAAAACTCAGCAGCAATAGAAATACAAAAGCACCGTAAAAGCTTTCTTAACTTTCCTTTAAAAGTAGAAAGAGTGAGCGTTCCTCCTATATCAGACAGGAAAACAAAACATACCCCCACTTTTAACTTGTATTTTCAATCGTCCTTCCATGTCTCTGATTATTTATCTCTCACTCTTTAGCATAACTGCGGCGACCATTTATGAAACCGAAAGATCCACGGAAATATGCCTCTTCACCAGCCTTCCTTGCTTGTTGAATCTGCGGCCAAAGTCTTTCCCTCTCCAGCTTGTCATCCTTGGTCAGATCCTCGGCAAAACGGATTCTCGCATTCTCGCAGACCTGCGACGTCTTAGTCATCTTCCATATGCCGTCTCTGTGCTGACGTTTAGTGAACTGTACAATCACCTGGCGGGTCCTGTCCACCTCCTTCCTCCCCAGGCGATGCACAGTGTCCACATACTCATCCATTTTCTGGGACCATTCTGGGGAGATTTCCCGAGTAGCCGTGTCACATCCTGCCTGATGTTTTCATCCATCTTCTCCTTCATCCCTTTAATCCTCAAATTCCACCGTCGTTCGGAAGCTAGAAACTTTTTTAGCGTATGCGCCAGGCGAGCAATTCTATTGGATTGAATAGGCGCCATCTTGGGATCCGGTATCCAGATAATATAATACATCCATGGGCGCCTGGCGCTAAAACCTCGATCTCGTGAGGTTATCTTTGCCCACGTGTGCATGACGTCATAGCCAGTCGGGATCAATTCCAATCCGATCCCTACACCCTCCCACTCCGTGACGGAGTGTAGCTCCGTGTGGACTCACACTCGCGGCTGTGCAGGGTCTCTTCACTAAGGGGGAGGGTATAAATACACCGGCAAACTTTGGGACACCCTCGACAAGAAAGGCTATTGTAATTAAATAAATATTTATCTAAAAGATCATCTGATAGGCTACACAGCATTGACAAAGATGTAGGTGTATGGTCAATAACATGACACACTAATTCCATTCATAAACTTGTGAAAGGAAAAATGATTAATTATTAATTATTTTGTTGAACATGTTTTCCTTGCCATTCTTAATTTGATTAGGTCCTTGTTTTTTTCCAAAATACAATGTAACCTCTAATTCTGTCATATGTGCACGAAAATACTCTATTAAATGTCTGTTTAAGGTAAGGCAACTTATTACTTACCATTTGGAAATAACCGCACGGAACAAATATTTATAGGCATGTGGCCTATTGGAATTGGGATTGAATTGGATTGGAATTGGGCCCTAATCTGTGTGGCGATCGCCGGTGATCGATTCTGCGCAGGCCCGGCTCATCTCGAACGAGCCTAATCTCCTCTCTCGCCGCTCGTCATCACATACCGCCGTATTGTGCCCCGGCTGCAGGAAAAGGAGCGCACCCAGTGTTAGGGGTAAAAAAAAAAATAAAAAAAATCAGTGTTAGGGGTAGACCACTCATTGAAAGCGTATTCGCTGAAACGGAAGTAGATGGAACACTGAAGCTGGAACGTTCCCCGAACCTAAAATTGTTTGCTAACATTTTATTGTGACGTATTAATACACGTATTTTATAGTGTAGGCTACATTAATTGCGGCATTTAAATATCCATCAATAAACTATTTTGTTAATAAATTAGTAGGCTAAATAATTCATCAATTTTAAAACACATATTGTCATGCACGCTCTCAAATCTCCACTTAGAGACTGATTAACTTGCCCTAAAAGCTTGACTTGTTTAGTGAAACTTTAGTTCTGTCGTAAACTTGCACAATGTTTTAGACTATATTTTGGGATACTATTTGTTACTATTGTACCAGCGAGTGCTCATACTGTAGTTCGTAGCAGCCCGACCACATATTGGCAAATATTTTAGGCTGGAACCATGTTTCAAAGTAAAGTTTCTGCGGAACACAGTACCGCTCGGAAGAACTAATAATACATTCATGACTAGCCTACAATCACAACGTGGAGCCGGATGTTGCACTGACATAACGTACTGCCAGATGTTTGTATGAATGGAGTCAAATGTAAAATTTGTTTTACACACACACACATTCACTACCTGTCTCGCGGCCGTGAGCGTGCCGTCAACATCAAAGAGGCAGAGCGTGCTCGAGTCCACAGCGGCTTCACTCATCTCGTCTCTCTGCACTCAGTCTAGATGGGCAGCTGACTCACTGTTCCTTACTGTGGACACGGTCCCACTATGTTTTGTCGACGTACAGTGATCACTCAGTGTGTATCCACAGTCTTTCTAGCTTTGCTCCAAGTGTTCCTCAGTTTCTGTCGTTCTCATCACAGTATCCAGCTGCAGAGCTGTTGAGAACTACAACTACTAACCTTACTGCCAATGAAACTAGCTTGTTCTTCTTTAATGTTTACTAAAGGATCGCAAAAGGAAGGTGCATGCCGCCACCTGCTGCACCGGAGTGTGTGTCAACATTGAGCAATAACAATAAAGTAAAAACAATCCTCACAGCTCAACAGCGTGCAAACTATTGTCAGATGAGGATACAGTGAATTTTGGGGCTACCTGTAAAGCAGTTTACTGATGAGAAATAGTAAAGAGCTGCATGAGCACAACACAGGATCCCTAATTAGGACCATCTAGACGTATTACCCATCAGTGTGTTCTGTGCCACAAAGAAAAAACAACTCTGCATATGACTTGATAACAGCTATCCAGTGTTTCCCAATGAACATGGACATTTTCATGATGGATCTCCAAGGGGACTGTACACACTTCCCAGCTGTGAAACAACAAATTTGGGGCAACAGATGGGTTTTCTCTCATGTGGAGTTCATACAGACACCGTAGGAATGGGAAACTTGCTCTGATCTTTATTCTGCATCTCTTTCTTGTCAGAAATGTCATGATATTTTTAGAGGAGGATAAGCAAACCTTGCAGTGGGCAGATGGTGGATATCTACAAATGGAACTGTTTGACCTGCAAGCTGAGAAGTGTGGCATTAAGAGAAAACATTGCAGTATGTGACCCTGCCACTTTCTGACACAGAATGTGCCTGAGACAGTTTTTCTTGGACTTACCAAAATGATACAAATCATGACCATGTTTGGCTTTTGCAGTCCGTGCAGCTGTGAATCACCAACAAACATTTTAAAGCTAAATACAATTCAACAATTACCAATGAGCACTTAAAGCCTGTTTGAGAATTGTACTATTCTATTCTGTTCTATTCATAAGGTTCAAAATGCTAGAGAAATTGTGGAGGTATGGCGATAAATTGTGGAATCATGTAATAAGGCAAGACACATCCATAAGTAATTGCTGAACTTAATTCAACACGAAGAAACATTTATTTCACTTTATTTGAGGATATTTTGTACTGATCAGAGAAAACTTTTTTTAAAGACTGAAGGGAGCAGTCTTGTGTCTAAAGAAACTTGTTTTAGACCTGAAGGCTCTGTTGTTTTAACAGAAAACAATCATTTCCAATTGACCATGCATGTCATTTTGTCTATGTCAATATGTTTTATGGTTTGGGAATTGGAGAACATGTCAAGAAAAGTTCTACACATTATGTTTAGGTAGCAGGAAAAAAACAACACCACCACATTTAGATATACTTTAGGTTTTGCATAAAGCATATCCTTAAAATACTCTATTACATTATACTATTTAGCCAGAATCTGGCTATTTTAACTGTAAATTTGTATTTTAATTCCATCGTTGTCTAAAACTATGTGTAGCCTGATTGTGAGACTGAAAGGCTGGATATAATGTCTAATGAACAGTCTCAATAATGTTAAATTATAAAATGGTTTGTGAAAATCTAATGACATTCATCAAAGGCTGATTAGTCTGATTTTTCTGAATAGAAAAATCTATTCGTAAAGCCATACAGGCTTAAATCTCATATATATTGTCCAGGTCTACCATAGACAGTAGCCGACATTTTGTTGTGATTTTTGTTAAAGGTTTCATGCTTCTCTAGAAGGACATGCATAGCCTATAAGCTTCTCATTAACAGCAAAGATAGAGACGGTCAAATTCTATGACAGACTATTCAAGTTCAAGTTTATTTGTCACATATAATCATACAGGGTACAATCAGAGTGAAATGTACCGTATGTCCGCTAGCTACTATGGTAACATTATCACTGGAAAATATCATTGCAAGAGATTAAAATGTGGACCACTGCTGTACTCACACAATTTCTCACACACACAGAGCAGTTTAATACTTTGACAGATGAACTGTCCATGTGCTACAGACTTTGAAAGTATCAATATAATGCAGTCTAGTACAACATCACTTCTAACTACAACCTCAATAATACACATAGTTGAACTGAACATACTGTCTAGTTTCAATCAAAACTGAACAATATTTTCTATCTAAGGGTAGAATTTATGGCTGAGCTGTTGTATTGGTTTGCATTAGATTGTACAGGTGTACCTAAGAAAAGTGGCCACAGGGTGTATATTTTTTCTTTATTATACCTTTAAAGAAATAGTTAAACATTTTGGGTAGTATAGAGTGTGGAGCTAAAGCCAGGAGACTGAAAAAGGGGAAAATAGATCTGTACAGTACAAAGTTATGGGCAGATGGATAAACTGTTGTTCGCCAATAGATGGTTACAGTGCATAATTTCTTCTAAAGTTGTTGTTTTTACATCACTGTTTGTGTGTGCATTAAACAAACAAGCTACAGTGTTAATTAGTAAGCATAAGAGTTGTTGCCAGGTTAGAAGTTTTCCCCCTGCTTCTAGTCTTCATGCTGAGCTAAGCTAACTGGCTGCTCCAGCTCTGTACAGCACAGACATGATAGTGGTACATATCTTCTCATCTTACTGTCTCATCTTTTTTGCCATTAGATATAATATAGGATTAAAACCAGTATGAAAAATGTGTCCCGCAAAAGTTATTATCACTGAATTTCTGTGGCTTATTGTTTAATTTTGTTAAGGATGTTTTAGAAAGAGAATGACTCTGGCTTCACTTTTAGGCCATAGTTTGTATTAGGATGGCCTGCTGTTATGTTGTTGTATTGACTTGGGGTGCTTAATTTAGTGGGGAATAGATTTGCAACAAATCATTTACCCCAACAAAAGGGGAAACGTTTTGCTGAAGTTTTCTTTGACATGTATTTGCCATCCACCCTCAGCCCCTCCAGAAAGATAAGCCATCTATATGCATAAAGACAATGGATATGAGGTCTGACCACCAGCTCAGATTGATCACTCTCCATCCACTCCCAGCTGTTCACCCTAATTAAGGAAAGGGTTTTCTCATTTACTCATTACATTTACATGTAAAAAAAACCCAAAACCAAACCATCAGATTACCGCAGAAAAAAAATGACAATAGTTACCCAGTTACATAAGTGCATGTAATCACATTGAACAAGACCAACATCCCAGCCAATCAATCATGAGATATCAGACCAACCAAAAAGGGCTAAAAGAGGTTGGAGGAACTAAAGAGGAGCATCAGGCCTGTGCATACTCTGCCAAAACAGTAGGGGAGATTATTCAAAAGTTGCAGAAAAACTAAAGGTGTATTCAGAATCCATCACAATACATCACATTATCCCATTATGATTACATTATTTTTGAGGGTGAGGAGAGATTTTACATGTACGTTGCCTCTGTGTGTGTGTGTGTGTGTGTGTGTGTGTGTGTGATGTCTGTGTGATTATGGTGGGTTACAAACACCCCCCTCTGGGTGTCACAAATAGAACTTGTTCACCAAAAGTTGAGGCTACGTTCTGGTAAGACATCCAGTGTTGGTCACTTCACTCTCTCACCAAGTCATGTAGTAATTATTTTACAGGTATTCAATTCAACTAATTTGACTTCACCAGTTTAATGCAGGAAACTTTCCACACTGCAGGCAACGCTATTTATGTGCACTCCTACATTCAGAACAGGCCACAGTCCGTCTGTCATTAAGTTCCTTCAAATTTAGCTATTTTCTATTTCAAAAATGCTTTACAAACGTTTGCAGGCTGCAGCACGCAAAGCGGACAAACAGTACTGAACAAAATAACAGAAAACGGAAGTAAGACTTGTTTTTTGTTGTAAAAGATTATCCACTTCAAGACAAACAAGAAAACACACGGTCAATTTCCTTAAGTAAAGCCTACAAAAAAACGAAAAGAAAAAAACCCCACTAAATTCTGATCCGTTTTTCGTTTGCCAGATTGAATGGAATAATTGAATGATCGGATGATACAGATACACGGACCAGACCTGGAACTGGTCTCTGCTGTTTTCAGTTTCATCTAGAAAACAAACGGTTAAACCGTACAGGAACCCTCAGCAACACTTCACCAGATGAACATATTTTGATTCCGAACAAACAAAAGACTTTTCGCGCCGTATGTTTAAAAGCCCAGTTCAACCAATCAGTTTACAGATAACGCATTTGACCGTGATGTCTTGATCTCACATAATACACCCAATCACAGCGGCGTGTCTTTCTCGTGACCTACGTTTAAATTTAAATACATAAATCTGACCAATCCGCTGATGGCGGGGAGGAGTTATGAAAGTACTTCTAGTCAAGTTAGTTCGGCCTCGCAGACTGTGACAAAACATTTGCGCTTTCTTCCCCATTCAGTCGTTTACAACTTGTCTTGGTGAGAACAGGTAAGGCATTGCTGTTTTTGCAATTATACTTAACTAATTTCGTTAGTAAAAGTCGCCGATGATTTCTATGGAAGTTTGGTGTAATGTCTACATAGGCCAAATTTCCGATTTGTGCATATTTATCAACTAAAGCCTATTAGTGAATTAAATCGTTCGTATGTTAGCGTAACGTTAACGTTCCATATCTTGACTATGTGAAGGAAACCGTCGGCTTCTGTTTAATCCAAACTACAAACTGAAGTCCTCGAACGTTAGCTGTGTGCTTAACGTTAGTGCGCAACATGTATTTGGTTCAAACGCCATTTGGATTGGTAGCTTAGCGCGCTAACGTTACACAACGGTAGTTACCGCATTTAAAGTTTGAATTAAGACGCCATTTGGTTTAGACCCACTCTCGTGGTTAGTTGAACTGTTGTTAAAGGCAGACTATAAGTCATGTGAAATGACAATAATGGCCATTAGGTCACTTTAGTAAGGTTTTTTTTTTTTTTNTTTGGGTGCTGTTTAGTTTAGGCGGGAAGGTACAAAATGGAGTCGCGTCTTTTTGTCCCAGAGAAGCAGAAATCCGATTAACGTTAGAGCCTTTAAACACCGTTGGGCGCCTGCTTGCCCCATTTGTACTACAGTAGCATTACTTGCAAATAAGACGACAAATGTATTTGGGTCGACATTCACTAAAATAAAAGTTTACATATACTTGTGTATGAAGTCTTGTTTTTTGTGCAGATACAAGCTAGAGTAGGCCTGTAACTGCATGCCCAGGTGCCTTTGCCAGTGAGTGGGTTTATTTTGCTACGCTTTCATGTGGACTTTTGTTTCTAGATCAATCGCAGCCATGAGAAAGGACCCAAATAAGCCCAGAGGGAAAACCACCTCCTATGCTTTCTTTGTTGCAACCTGCCGTGAAGAGCACAAAAAGAAACACCCAGGGACCAGTGTAAGCTTCGCAGAGTTTTCCAAGAGATGCTCTGAGAGATGGAGGGTAAGTTGGCTCCACTTATGTTACCATTTATACTGGTTTGTGGCATTTATTTGGGGGGTGTGGAATTAAATAAAGTCTACTTTAAGACTACATTAGGCAACACAGAACCAGAAATTTGACAGCCAGAGGTGGTGTTTACTTCTATGCTTCCCCATTTTGTTTACTGAACTTAATGGTTTCCGTTTTGTAGACCATGTCAGCCAAGGAGAAAGTGAAGTTTGAGGAGATGGCTAAGAACGACAAAGTCCGTTACGACAGAGAGATGAAATCGTACGTCCCTCCTAAAGGTGCTGCGAAGGGCAAGAAGAAGAAGGACCCCAACGCACCCAAGAGGCCGCCGTAAGTCTTAAACCTTCACCACACTGCCCCATGTAGGGTTTAAAAAAAACAAAAAACAAAGACTAGAGAGGAAATCAGATTTAGCAGTCTGTTGCTTTCTGGCATTTATCACATTCCCCCCCCC
>NTHP01000164.1:1097919-1132691 GCA_003416845.1 Oplegnathus fasciatus
TGTTAGTGAGCACTTCTCCTTTGCCAAGATAATCCATCCACCTGACAGGTGTGGCATATCAGGATGCTGCTTAAACGGTGTGATTAGTACACAGGTGTTCCTTGGGCTGGTCACAATAAAAGGCTGCACATTTTAGAGTGGCCTTTTATTGTGACCAGTCCAAGGTACACCTGTGTACTAATCATACCGTTTAATCAGCATCCTGATATGCCACACCTGTCAGGTGGATGGATTATCTTGGCAAAGGAGAAGTGCTCACTAACACCGATTTAAACAAATTTGTGAACAAAATTTGAGAGAAATATACCTATTGTATACGTAGAAAAAATCTTGGATTTTTTTATTTCAACTCGTGAAAAATGGGAGCGAAAACAAATGCGTTGCGTTTATATTTTTGTTCAGTGTATTTTAAGGCCCAAAGTACAACATCTCTTGCTTAATGGTACTTCAACGATACAGGTAAAACTGCCAAAGGTAACAATCATTGTTCAGATTTACTAGTGATGATATATCGAGAGCTACAGATTTTAGGATGCAAATAAACTCTTAAATTATTGTACAGTTTTTTATCATGATCTGCCACCACAATAATGGAGAATTGCACAAGCAGCACGTATTTCAAAGGGTTCAGGTAATGTGCCCATGACTTGCATATGTAAACTTCAAACATGCAAGGTTGGCATGGGGGTCTTCTGGGCAGTGGGTATGGATGGATTAGCGAAAAGGCTTTAAACCCAGGGGATCCCTAAACCAGAGACCCTGTAAATGGACTTAACATTTTTTGTTGAGTCAGGGCAAAAAAGGGCCCAAAGTCCTGAAACAAATTCACTTTGAAGATGTCACAAGTCGTCATAATTAAGATTTTGAACATCTGTGCTTATCATCTCGTAATGTGTCCATGCTCGTAGGTTGTGTAGGGGTAAAGCAATTTTTTTTTCAAGTAATTGATTTATGCTTTATTGTAACTATTACGGTTACTTTTACTTTTTAGGCAATTATATCTAGGCAATTGTAAAAATATAACAAAATAATACAGTATAATGATGATGTGCTGACTTTAGTTATGATTTCTTTTATCAAGAGGAGAAGTCAGTTTTAGATTTGCAAAAGGAAAAGCATAAAATGTATTATGGATAAAAAGGCGTGTCCTATAGTGGTCTATGGTAACTTTGCACCCAGTCATCGTGGGGTAAGGCTGTGGTCAATGAATGTTAAAATATTAATATTCTTAATCAAACTTGAAAGAACAATGGAGACATTATACGGTGTATGGCATTGTACCTGTTTCTTCATTCAGAAAAACACCTTATGCAATATGGTGATTTGATGAAGGATGTATCATAAATTCCTGTTGCTCATCATTAACAAATGATCAACTCACTATGACTTTATGTGATTAGTTCACATTTAATAGATCATCAATTAAGGAATTTTAACACAGAACAAAATGACAAAGGACATGGAATAGCCCTAATTACACCATCATGTTCCTTTCTGGTACATATGGACTCATATTTATGAACAAAGTCATCAAATTTTAAAATATCCCCCTGTCCATTTCTGAATTTGAACTGACATTGCAAAAAGCAATGAAAAAATCTGGATAACGGATCCAGACACAAAGTCTTGACCAAAGGAAATGAAGCCTGGCTGGATCACACTAATATAACCTTACATCATGTTGGACAGAGTCATGAGAGGAGACACACTCACACACTTGTGGATATACATGGACTCGTTTCAACGGATATACATAGAAGAAACGGTCTTACTGACACTCCGGACAGCCAATGGCTGATCAAAATGATTATTCCCACGGACCAATCACTGCCGCCCTTAGAGCCCACCTCACGCGGAGGAAGGTGAGCAGTGAGCACTTCAGCACCTGGGAGCTGTCCGTTGTGCACGAGCCAGCTGACATCTGACGGTAAGAAGAACAACACAGATGCACGTCAGCTGCCTGCCAGCACTATAATATAAATCAACAGCGATGGCACATAAAACATTGATGTACAATCTTGCTCAATGCACGTTTGCCATCATTAGCCCGTCGCTCTGTGGTATTCAGACGGACCACATCTGCGACACTCTGTGTCTCAATAACAGACAGTTTCTACACGGATTAGTTTGTGCTGCGGGAACCTGTTGATGTCATCTGGACATTCTTTAAATATAATAGGAAACGGAGAATATGAAACGGCAAACCGCGTCTGATTGGCGAATGATGGCAGCAGTTTGGGATGAAAATAGCTAGTAGCTTACAAACAGGGTTAGCCTATTGATATAAGGGTGGTACAGACGAGAATTTATTTTAGGCTATATTATTATTATTACCATGTCTGAAACGAGGGATTTGTGTTAATGATAGTTTCGTGCTAAGTTAATGGCCCTTCTGTTGTCTAGCCTCTACCAAGTTAGGACGGTTTTGGTGATTTGCATTTGAAATACGTCTGGGTTAAAACCGAGTCCCTTATGAGCTAAAAAAAAATGAATTGCAGTTGAAACAACGGTTAGGCCTACACGTAGCCTACAACTTTCATCATTCAACCAAATTTTCAGCCTGATGACGACTAGCCACACTGGAAAGCACCGTTGTCTTATCTCAGTATGTGTACACTATTAAGAGACAAGTTTATTATTTTACAATAGCAACACGCCTTTTCATGACTGCATCTGTATACTGTTTAATTCTGTTTCTGCTCGGTGAGTGTGCAGCTAATACTTTCTAGAGATACCCCTCATTAAAAATGAGAAGTCTCGATTGGTCTCCAGGGGACACATTTGATTTTAATAGACCTTTTTCACGGTAGACATTTCGACATGTCAAAGTAGGAAAAGCACAGCCGCAATTAATAACATTAAGCAAGAGTGTATTGCGTTTAGGTGATCCAGGTCCAGGGTCCTGGTTTTTTACATGCTGGCTCACTGGACTGGCTGGACACTTAATGGAACAGAGCCATCATAAATGGAAGTAGTTTAGAGCTGCAATGATTAGTCAGTTAATTGATTAGTCAATTGGCCGAAAAATAATCAGCAACTGTTTTGATAACTGACTAATTGTTTAACTTATTTTTCCAGCAAAAATTAAAAAAGTTTGATTGTTCCAGGTTCTCAAATGTGAAAATTTGCCACTTTTCTTGGCTATTGGTTGGACAAACCAAGACATTTGATGATGTCATCATATATTGTGATGGGCATTTTTCACTCTTTTCTAATGTTTTATAGACCAAAAGATTAATCAGTTAATTGAGAAAATAATCAGCAGATTAATTGATAACAAAAATAATTGTTAGATACATCCCTAAAGTAGTTCCACCTGGCTTTTCCTGCTATAGTAAGTCAAAATGTACGCTGTGAAAAAGGTTTTACAGAAGAACATAATTGAGCCCGCAAGATTTTGAACATAAGACAGTGGCCAAGGTGATGACTGTGTGCGTGTGTCTTAGAGAGAGAGAGAGATAGATAGAGAGAGAGAGAGAGGAATTACCTAACCAGCTGGTTTATTTACACAGCATTACTAAATTCATTGTAAGGCACTTTGACTGATAAAGAGACTGACACTGAATATATTGTGTATCTCCGATATTTAGAGGGTTTAGTTTGAAGAGACAGAATGCTCAGTGATGAATCTGATGCACCTTTGACCTAGTTTGCAGGGGTGTTTTTTCCTAATGCCAATGCTAAACAGGTATAATGTTTACCATGTTCACCACCATAGGTGAGAGTGTTAGATCATTAGCCAATTAGCACTAAAGACAAGGTAGTGAGGCTGATGGGAACCTCATTAATTTTGCATGTATTTGGTCATAAACCAAAGTATTGGACAAATTGAAAGTTTGACCCAATGATGGTGCTAGATGAAAAGTTAAGGGATCACTAAAGTGATTACAATTTATTCTAAGGGTGACATGGATGTGTGTACCAAATTGTATGACATCTCAAGGAAATTGAATCGAACGCAACTGGATTTTTGGTTTTGTCTGTGAAGACGTTTCACCTCTCATCCAAGAGGCTTCATCAGTTCATGCTTGTTTGACCAGGCTAGACTGGTCAAACACAAATGGAATTAACAAATAAACCAAGTACATGCAGGTCACAGTTCTTCCTGCAGGTTTATGGACTAAAGACACTCTTGCTCATTAAACTATTATCATTTCTAAGAGCATCTTTAGTGAAGATACTTTTCAGAAACATCCTGCAGATACAAAGGAATTGGTTTAATGATTATCTATATCTTATAGCAAAAGATTATTTTGGGTTATTGTGGTTTTAAAAAATCACAGATACAAAACAAACATTTTCTACAGGGGTCTTTTTAACCCAGTGCCACCATTCAGACATACTGAAGGTTGAGTCACTAGTCAGTTCCTCACAGTAACAGTGTTCAATCAGTAGATAAGCAGCAGTGTTAGCCAATCACGGCAGAGATTAATTCAATCCTCTCTACATGTCTCTTTCTCTTTAATCAGATTATACTCTTCAACCTGTGGATCTACGTAGTATGTTAATATGTTGTGTGTATTACTCTGTTAGAAATAGAACTGTATAGTGTAATTAAATCCATAATGCACA
This sequence comes from Oplegnathus fasciatus, assembly GCA_003416845.1. NCBI lineage: Eukaryota > Metazoa > Chordata > Actinopteri > Centrarchiformes > Oplegnathidae > Oplegnathus > Oplegnathus fasciatus. The sequence goes on from NTHP01000164.1 coordinate 1,102,492, forward strand.
ATAAATATCGTTTAGAAAGGTGTTGATTTAATTCTGAGCAATGTGGTTGGTGTTGCACTGGACTGCACAACAACATAACACCTAACTATATAATAGAATATAAAAGCACAGCCTGTAATCTCTCATCTGATAAATGAGACACTGTTGACACATTTTAGCCATGATGGGTCCAGAAAAACCAGGAATGTGGAGAAGATCAGTTATTAGTAAGTTATTTGCAAAACTCTAAATTAGCTTATTGCTGCCATTCATTTATTCAGTTACATCTGAGATCAATACTTGCTTGTCCACAAAGCCATAGCCATGTAATAAATATTAAACAGAATGTAAAAATACACAGAACATATAACTAAAAACTGAACAAAAGAATCTGTAGATTTGTACAAGTACTTAAATATGACACGATTAACATCTGCATGTGTTTGTGTGTCTCTAGGTGAAGATGGCCAAGGTGAAGCAGGTGGGCTTGCTGGCAGCAGGCTGTCAGCCCTGGAATAAAGATGTGTGTGCTGCTAGTGGAGACCACTTTGCCTACTGTGCTACTTTGGCTATATACATCTACCAGGTGAACTGCGTGTGTGTGCATTTGTGTTTATGAGGGTGGTGCATGTTAAATATCGAAGATGGCAGAAGAAGATTCAATCAAGCACAATACGCTGCAGCCTATTTGTTCCATGTAATTTTTTTCTTGGCTTAGTCCTTTTGTTTGTTTGTTTACAGTTCTGGACAGCACTGAATCACTGAACTAAACCTCCAGAATGTTTCAATGACCTATCTACGATCATAAATATACTACTGCAGAGAGGTTTCATAAAGTCACGTCACTACAGAATTTATGTTTAACCCATCACAAGTCAAAATCAGAGCTGTTTATATCCCTTATTTAAATTCCTTGTCATTCTCTCTGTCTCCTTGTTGTAGTTGGACCAGCAGTACAATGAATTTAAGTTGAGGTCCATCATGTCAGAACACAAGAAGACCATAACAGCCATCAGCTGGTGTCCTGACAACCCTGATCTGTTTGCGTCAGCCTCTGCTGATAACCTGCTCATCATATGGAACGTAACAGAACAAAAGGCTGTTGCAAGACTGGACAATACTAAAGGTCGATGGATCATCTACACCGGGTTTTATTGGCACACTGGAGTGTTTAAAGTTAGATTATTGCAATGCCGTCTTTCCAATAAAGTATCACAGCATCTCCTCTTCTTTCCCAGGTGTCCCTACGTCAGTCAGTTGGTGCTGGAACTCAGCTGATGGAGTGGCGTTTGTCTCCCAGCGTGGTCCCCTGTATGTCTGGGTCTATGGAGGTCCTGACCCAGGGGTCACAGTGCATAAAGAAGCCCACTCCTTCCTGTCTGATATCTGTCTATTCAGATGGCACCCTATCAAGAAGGGTAAACTGGTGTTTGGACACACAGACGGAAGTTTGTCTATTTTTCAGCCAGGTACGGATGTTTTCCTCAACTCATTAAAATTAAATTAAAACATATTCTTGCACGTGCATTTGTGTATTTCTTGGGACATTTCTTTGACTTATATTGATTGCCTGGAGCCATTTAATAGTATAATTATTACATATACTAACCCTACTCTTCTCTTCAGGTTCTATAAGCAGAGATATGTGCTTGTAAACACACACATCTTTATTAATATGTCTGTCCTCTCTTGTTTAGGGAGTAAAAGCCAGAAGCATGTGTTGCGTCCAGAGTCATTAGAGGGGACAGATGAAGAGGACCCAGTCAGTGCTCTGGAATGGGACCTTTTGTCAACTGACTATTTACTAGGTTGGACAAAATATTAACAACATCATCTGGATTTTGTTAGCTGAAGTGATTTGAATTTAAAAAGACAAAAAAGACTTAGAATAAGAAACACACTTAATCCAGTCTATTCATATAACCCATTCAGTTCATGGCTATTACAAAAAATGTGTGACTATAATTACAAACACAGATCCTAAATGATGAACACATTCTCTCACAGTGTCTAACCTCCATAATGGTATCAGGCTGGTGGACAGCGAGGCCTTGGCTTGTATTACGTCCTTCTGCTTCCCCTCAGCTGCTGCATCAGTTCAGTGTCTGGCCTGGGTCCCCTCTGCACCAGGCATGTTTATCACTGGAGGTAAAGACTGTGTATTTCCGTGTGGGTGTGTGTATGATCTTGTTCCTTTCTGCGTCATTGTGTTTACTGCTACAGGTTAAGGCCAAAACACACCACCGCCGAACAGTGTGCCTCGAAACAGCCGCCCCTATTATTTTCTATGTAAGAACCTACACCAGCGCTGGCTAGGCGCGTGCCAGAGGTCGTCGACACACCGCCCTGCAGCCACTGTCCTATTTCCAGCCCTCCGCCCCTGGAAAGACACATTTTTTCCCCAGAGAAACAGCTGTTTTGTGCTTCAATACAATGTTGGCCCAACTACAGACGTTATTTACTAGTTTGTTGTTTGTTGTCATGGCACTGCGGTGGCGGTGTGTTTTCCACTTTAGACTTTCAACCTCCAACATACCAGCCAGCTGGTATGTGGGACCTGTTGTTGCCACAGTGCCATTTGTCTATGTATAGATACATTCTTACTTGCATATTAACCATATTACTTGCTAAAACCACAATAATACTTAATATTATAGGACATTGTAGATGGAGTTCATATTAATACCACCACCCATGCGTTATGAGAGGACAAGTTTACTGACCAAAAAAAATATTCAACACATTTTCATTATGGAAGAGACCATTAAAATGTTCTCACTGATTTGTCTGATTGTTTCTCAGACTCCCAGGTTGGAGTGTTAAGGGTATGGAATGTGTCTCGCTCCACTCCTTTGGACAGCTTTAAGCTGAAAAAGACTGGATTTCATGCTTTGCATGTCCTCAGCTCCCCTCTCGCCAAGAAAGGTAAAATTTATAATAAAACATTTTGGACTTACAAATGTGGCATAAACTAAAAAATCCAGATGTCATTCAGATTACTATTTTCAGGTTGGTATCAAAATCTTGTGCCAAAGTACATATTTTACATGTGCAATTTTTACACGAAATCCACATCTTCAGATTTGTGCTTCTCAAGGACAACTGTATGTGTGTCAGCCGCTAAAGCACAACAGAAAAGATTGAAAGTCTGATAATGTTTTTTGTTAAATGTACGTTGTCTGGGTATAATGCAGCCATTCAAACATAGAGCAGTAGTACTGTTACCCTTGTAAGGCTTCATTTGATTAGCTCAGCAGCACTGTCCCTGAAATAAGGTTGATACTGAAATGTAAGGATTATCTTCTTTAAGATTTCTAGAGTAACACACCAGATATTTTCTCCTTTCTTTGACTCTCTCCATTCTCCCTACAGCTCAGAGTTCCTGTTCTCCCGGTAAAAGTCAGCACACCAGTTCCACCAGTGAGGCCGTACCTCCCCCAACCCTTTCACAGAACAGGTCCTTCTCTCTGCCTCCTGGCCATGCTGTGTGCTGTTTTATGGATGGAGGGGTGGGACTCTATGACATGGGGACCAAGAAGTGGGACTTCCTACGAGACTTGGTATTCTATAACGTCCTTTGTAAAAATGACACATGACTGAATGAACAAACCAATTAAAGAACATGCCTTGTGCTGTGTTCTTGACTTATGACTTCTTTGCTCTTTCTCTCTGTTTCCAGGGTCACGTAGAGACTATCTTCGACTGTAAGTTTAAGCCAGATGATCCCAACTTGCTGGCCACAGCTAGTTTTGATGGAACAATCAAAATCTGGGACACAAACACACTAACAGCTGTTTACACCTCCCCCGGCAATGAAGGAGTGGTCTACTCCCTGTCCTGGGCTCCAGGTAGATTAACTCCACCTCTACACATACGCACACACAAGTACATGCACGCACACAGCACACACAAAAATCCCTGTGTGAAACCTCTGCAACCAGGAAGAATTGAGGAATGACTTGTAAAATCACTTGCAATCCATTGTAGGTAATTCAATGCACACAACCTAAACACAACATAAACATCAAAGCCCACAAAAGACAAGTACATACACAAACTGGTCAGCTACTGTACTGTATATGATATGAAACACTTCCCGTTTCATCCTAACAGCAATATTTCAGGAAAGTGTATCATCTGTTGGTCATTTGAAAGTTGGTGACCTTTCTGTCTGTGTCTATTTTGATGTGTTTTGAAGGAGACCTGAACTGCATTGCAGGAGCAACGTCTCGTAATGGGGCATTCATCTGGGACGTCAGGAAAGGAAAGATCATCACTCGCTTTAATGAGGTTACTTTGACTTTCAGTGCAAAATGACTTTAAAACTGAATCTGTGTATCATTTATGTATAAAAATCACCGGTGTATCACTTAGCTTAATTAAATAATTAGTTAAAACATGGCTGCTCTCTCCCCCTTTTTTGTACTGACAATTTGAAAAAAACTTTTTCCATACCAGTTGGAGAAACTTTGCTCCTATAAATTATTATTCTGTCCTTTCTAACTACCCCATCGTGAAACATCTGCCTCCACCTTATTAGAAATTATGGATGGTATGATGGTGTCTGTAGTGATGACCTCTCTGTCTTCCTCCAGCATGGTAAGAACGGTATATTCTGTATATCATGGAGCCATAAGGATTCTAAGAGGATTGCTACCTGTAGTGGAGATGGATTCTGGTAAGTCCTTATCTTCCCTGATAGACCTCAATTCTGAGAAGAGTTTGTTCTATTGTGAAAAAGCATGATATTTGTTGTTCAAAAAGAGTCGACCTGTTTTATATTGTTTTGACAACAGTATCATCCGGACCATCGATGGTAAAGTCCTCCATAAGTACAAACATCCTGCTGCTGTGTTTGGTTGTGACTGGAGCCAGAACAACAAGTAAGATTTCAATCCATCTGCCATCTTTCTCAGTGGGGTAGTCAATATATATTAGACCATCACCTTGTGCTGCAACTGGCTACATATTGCAGACCTATTAATTATTATTATATTATTGCTTTACTTATTTCACTTATTTGAACAGTTTATATACAACTGGGCCTGAAAGACCACACTTAAAAAAACTTTTTTTCAATCTATTAAAACAGTACAAGTACAAGATATTACTAATACAAGTGAAGCAAAAAATAAACAAATAGGTAAAATAGGTTAAAATGTGCTCAGCACCTCTGTCTTTTGTTTAATTGTAAGAAATTTCTCTTAGTGAGAAAGGATGGAGATAAGTGTAGGTGGGAGAGGAGAATAGAGAGGAAATACAGAAACAGATCGAGAGGAGTATCACATGACACACATGACATGAACAGTTGGTGTGAGTGCACAAGTATAAAACTGCTGTCAATGCAAAATCAGACCAGTTCCAACCATGTCCATGGTGATGTGATGTTCTAGCTCATTAATACTGTCAAAAATAAAGGTGTTGTGTCATCTGGTAGTCACTAACATGTGGCCTGCTTCTTTCTCTCTGTAGGGATATGATAGCAACAGGCTGTGAGGATAAAAACGTCCGTGTGTACTACCTGGCCACCAGCTCCGATCAGCCTCTGAAGGTCTTCACTGGGCACTTAGCTAAAGTATTCCATGTTCGCTGGTCTCCACTCAGAGAGGGAATACTGTGTTCTGGATCAGATGATGGGTGAGTGCAGACCCAGAGAGCTAGGGGTAATACAGACAGACAAGAATATTAAACATAATGCATATAGAGTAAATATGTGAATTACAAAATGTGGACATTGTGTTTGAACAGCCTGTAGGTATTGATTGGCAAATATGAAACATATGTGATTTATATGTATTCTTAAAACTCTAAATAGAATGGAAACAGCTAAAAGTTCAGAAAACCTCACAATGTGGAGGATGCAGTCCTATTGCTAACAAATACAGGTACAATTTTGGCTTGTTTACAGAGTTTATATAGAAACGCTACATTTGTACCAGTTCCAAAACATTTGTCTAACAATTATTTGTCCCTTTTTATTATAATTGTTATTGTAAATTAATTTTTCAATTGTCCAGAGTTTTCTAAGGATGTCGTATTGTGTGTCACTATAATTTAATTACCAATCCCTGATTCAGTAGTGTCACCCCACCACCAAAATTCAAAACACATGATTAAAACCTGCTATCACTCTTTAAATTGATTGACAGGTCTTTTACATGGCCTAACTTTAGACAACAACCAAGTCTAACTTATTTCATTATTGCAGATGATGTTAGAGATTCATTTACATTAGTGATGTTTAGCACAGCAAGACAACAAGCTTTTATTTTTTATTTTGATAAACACATAAAATAAAGATACTTTCGTATATTTTATACATTTTATATGGTGCAGAAAACACGCATTAGTAAAGTAAGTAATGATTTGAAATTAATTCAAAGCAAAATCCCAGTGTGTCTGTCTTTGCAGTACTGTTCGTATATGGGACTACACACAGGATGCCTGTATCAATGTGCTGAGTGGTCATACAGCTCCGGTCAGAGGCTTGATGTGGAACACAGAGGTTCCTTACCTCCTTATTTCAGGTAATGTCACTAGAAGTACTGTTTGCTTTTCCAGTTATCTTCTTTTATACCCACTGTTTTGTGATCAATATGTCATCGTTGTCTACACTGTTGAGCTACTTGTGTTCTTGCTTGTCAGTGTATGTCTGTTCAATGTAGTCCAAATAGGCCAACAGGCCGACCTGAGTACCAAGGCAATTTGTGTTTCGACATATTGACTTTCTAACTGTCTAATCATATAACCAGCATACTTTTGTGTCAATTATATGTTTATATATTTTAGCTTTTCAGTGACCTGACATCTGTCACCAATTTTGCAATGCCTTACAAAGTTGTGCAGCAGAGAGAAAGTGACCTCCAAGTTTAAAAGGACATGATGATGGTGGGTTTGAGATTTGTTTTGGAGTACCACCTGGCACTGTGGAACTGTATTAGAGAGCTGTACACAGGCAAGCAAGAAACAAGTAGCTCCGCTGTTAAGAAACTTCTCTGTAAGATTTTTGTCACTATGAACTAATGATATGGAAGATGAAGTCCAGGTCTATAATATTTTGATAGAGTCGAAAGAGTAATTTATGTATCTACCTCCTGTTTAAATGCACAGCAAGACAAGGCACAATGAGAGGATGTCTTGATGTTTGTAAAAAGTTGGTAGATGTGATGCTATAGCCAGCTGACATTTCCTATCGCATCTATAATAACAATAATTAGCTTATATGGCTAATGATAGCAACAACAAAGGTCATTTACCTATCCAACAAATAAATCATCTCTGCATTTAGTATTGAAGTGTTTCAGACTCTGAAGCTCCTTCCATGATTTTAAACTCTGCTTGCTTAAAAATCTTGAAATCTCTGCAACCATTTATGTAGCTGACAGATAAGTGGCATAAAACTGTTGCAAGCCCTGCTGATGTACTGTATTGTTCTCTACTTGCGCATTGAGCAGATAATTATTACCATTTGTATTTTTAACACAAGATAAAAATAGTCTTGTAGTGAAGATACAGGACATTTTTCTATTGTTGGTGCATGATATAATTTCATCTGAGGTACAATATAGTTAGGAAAATGTATTACTGTGCTAGACTGAATTATAAAGTGTTGTATGGCGTTATATTTTAGGTTAGTGGTGTTTTACTGGCGAGTGTACAATGTACAATGGACTGTATTTTAAAGTGATGGTACTATACTGTGTGTTGTATTTAAATTGTAAAATGTTGTATCATTTTGTAGGTTCTTGGGATTATACAATCAGAGTGTGGGACACAAGAGATGGCACATGTCTAGATACAGTCTACGACCACGGAGCTGATGTGTATGGTAAGACAGATGAATAGAAAGAACTACCTACTAGACTATTAATACTGCAGATACATGATGGGTCAAGTACAGTGTGTGATGAATGAGGTCCTTCACTGAAAATGCAACACATGAAAGTTACATGAAATTAAGTTGATTTAAATTAAATAGATATGAACTGCTGTAGACTCAAATTGCATGTAACATAAAGGAAACACATTTTCTTTTATTGGCTTTTAGGAAGGCATGGTACATTGCAGTCAGTTATTTTGCTGAATTTTGTTATTACATGCTGACATATATGTTTGAACCATAGCCCTCTACCACCGCCATACTACCCCATTATTTCTATTATGACATGTATTTGCCGAACTGTGCGTGTCTGTAGGTTTGACATGTCATCAGAGTCGTCCGTTCACCATGGCCAGCTGTAGCAGAGACAGTACAGTGAGGCTGTGGTCTCTCACACCCCTCATCTCTCCACTGCTGCTAAGCATCCTCACCGACCAGCCTTGGGAAAAGATAATTGGAAGCACAGGTAAGGACAGACTCCTGATATTTTCTATTTTATGGTGTTCTGTTCTAAAACCTCATCTAACAATGCTGTCCGTGTGTCTTTGCAGACACAGCTATGGTTCCTGGCTCACTGCCACTGCTCTGTGGTAAAGTGTCTCGAGACATCAAGCAGGAGTTGGATAAACTGAGCATAGACATCAGGGACAAGAAGCTACGCTGGTTCTCTGACTGCTTTTCGGTAACTACATTCTCAATGCTTATTCATCATTGGTGATGTTATGTGATGATATGGCATAAAAATCAATGCTATATCACCTTCATAATGTATGTAGACAGTCATTTGTCACAGTTGTGGACTGTTTCTCCATGGTCTGATGCAGTCTGTGTCTGCATTTTCAGCAGTTCATCTCACAGTACGCCACACACAGCTTGGAAATGATTTAGCCTCAGATTAGGTGTACACACATACAGTGTGTTTTTGCTGCTAAATGTGTAAACACTTTACTTCTGGAGTTCACTACAAAGGACTGTTTTCATAATTTATTAAAAAGTACCATATTCTGTGCCCAGCTGATGTTTCCTATTGCAAATTACATCCTTTAGAACTGGAAATCTAGAAATCAGTTTACAAATGCAGGTATAAAACTGAAATATATATTATACTATATATTTTATACCATTTGGTTGATTAATGGGTCGGAGGCTGCAGGACAGTAAGGAAATGAGAGAGCATAATAAGCACCCAAAGTGTATTCCTTCAAGTTTCCATAGCTTTTGCTCTGTTTTTATCTCCCTCTTCTGGCCTTTAAGTGCAACTTCAGGCTTTTCACTTTGCAGATAAAAGTGTTGTAATTTCCTATTGCTATAGAGTATAGCTATATTTACTAAGCTATGTATTTGATATAATAGTGATGATGAGCAGCTTTCTTAATGTTCACATATATGGAACTTTCATAGCTAAGATCAAACTCAATCTTCATGTAGATTGTGCCCATAAACATTCTCCAGCCAGTACTTATTGACATTACATTACTCCAGTCATTTAAACCATTGCCCAGAGCCTAGGTTTAAACCTTAAGTGAAGCTTTGTTGATTCTGCATAAGGCTCATTTTAACTGTTTGACGGAATACAATTGGAAGGCGGGTCAACAAAAGGCTCTATCCTACACACCCTTTATTTGATGTTTACTTAAAGTAAATGAAATATGAAGATTAGAAAAGTAAAGGCCTTAATACAGCTTATCTTTACTAAAAGAACACATAAATAGAGGTCCACCTTTTTATTTCTGTTGAGAGTAAAAGTCAGTGAGGATAACTCTGATACATTTAAATAGGCTTTAACACTTAAATATGGCAACATGTAAACAACTGCATTGAACATTCGCTTTCATTCAATCAATCAGTGTTTCTTATTTCTTTTCTTTGTGTGAGCGTGCATGCTGCACATGTCTGTATGTGTTTCTGAACATATTTGTTTGTACTTTATCCTGTGCCAGCCTCCAGGAGGCAGCAGTAACCTATGGGACTTGGTGTCAGTCATTAATGGCCAGGACGACTCACTGCTACCAGCCAGTTATAGCAAGGGAGTGATGCACATGAAACACTTGCTCAAGTTTAAAACGGTAAGTATCCCTGATTCCCTGAGTCACTGTTAAAACAGAAAGGTCATCATGTGTGCAGAAACCCAGAGAGACCACACTGTGGAGGAGCTGTTTGTTACAAGCCCTGTCCCAAATTAACTATGGTTTGACAGTCAATCAAATCACTGAACGGACGGAGCCAAAGAAGTGTACTTCACTCAAGGAGAACTAGATAAATGCAGCGATTTCATAACATAACACATATCATGACAATCACACTGTACACTGACAGATACCTTGTGCCTGAGATACAGATACATAAACTGACTATGCCACACCCACAATGAGAGATGAGAGCCCTTGTTGTAGAAAGCAGAGGAAGGCCCCACGCTATTCAATTAAATGAAACATATGGAAGCTGATGGCTGCAACTGACGATTATTTTCATTATTGATTAATCTGTCAAATCATTTTCTCGATTAATCGATTAGTTGTTTGGTCCATAAAATGTCAGAAAATGGTGAAAAATGTTGATCACTGTTTCCCAAAGCCCAAGGTGACGTCCTCAAATGTCTTGTTTNTTTACTGTCATAGAGGACTAAAGAAACCAGAAAATATTCACATTTGAGAAGCCGAAATCAGAGAATTTGGACACCTTTTCTTAAAAAATGACTCAAAACAATTAATCGATTATCAAAATAGTTGGCAATTAATTTAATAGCCAACAACTAATTGATTAGTCAACTAATCGTTGCAGCTCTAAAGCTGATGTTTAGAATAAAAACCTTCATCTTTCTTCATAACAATTTGCAATTCATAAATCATGAATACTAAAAAGTTGTGCATGATGCAATAACAATGAGACCTAGAGACCATGGGCTCTACAATGTAACTCGCATTTCAGTGTTTCCACACCAAAGTCTCATATCACATATTTGGGTAGAGGTAATGAAACAAATACAAGAGAAAAAACATACAATCAAATACTAGGTGGGTGTCACAAACAGACTGGGTGCCAAAGTATATCTTAAACAGCCATACAGCTTATTTTGAGTGCTCTATGGGATGCTGCAGCAGCAGACTTTGACCTCCAGAGGTGGTTCATATTTGTAGCAGCATGGTTCAATATCTGCACTTTTAAAAATACGGGTTCTAACTTTAGATTATTTCAAATTAATAATACTTTGCTGTAATGTACATAGCTACATGAATGTGTGTCACTTGAGAAGCCATGTTGACAACAGGTTTTCTGAATTACAATGCTACATTTGTTTCCCTGCCTGCAGAGGTGGAAGAAGAACTCAGATCTTCTACTTCAGTAGTAATACCACAGTGTAAAAATACTCTAAGTAAAAGTCCTGTATTCAAATTTTTACTCAAGTAAAAGTACAAAAGTATTAGCATCAAAATATACTTAAAGTACCCTTAGTAAAAGTACTCCTTATGCTGAATGGTCCATTTCAGAATAATATATATGATATTATTGGATTATAAATATTGATCATTAATGTGTTCATCACTTTAATGCTGCAGCTGGTAAATGTGGAGCTCATTTTAACTACTTTTCATTTCATTTCATTACATTTTTATTACATTTGCATTTACATTTTCAGAAAGAAAAATTAAAAATTACTTGATATATTGCTGGTAGTTTAACCTATAATAATACATCATAATTTGTTAGTTGATTATATTTTGTATTAACAATCTGAATCTGCAAAGTAGCTAGTAACTAATGTTGTCAGATAATTGTAATTTAGTAAAAAGTACAATATTTGCCTCTGAAATGTAATGGAGTAGAAGTAGAAAGTAGCAGAAATGGAAATACTCAAGTACAAGTAGGCCTACCTCAAAACTGTACTTAAGTACAGTACTTGAGTAAATGTACTTAGTTACTTTCCACCACTGCCTACCGGAATCAGTGAATGGCAACCAAAGTTCAAATGCAGGTAAAAGAAACGCGAGCACAGAAGATGTCCGGAGAGGCGAAGCTGTTCAGCCAGCCTATTGCGGAGCAGGCAGCTCGGAGGTGCACGACCAAGCACCGCAACAACTTGTAGAGCCGACGCACGAGACTAGACGATGTCACACTGCGTCAAGCATAAGCTTTTAGTGGTGGCATGATTTGGCGTGAGATTTGCCTTGGTGGTGTGAGAGCATGAGACAGAGCCTGATGGCAACCCTGTCCATGAATTGAAACAACACTAAAAGTTGGTTCCTCTTATCATAATCTTAATTCTACTTTTTCCCTACATGCATGTCACTATATCTTTTATTTATTTATTAAACCTTTATTTATACAGATCAGATCTAAAAAACCTCTTGAAGAGTATCCTGGCCAGAAATAAGGAAAGCACAGTAAATACAGAAATTAAAGAACATAGATCGAATAAATATAATGAAAGCTTATAATAATAAATACATTTGGGCCACACTGTCTGAAGCACATGATTTGAATGGAAATCCATGTTCCATGAAATCCATGAAATCACTCATCTCTAAAATACAGTAAATCTTTCACAGTTAATCTTTATTTACAATAATCCAAACCTGTTTGTGTTTTGTACTACCTGCCTATTACCTGCAGATGGAATTTGGCTTTTTGGCTGGCTTTCCATTTTATTTATGGACTACGAGTAATAATTTCTTTCCTAATATTTTTTTTATTTTCTTCCTTTTCTATTCAACCGAAGTCCATTTAAGATGTTTCAGAAGTATTTGGGTTTCAAAAGTTCATTATATTTCATTTCACATTTGTTTCTCTTCCATTTGTTGTATTTCCTTTCAGTCTGAAGCCCAGGAACTCACTATAGTCAAGATGTCTAAATTTGGAGGAGGTATAGGAGCTCCCAGTAAAGAGGAGAGGCTGAAAGAAGCAGCTGACATCCATCTGAGACTTGGACAAATTCAACGATACTGTGAATTAATGGTGGAGCTGGGACAGGTACAGAGTGTCTGTGTGTGTGTGTGTGTGTGTGTGAGTGTGTGTGTAGTTATTTCTCTCTCAAGAAAGTACATCACAGACACTCGATTAGTTGTGTTGGCACTGATCCTGTCTGTGACTTTGACCATTTTAATATTTATTTAATTTATTTCAATATTATATTAGCAAGTTTATTATACTCAAAACAAAGGCTCTAAACCAAGCAAAGACAGAAATTAAATGAGAGAAACTTATTATATTGACAATGTAACTTAAGGTAATTGAGAGTGAAAATTATTGTCTCTCTCTAAGTGGGAGAAAGCATTATCTGTGGCACCAGGAGTCTCCATGAAGTACTGGAAGAAACTCATGCAGAGGTAAACCATGTTTAAGTTTGTTTTTTCAGATTTTCAAGTAAATAACAATAAAAGTGAAATACAGCAAAATACTACTCTTCACAAAGGGTAGTATTTATTATATAGCTGTTGTTCTGAATTGCATTATGATGTATAGTTGTTGCTTTTGTAGACCTGTTTCACGACAGACATTTTGATTTGTCATAGCAGAAAATGCACAGGTGTTACAAATAACAGTAACGATGGCTCTGTTCCATTCAGTGTCCCAGTAAGCAGAGCCTACATGCACACTACCAGGGCCCTGAAACTGGCACACCGAAAAAGAATGCAGCCATGATCAATGTTATTATTTGCTGTACTTTTCCTGCTATGACTTGTCAAAATGTCTGCTATGAAAAAGGTCTATTGTGTCCACCCTCTGCATACTTCATGTGGACTTTAGTAGAGCTCTTGTTTGGGTGTTAAGTCTGTGTAAGGCTTGTTGTTTTGGGTTTTTTCCCAGATTTTCTAAAAGGCACAATTCTGTTTAATTTCACTGTTGTTCTGTTGTTTGTGTGCATCAAAATGTTCTCCCAGGACACTCTAAAGACCTTTTATAGTAACAGATATCTTGTGTGGCAAGGCATCTCAGAATATGCTTTATAGCATAAGAGAAAAAACTTAAAAATAAAACAGCTGCTGATTATGCAGCGAGAAGAGGCACTGAAGAGGCCCCTAATAAATTTTTGATACTAATTAATAATAAATCAAAAAATGTAAAATCAATTGTATAGAATGTTTGTGCTGTAAATGGTGTACAGCAGAGTCAGATACCCATGTAGTCCACATGAAAGGCTCTTTGTTTTAGGAGTGTTTGTTAAGCAAACAATGTCAACTGAAAAGCTCTTTCACTGTTAAATTACAGTCTGATTTTAATTGGAATTATTCATTTTGTCATCTTAATTTTACCCATTTTGATATAAATACAAATACAACAAAGACAGAAATTATGAACGTTTATATGTTGCATGTCATTTATGTTATATATGTCATGTTACGTTATATATGATGTTATATATAATCTGTTATGTGTATATGTAATTTTAATATACTCATGTCGCAGGAGAGTTGACCAGCTGATGGCTGAGGATAATGATGAAACTATCCCATACTGCATCGCCACAGGAGACATAAAGAAACTTGTAACTTTCTTCACTGGCAGAGGGCAACTCCTAGAAGCCTTAATAATAGCACAGGTACAGAGAGGGAGGGAATAAAGACAATGATGGAGTAATGAGGTGACAGAAAACAGTATTTTTCTTCAGGGGTGGATGAATGGTAGATCTTGAATAAATGGTTCCAGATGAGTGCATGAGGAGGAGTGGTGGATAAATAAGTAATGGCAGACAAAGACAGAGAGGTGATGAAATACTTGAACAGTAATTTTGATGGTTTGATAATAATGATCAGAAATAATAAAAATGATAAATGATCATATTCTAGGGAGCATGTGAAGGAAACATTCGTGCACCTCAAAGCTCCCCAGTCAACCACACTACTAATGATGTGGATAACAGACAACAATACCAGAGGTAAAGCAAACACACACACACACACGCGCACACACACACCAATGATAGCATTCTGTGTTGATATTCAGTGTCTCTGTCAAATGTAGACACTTGGCAGTCAGGTTAGAGTGACAACAGTTTACTACAGTCTACAGCAGAAAGACAGACAGATGTAGGCAAACAACTGAGTATTTTAGCACATCGCTATGACACTCTTTAAATATGACCCTTTTCATGGACAATATTATTTGGGGTTACTTTTGATAAGTTATTATTTTCAGTGTGGAAAAACACTGCAGCAGTAAGACTGTCATGAGAAACTAAAATTCAGTTGAAAACTGTACTAAATATTATCCAACCAAAATCCAAAAACAAGTTTGTAGTTTGCGAAGCAGAGAACAGATTTGGTTTCATATTTCACAGTGGAAAAATATCAAAATGCCAATTGTAACTTCTTAAACCATTCCTATAATAATAATCTACTTCTCCTTGCTCATCCATA
Organism: Oplegnathus fasciatus; assembly: GCA_003416845.1. Taxonomy (NCBI): domain Eukaryota; kingdom Metazoa; phylum Chordata; class Actinopteri; order Centrarchiformes; family Oplegnathidae; genus Oplegnathus; species Oplegnathus fasciatus. Next base: position 1,117,705 of record NTHP01000164.1, read on the forward strand.
TGCTCCAGACACTCATATCTTTTGCCAAAATGTGGCTAAATACACTGTTTCCATCCAAATTCTCACAGTATTGTAAGTGGATCATGCGTAATGTTTATAACCTAATATTGAATGAATACAAAAGTCATGTGGAGAAATGGATCAACCAATTATAGCATCTAAAAAAGAGCAGACCTAGAAATGTGGTTAGCAACACCGTGGAGTCTTGTAGAAAACAAAATAAGCTTGACATCATTGCTAGGAAATTTTAAGTCAATTTAACTGCTTTCTGAAATCCCAGAATATTTGTGAGCTGGTGTTTTTTGATCACAATCCCTGGCTTTATTTGCTCTTTGTCTGTCTAGTCTCCTCCACAAGGTATGCAAGGAACTAGCTGAGTGGTACTTCCAGGATGGATGCTCTGTCTTGGCAGCATGCTGCCACCTCGCTGTGGACAACATTGAGGTACCAGAGTCAGAATCTGTGCATGTCACCATTAGTTTAATACAGTGTATTTGTATTTGTTTGTATACACATTGTGCCCTGCATAAAGAACATTGTTTTCAGTTTCATAGGTCTCTCCTTTGTCATTACTGATCAATGATGATGAATAAGAAAACTGATTTTAAAAATCTGGCTGAATTGTGTGTGTTGTGTTTTTAGTTAGCCATGTCTAGTCTCATCCGAGGTAATGAGCTGGAGTTGGCTGCATGTGTGGGTATTGTCCTAGGAGAGGCAGCCAATCAGAGCACTGCATACTGCCTTGAACTCTTGGCCAGGAAGTACATGACCACTCCTACATGGTATGTCCCCATCCATGCATGTCCAGTTAGCAGTGGTGGACAAAGTACACAACCCCATTACTTGAGTCAAAGTATAGATACTCCTGGTCAAATATTACTCCACTACAAGTAAAAGTTGCTCAGCCAAATTTTTACTAAAGTTAAAGTACTGGAGTACTTGCTTTTAAAAATACTTAAATATTCAAAAGTACATCTTCTTTTTAATATCAACGCATTTCTGTATTGTTTTTTTTTCAGAACCTCGTAAGTCTCTGAAACCAGCTAATGAATGACTTGCTTGTACTACCACTGCACTACACAAAGCCTTAGAAACGCCTATTAAAACTTCAGCATAGAAATGCAATCGAATCAACAAAAAGGACAGCCATTGTCATTTTCATTTTTTATTTAAACACCCCCACTCACACACATATATGAGATATGGCCATGGTTGCTCTGGTTCGGAATCAGCGTGTTTATCTGCCATCGGCATTACCACCGCTGGGTTAGTCGTTTTTGCGCTTTGCTAACAAAAAAGGAATGGATGTGTTTTACTTTGAAAGCGGATGTCTTACTTGTGCTTGTTTCACAGAGCTGGATGACGTATTTCTGCTTTTACATCAAACCCAGTTGAGAGCGGGTACTGTGATTGGTTTTTCTCCTGTGAGGAACACAGCGTGTGGCCAATCGAATTTTAGAAAAGAAACGAAAAATTCAATGTCTGACTTCAAAGCTACCTTCGTAGAAATGTAGTGAAGTCAAAAGTACAATATTTGTCTTTGAAATGTAGTGGAGTAAAAGTCATAAGTTTCCAAAAAAGAAAATACTCAAGTAAAGTACAGATACTTGAAAAACGTACTTAAGTACAGTACTCAAGTAAATGTACTTCGTAACGGTCCACCACTGCCAGTTAGTATATACTCTATTATTCTTCTGTAAGCCTTGAAAGTAATCCAGACTAACACTGGACTTATCTTTACCTTGTTTACATTCAGGGAGCTCTCAGCTGACCTACTGCGAATGATTCCTGACAACCACATTTTATTGGCTAAGCTTTGTGCATTTTACCCAGGAAGTGCTGCTGAAATCAACCATTTACATGAAAGGGTGAGTAGGGAATCATTAAGTTAAAGTGAAAGACATGTTTCAGATGAAATGGAATGGAGGCTCTGTGTTTGATGTTGATGATATTAAGATTTGTGATAATTATAGTGACTATGATTACGTGTTGTTTGTCATTCAAGTGCGGTCTCCCTTCATTAGAGGAGTGTAAGGCCTTGGCAGAAGCAGCCATGTGTGAAGGAGATTTGTTTTCAGCAGTTAAATTCCACCTACTGAGCTCTGAACCCGAGAATGCCCTTCGGATAGGGATAGATTACGTTAAAGGTATTGACAACTCAATTTCATTGTGTGTCCGTGTGTGGTTAATTACCTAACATAATATCTGCACATATGAAATCAGATGACACAACTTCATTCAAATGATCTTTAACATGTTGGCAATATTTAAATGTTTGCATTTGACACGATAGCTTGGAGTTTAGAGAGAAAACAACCCAAAATACTGGACCTGCTGACATTCACTGGTACTGACTCCATTTTTCCCTGCGCTTGTTCACTGTTTCCTGACCCCACTAAAAATGTGCATTTTGAGTTTTCTAAAAGTAAGATACAGACACGCCATCAGTTGGTATGACTGATATTTTTTCCAATACTGTTATCACAATGAGGCAATATTTTATTTTTATTATCAATATTATGCTGTATTCATAGATACATTTAGACATTTGATGGTTCTCCCACATGCTCGTGCAGTAACACGTGTAATCTATGAATGACCAGTTTCCAAATCAATCTTTATGAAGACCCCTCAAAATCTGCACTTTCTAATTGATATGATTTAAAATGCAGTGAATTACAATCAAAATATTAATCAAAACTGTTTACTACAAAGATATACGCATATCCAATAAAGTTACTAAGTGTTAGTTATAACAATAACTTATAAACCATCTCAAACTAAAGAAAATAATCTAAATTTTCTGTCTTTATAAAGAACTGATCAGAAACTGTATTTAATTTTCCTCCTCACCAGAACAGCTGACTGGATCTGATTGGATTGTGGATAGTGTTCAGCCAATCCTGGACCTGATGAGTTACATCAGAACTGACTGCCTCATCATGGACAAGTTGACCGAGTAAGAACATTTATTGCTTTAATATTAGTATTAATAGTTATTTTATTTATTTTTTTATTATGCTGTTATTTCCCATACATTGTCAGACTTAATCATCATCCAGTTCTTTGTGTTTGTGTGTGTGTGTGTGTGTGTGTGTCTGTGTGTGTGTGTGTAGAGCCCGTAGTGAGCTGTTGATCCTGTGTGGTTATATTGGAGGTCTGCTGGCCATAAGAAGACAGTACTCCAGCATCGTACCTGCGATCTACGAATACACCAGGTAAACACACAATTGTGTGTGTGTGTGTGTGTGTGTGTGTTAATAATTCTATATTTAACATGGTCATTTAAACTCTGAAATACGTTGTTTTGCATGTGTCAAAGAAGTGTGGTGCCCAGGCTCGTAAGCTTGATGAAGGGGTTTTGCTGTGTAAATGGTCTCCAGTGTCTGGGATGGAGTGTGATGTGGTCAGGTGGTTGTGCCAAAAGAGTTCCGTTTTCAGGTGTTAAGTTTAGCTCACGACCACGGCCTGTCCGTCCATTTGGGAATAAAGAAAACATATAATCGGGTCCTCCCATATTTTTTCTGGCCGGGGCTCTTGTCATGTTTGCCAAATAACGGGAAAACCAAACCAGGTTGTTCCTCCGGCTCCATTGCATCCCATCCCAGTAATTGGCGAACCTTTTGAGCATGTCATNTTGGATTGTGTCGGGCCCTTGCCAAAAACCAAGGCTGGTCACCAGTACCTGCTTACCATGATGTGCGCAGCCACACGTTTCCCTGAGGCCGTCCCGTTGCGCACGTTAAGGGCTAAAGCAGTGGTGAAGGCCTTGGTTAAGTTCTTTTCCACGTTTGGGTTGCCAAAGCGCATTCAAACTGATCAAGGATCCAATTTTATGTCCAAGATTTTTGCGCAGGTGATGTCAGAGTTGGCTGTTAAGCCTCAGGTCTCCAGTGCGTATCACCAGGAGAGTCAGGGCGCACTGGAGAGGTTTCGTCAGATGTTGAAATCCATGCTTCGTAAGTTTTGTGTTGAGTCTAACACGGAGTGGGATGAGGGTCTGCCACTGCTACTGTTCGCCATTCATGAAACCACACAGGAGTCTCTGGGGTTTAGTCCGGCTGAGCTGGTTTTTGGGCACACTGTGCACGGCCCACTGCGCTTACTGCAAGAGAGCTGGCTTTGCAAACGCGCCCAGCCCCGCGCACAGCATTTTAGATTATGTGAGTTCATTCAGGGAGAGGTTGCACACTGCTTGTGAGCTGGCCCGCAGTTCCCTCTCCGTTGCACAGTCTAAAATGAAAAAAAGGTATGATAAGAAAACGCTCAGTCGCACCTTTCAGCCAGGTGACCGTATGTTAGTTTTGTTACCTATTGTTGGTTCCAGTCTTGAGGCAAAGTTCTGTGGTCCTCATGAGGTGGAGCAGAGATTGAGTGACACAGATTATGTAATCAGAACACCGGATAGGAAGAAAAAGTCCTGTGTGTGTCATATCAATATGCTCAAACAATATTGTGCCTGTGATAACTCCAACATGCCGTCTGTGATTTCTGTGCCATGTGTCTCTCCTGTGGTGACTGTGGTGTCCCAGTCATACAGTCCCGGGGAGGACGGGTTGCGTGACCAGCCGGCTTCAGTTCTGTGTGCGCGCTTACAGAATTCTAAGATTCTGCAGGATCTGGAAGGCCATTTGTCTTATTTGTCTGAGCCGGCCAAAAGTGAGATTTGTCACCTTATTCGTTGTCATGAGCCGCTTTTTGGTGATAAGCCCACACAAACTACAGTCTTGGAGCATGATGTAGATGTTGGTGAACACAAGCCCATTAAGCAGCACGCATACCGGGTGAACCCGGTGAAGCGGGCTGTAATGCAGAAGGAGGTTGAATATCTCCTGGAAAATGGCTTTGCTGTGCCAAGCTCCAGCCTGTGGAGCTCCCCCTCTCTTCTAGTTCCTAAATCTGACCAAACTCCTCATTTTTGTAATGACTTCCGCAAAGTGAACGCAGTTACAAAGCCAGACTCATTTCCTCTCCCACATATGGATGATTGTGTGGATCGTGTAGGGTCGGCTAAGTACGTCACAAAGCTAGACCTATTAAAAGGATACTGGCAGGTGCCCCTTTCACAGCGTGCATCTGAGGTCTCAGCTTTCGTGACTCCCGACCACTTCCTTCAGTACACAGTCATGCCGTTTGGGTTAAGAAATGCTCCTGCGCCTGTCCTGGCTGCACCTGATTTTGCACGTCCCTTTAAGATGGAGGTAGATTCGAGTGCTTATGGTGCAGGCATGTTCTTTTGCAGGAGGATGATGAGGGTATTGATCACCCTGTGTGCTATTTCTCGAAGAAGTTGAATAAACATCACAACAACAGTGAATTATAGCACAATCGAGAAGGAAGCCTTGGCATTGCTGTTGGCACTACAGCACTTTGAAGTCTATGTTGGTTCAAGTTCAACACCCGTTCTTGTGTATTTGGACCATAATCCCTGTATTTTCTTTTGTTTTCTTTTGGATTAGGTAAATTAGTTGGTTCTCACAGATTGTTTTGTTTATTATTTTGGCCATGCTCCCCCTGACGCCTGTCGTACCCCTGATTGACGAATAAATCAATTCTGTTTGGACTGCATCTGCTGTGGCACTGGTCATCCTTGGGAGTGGGGAAAGAGGGGAGTCATCTTTTTATGCTGTGCTCTGGTTTCCCCAAGGCTGGGCATAACAGCTGGTTAGAAATATTTCGAACGTCCACATAAGTTTTTCTATCTGATTGGTCTGTTCTCTTGTCAACAAATTTATGTTTTGGCATGGTGGTAATTTGTAGAGTTGTTTAATCTATTCTAAGTGCACATACCTGAGATAGATCATCATGACAACTTTTAACATTGTTAAGTTATTAGGAACATTAGGAACTCTTAACTGTGCAGCTGTTCTCTGTTTTTTGTACAGCCTTCAATGTGAATGTTTCTCATCTCACTGCTTCAAAAACAATGAATATACTTTATTTTACCACTCATTACAATACTGTGGGCTATTTCTGTTTGGTAAAATGCTCTAACAGTTAGTCCTGGGCTTCTTATTTGTACTCATGAGCTACATCACCATCTGATGCCTCCACAGTTACAGTAGCAGATATAAATTGCAGTATCTTTATTTATACTTTGTGATCATTATTTAGCTTTGTTGAATAAATAATGAGTCTGAAAGAAAATAAATTGGATTAACGATTTGTAAGTCACCATGTTTTTCTTTCTGTTTCTCAGTCAGTTGTTGAAGCGGAGGGAGGTGTGTGTTCCTCTGAAGATTGAGCAGCTGACTGTGGAGCTGGATGCCTGGCGGGCCTCCACACAAAGTAACAGCAAGTAGGTTATACAGACACACACACAAACACAAAGATAACGCTATTACAGGCAGCAAGAATGGCTGAAGGATGTCAAAATATGTAATGGTAATTAATAGTTGGTACAAAAGATGAAGTAGGGTGATTGTTATTTAGAATTTAAGTTTCATTAAATTCACCTCGGGGCACCACCCTTGCAAAAGGGAAAAAGATAGCCAATTAATTAATTTAGTCTCAATCTAAGGCTTTCTGCAGAGTTCTTGACTCGTGTACAGTGACGCAGTACTTACACACACACAAAAAACCACAGGATCAAGTTCTTTATAAATGAAATGTTTATTAAACTACTAAACTATACACACAACTAATAACTAGTAAACATACAAATTGGTGAATAAATGCGACCATGAATAAATGCAATGAATACAGCTATGAACAATTAATTCATGAATGAGGACCATGTATACCAGATGACGCGGTGAATGACTATTTTTGCAAGATCAATTTCAATTCAGTTTTTATTTATACAGCTCAGTGTCACAAATCACAGTTTGCCTCAAGAGGCTTTACAATCTGTACAGCATACAGCACCCTCTGTCTTTAGACCCTCGACTCAGATGAGGAGAAACCATCAGGAAGAGCAACAGAGGAGGGATCCCTCTCCCAGGACAGATAGACATGCAATAGATGTCTAGTGTACAGAATAAATCATCAACAAAATCACAGTGTATACAATTTAATAACAGAAATGTACATTCTAAACAAAAGTGAAGAGGATGGCTCTTCAGGGATTGAACCTGATCCACACTACCTCCTCCCAACCATGGAGACCTGGAAGAGGGTAGGCCACACACAAGATGTATTTTTTTGTGGAAACACAGGAGACCACTAAGTGGATGAAGACTTTAGCCTGTGACCAGTGGTCAGCAGCTGAGAGGTTGTTGGGAGGGACGAGTGAAATATTTTAAGTAATTCTATATCATTACTATATTGAAGGGAGATCCTACTTATGACCGAATGCTTCTTAATTACTTTTAGTCATCTATAGCATCAACCCCAAGCACATGGAAAAGTAAAGTTTCAACTGGTGGTTCAGATGGACAGGGGAGAAGTTGCTCTGGAGGGAGAGAAGAGAAGCAGTGCTGTTCCTTGTGTGAGCCACTCTTGGGCATGCTCAGACGCGCTCAATCTCAAGTTGCAGCTTGGCTAGCTGATGTGTCACTCTCTCTCTCTCTCTCATGGGGAGCAGGCGGCAGGGCGATAACATCTTCACACACCCCCACTTGAGTGTGCTGGAGACACGGTGGCAGAGTTTGCCAGAGTTTTTCACAGTTCTGACTTTGTTTATTAAACATAACATAATATAACACAGCACAATTAATGTACATTTCAATTCTGCTTGCCAGCTCAGTTCCTTTGTACCTTTGTTCTTTGTTTCCTGAGTTCACAGTGCTGTGTGCTGTGAGTTTGCAGGCCATGAGAATCAGAATCAGAATCCGGTTTATTGCCGAGTAGGTTTTCACATACAAGGAATTTGTCATGGTGTGTTGGTGCAAAAATATAAACATAGTAGAAAAAATATAAGAAAGGGTGAAAGCAAGTACTGCAAGTCAGAAGCATAAATTAAATCTAAAATAGACAGTAATATAAAATAATAATATCACAAAAATATTATGAAATAAAGATAAAGACAATATGTACAGCATGACTGTTATTTAAATGAAAGAACTGTACAGATTGTGCAGGAATGTGCAAAAATGTTTTCCGTGGATGTGCAGAAGTTCACAGTATTAGTTTAAAGAATATTTGCAATGTGCGAGATACAGTCTGAAAGATGTGCGTTAATGTAATGTATTGATTGATTCAGGTGTGTGGATTTTATGTTAATGTAGCGTGTAGAGGAGGAGTGGGGGGGTAACAGTCAGTGGGGGTCCTGGGCCTTGTTGATGAGGCCAGCTGTAGTCGGAAAGAAACTGTTCTTGTGGCGTGAGGTTTTGGTCCTGATGGACTGCACAATCTTCCCTGCGTGTTTCAGGGTCCTGGAGGTGTACAGGTCCTGGAGGGATGGAAGATTGCAGCCAAACGTTGTAAACCATTGTCACTCAACTTTCTATCAGTGTCATCCCTGAGTCCTGGCAGGGCCTGTTTCGTGACCCAGGGGTCATGTGAACAACAAAATCTGGAAAGGTTCACTCCTTTCTCAATGAAAGATGTAAAATGGTTCATCATTATTATCATGCTACATACAATCGAATGTTATTGATAGCACCATGAAGTACAATATTGTAAAAAAAAAAAAATTAACACCAATTGGGCCAAGTTTGATAAGAGGTTTAAAGAGGAAAATGGTGACATAGCTGAGCTTCTTCTTCATCTCTGTATTGGAAATGATGCAATGATGCCAAAGAGGCAGATGGTGAAGAGGGGAACACTGCTGAGAAGGTCATCACGACTCTGCATTACTGTATAGTCATGCCTAGTCTCAGCTGCCCAGCAGAGCTAAAAGCAAAGGCCACGATGAGGCCAGTTACCAAGGCAACACGGGAGAGAAGAGAGTTAAGATGACTTGAGAGACACGAAGAGCAGCTGAATCACCTCTGGGGAGACAGATGTGTTGTCCTGAGTGATGACAAAGATGAACATGGTGCTGCTTGACTGACAGATCTGGTGACCGAAGAGAAACATCTTTTTGAGGTATCAAGGACTTGTTGATGAGAGGACACTGGATCGAGCCTCATGTAAAGCTGTGCAGCTTTATTAAAATCAATGAAGCTAGAGAGCTAGAGCGTCTTGATAGACTATCATCAGAGTTCATTTGGTTTGTGTGTAGGAAACAGACTTCACAATGGCCAGAGTTAGCCTGTAGGCTTTGTAGATATGATGATATAACGGACACCCTCTATACTTCTTCCCAAAGAAGTAGATGTCTGAGGCATTATTTACTTTGCTGCCAACCTCCTGGATGTTCTGTTCTAGGTGGAAATGTTTCCAACACTGTAGATCTATATCTGTATGCATACTGTCATATCTTTAAATTCATTGGCATAGACCCACTAATAGTGACTGTTGTTATCACTGTAAAACCTCGACATTGCTTATGTGCATGTACACAGCATCACAACTGTATCTCTGTCTGTTTTTGACAGTCCTCCATCAGAGTGTCAGAGAGAAGAGTTTAGCTGCCTCGAGAGGAGAATCCAGCCAACAGACTCTGGTAAAAATAACAGCTCTAAACATAGTTTATCAGGGAAGCTTATGGAAATGAAACACTGATGATAAAATGTATATTAGATTTTGGTGTAGACTTCATCTGGGATCAGCAATACAACCCCAGACTTAGGTGGGTTGTTCATGCTGATGGTGGTCTGACAGTGGCATCAGCATCACAAGCTGGAGGCAGTAAGCCTCAGGTGCAGCTAATTTTGGTGATAAAGAATATGCTGATTAGTGATTGGCTACTGTGTGTCTAAGTGGTTGTCTGACTGAATGGAGTGTGGCTTAGAGGGAGAAATGAATGAAGCAGCACAGGAGGCATAATGAAGTATTATCTTGTTAGGCTCCATAAATAAAGATGGACTATCTATTTGGTGAAACCTGATGATAATGAATACATATGAACATATGTACTCATTAATCAGTAAAACATGTTTCCTCTCTCAGCTGCATCAGTCTTGTGTGGTGCTGATTACGTGACAGGCTCCAATCTGCCGAGCCACTCAGATGTTCAACTGTCCTGTTTCACTGGACACAGAATACAGGTGTGTGTTTCTATATTTTATTAGTTTGTATGCATCTACACTGGTATGGCTTGACAACCTGTGACTTATCTCATGATTCTCTGTTTTTTTTATGTGCAGGGTCCAGTGTTTTTGCTTGAGGACGGTAAATCAGCAATCTCCCTTAATGATGCTATAATGTGGGTAAAAGTCAACCCCTTCTCCCCTCTGGGAACAGGACTCCGTATCAACCCCTTCTAACATAAACACACACACACACACACAAAGAGGACATTCCAAGGGAAGGGTTAATACGTTGAAAGGAAGGAAGAAGCAAAAGCCAGAGAGTAAAGTGTAGCAATGGAAAAGAAAAATGAAAACTGGACTGCAAATAACATTTTTGTGCTTCAGCGAACTGGCCAACTGCAGTTTATAATTTACGAGGCCAAGAAATGTGGTGGCATCAACAAACAAAACATTTGTGATTCTGTGAGGACGATTCAATTTCAAACAAGCTCATAGTTTTGGTAGATTTTGATATTGGTTAGCTTAGCTGTTATGTGATGGGAACTTAGCAAAGAAAATCATCATGCTTTATTTGTGAAGGGGGATTTTTATTGAATGAGATATGTGATATATTTGGTAGGAGTCCCTCTTTTCTCCAGCTAAAATTTCTCAAAGGATGAGCATGTATATACAGGGTATAAATCTGAATTACTTCTATTGTTGTAAAAAAGAAAATACTGGAATAAAGCAACCACTGCATATTTATATGAGACTTAACCTTATTGTGTGGCACTCATATTGATACAAAAATAAGATGCACAAAGTAAAATCAGTACAATGTGACATCAACACCGGCAATAAGTAACCACAGCAGTAAAAGACAAACAAAACAAGCAGAATGTGTAAGCACATAAAAAATACAGAGACAGTGCTGAGCCTACAGATGGCCTGGGGAGAGAAAGTCTGTCGCACATATGTGTTCTTGGTACAAATGCAACAGTATCTCCTGTCTGCAACTGACCGAGATAATAAAAATTAAGAAAAAAACATTCATGCATGTAATGTAGAAGAATGAACAGTATCTCATGCATGTCTGAATGCAAGAACAAGTGCAGGAACTGTTAGTGCACCTAGTACTAACAGTCACTAACTAACAGTCAATGGGTTCCACGGTGGAGAGGGCGCAGCTTCAGATACCTTGGTGTCCACATCACCGAAGGCCTGACCTGGACGCTGCATACTGACTTTGCGGTTAGGAAGGCAAGGAAGAGACTGTTTCACCTCAGACGCTTGAGGAAATTTCGGATATCCCCTCAGATACTGAGGAATTTCTACTCCTGCACCATTGAGAGCGTTCTGACGGGGAACATCACTGCCTGGTACGGGAACAGCACCGAACAGGACTGCAAGACCCTGCAAAGAGTGGTTCATTCGGCTGAACGCATCATAGGCAGCACTCTGCCCTGCATCAAAGACATTTACACCAGGCATTGTAAGACTAAGTCTAAAAGAATCATTAAGGATCCCAACCACCCAGATAACAGCCTTTTCCCCCTGCTGCGGTCGAGAAGAAGATTCCGGATACACCAGTCCAGCACTAAGAAGCTCAGGAAGAGCTTCTATCCTCAGGCCACTAGGATCCTGAATGAAGACACTGTCTAAGGACTATTTTTAATTAATTATTATTCAAAGTTACTATAGTTAACATTACTACCTATTACTTAATTTATTCTTACTCTATTTTACACTTTTTTTTTTATTGCATAACTAAAGGAGCTAACGGTCACACAATTCACTATGATTATACCCAGTATGATTATATGTGACAAATAAAACGAAACTTGAAACTTGAAACTTGAGTAGTAGGGTAAAGACAGCTAGAGCTAATATGCTTAAGTATTGTTTGTATGAACAAGTTGTCACATTCACTAGTATTCATTGCTTTAAAAGTGGAAAACCCAAATTAAACAAACCCTTAATTAACTATTAGCTTAAGCTGTGACACAAGAATGTATTAACAGAGCAGTTTGACATTTTGGGAATTATGCCTGTTCACTTTATTAAAGCTAGGGTTGGCAATTTATTTTAGAAGTAGTTTTTGTTATATTTGTTGAAATTCTCTTTACATCCCGACAGCAATCAATAAGTCAAATGCTCTGACAAAAAAAAGAAAAAAGTCCGGTATCTGTGGCTGTCCCAGGCCTGTAATAAGCCCGTCCAATCATTTCATTCGGACCGAATGAAATGACTGGCTGGCCTACCTGCCTGTCTACCTACGTACCTGCTCACCTGCGCGCACTCTGACCCTGCACTCACTGCACATGACTGGAGTCTTCCACAAGGCTAGGCGGCTAAAGCTAGCGAACTAGTCGCACAAGAATGGCAGAGAAAGAAAAGAAAGACAGAAGAAGAAAAGGCTGCGACCAAAAAGAGGTTGGACAAAGCAAGAGGTCAAACCAGAGTCAACATCAACATCGTTTCAACGATTGCGAGAACTGAGGGAGTTGAAGGGCCTGAAAAGTGACGCTGTGAGTACTAACAACAGCCATGTTGGTTGTTTACGTTCATTTTGATAATGTTAGGTGTTTTCTAACATGTGAATGACACATGAGGTAGTTGGACACGGTTAGCGATTACAACAATGCCCTGTGCTCCTCTCCCCAACGCTCTCTCGTGGACTCGTCCTCCTGCAGTAGTCAGGCTGTGCGCGTTCATGTGTTTTGGGGGAGCAGCTTTGGAGGGAGACCTGAAGGGGGGGGAGGTTGGATACTTTCAAAATCTAGCTTACTCTTACTGGTTTCTCCAATGCTGTCTACCCCAGCTTTAACAAGAGTTAGATGAGAAGATTGAAACCACTGTCATATCTGTAAGCTAAATATGAAACTAGAGCTAGCAGAGGATTAGCTTAGCTTAGCTTAGCTTAAAGACTGTAAACGGGGAAACAGCTGGCCTGGCTCTACTGTCGAAATTTCAAAAATACTGTACGTCAGCCAACATCTCAAAACTCATTACTTAGCACATCGTATCTTGTTTTTTTAATTGGTACACAAAAATAAATATAAAAATTACGATTTGTGGCTTCACAGGGAGTTATGTGCTGAAACTATTGTCTCACAGGGAGCAGCAGGGAGGAGTGACTTCCAGGGGTCTTTCCCACTGCCTCTAGTCTCTATGCTAAAATAAGCTAATCAGCTTATTGCCAAAAGAGCAATGCTGTAGTAAATAGATGACATGAACAACAAAAGTCTGTTGACCTGCAAATAGCCAGGAGAGGTTGTAAAGGTCATCATAGACCAATAAACAAATTGCTGGATGGATGAAAGGTAGATGAGAAAACTTTACTAATCATTTGTAGTGATGGGACAAAATGGTGGAAGTTTAACCAAAGGAAAAGCCATGTTCATACCTAAATGAAAAGGGTTTATTCCTTGTGCAGCGAGACAGCTCAGACTCAGTTCGTCAGGCTCAGCTCTACACTGTCAGACTTGACTGAACTTTCATCAGTCTAAGCTATGCTTTGCCTATTGTGCAGCAGTAGCTCATGTGAACCGGTATAATGTTATGAGGATTAATCCATGAAATGAGTGACATTGCTCTCACCATTCCTATAGAGCTGCTATAAAGGAGAACTCTTATGTAACTCCAGATCCATCAAACCTCCACCGTTGCTTTCCATATGACATTACAATATATGCCTTTAATTTTCTTTTAAAAAATTATTTCAAATTAAAAATCCATATATTAATGTGTCTCCTTCTTGTTTTTTGGGGGTATTTTTGAGCAGTCTCAATGAAGATGTGACGATGTGTCACAAATATGCCTTTGGATATGGTTCTCCTCAATACAGCCATGATACGGACATGTTCAGCTAGAGCTTCATCAAACTGGTCAGCCATAGTTGTTTTGAGCAGAAGTGAACCCAAACAGAAGGGGTCAGCTTTCTCTTGTTGGTTCATGCCATAGCTGCAATGCTCAGACTGCAGCTCGTGCTTGCATTCTGTTAAAATTGTGCAAAGTGTCTGCGTTCGCATACTTGCATGAACCATGTTTGTGTTCTTTGTCTCGTTATAAAATACCAATAAATAAGTCCCATATCTCCCATATCAAACTATCGCACTAGAATTGTTTTTTTTTATTTTTACACGGCTCATATAAACCAGCTGTTAAATAATAACTGTTACAGTCATTTTTAATCAAAGAAGCTGCAAAATCAGTCTTGTCTGAGGTGAATGTCAATTATTTCCTGTAGCACATAGAAACTTAACTGAAAAAGACAGATCTATAATTTTGGATTGCCAAAGGTTTATGTCTTTGCTAACAGATATTTCTAAATTTGATAATTATGATCATCATTATCATCTTATTAACATAATAATTCAAACCAGAGACAGTGTATGGAACTATTATTTGGATAGCATTCATTTGTTAATTTGGACAGGTGTATACATGATCAGGCATTGTTCAGGTCAGTTTTTCCAGTAAAAGCCAAACGATGCTCTGATGCAGTTCTGATATTAAGTCCAGCAGCAGCCAGATGGTGTCCTGAACCAGTTTCTGGTGTGTTGCAGTCAGACAGGATAAAACACTGCATTGTTCTCCTCAGCAGCAGCGTAAAGTCCAGTATGTCAAGGCTCAAGCAGACATGGGTTCATAGGTGTGGAAGTGGATTCCTTTGGAGCAGGTAATCTTCATCACCGCTCCGTTCAGACTGGTGTCCATGATCAACCTCATCATACCCTCTGCTATCAATGACGGCCTAGAGTTAAACACAGAGAGGTAACCCTTTACCTCATTAGATGAGATTACAGAAAAGAGAAGCACACACACACACACACATACTCAGAAAGAGACTTCAGTAATTAGTGATGTATTTCCGGGGAGATTCCCATCCTAAAAATATGACAATAAACCTACTATACTGCCTTTACTCAAAGAAACCGTGTGTGTGTGTGTGTGTGTGTGTGTGTGTGTGTGTGTGTGTGTGTGTGT
>NTHP01000165.1:0-17635 GCA_003416845.1 Oplegnathus fasciatus
GTGTGTTACTGTTTGTGTGTTACTGTGTGTGTTATAGTGTGTGTGTGTTACTGTGTGTGTTTAGTGTGTGTTTGATGTGTGTGTGTGTGTGTGTGTGTTACTGTGTGTGTTATAGTGTGTGTGTTACTGTGTGTGTTATAGTGTGTGTGTGTTATAGTGTGTGTGTTACTGTGTGTGTTACTGTGTGTTACTGTTTGTGTGTTACAGTGTGTGTGTTAATTCATTTCAGATTTCTGCATTTTCGCATANATCGCTAGAGTGGAGGGCAGCTGTAAAATCTTCTTAAAAATTTCCCTTAAAATTGCTCTTGTACCCACAATTTTCACTCTTCATACACAATTTCCCCATCAATCAGTAGGAAACTTTGTGCTGGTCGCAGAAATGCAGCTATGGAAGCCAACTGACTTATACTATTGGCTCGAGGAACCTCCAAGCGACAGGAACAGCAACCAACTGTCGCATTTACTCCCATATTAAAGAGACCAGAAAATGTGGTGGAACACAAAGTGCACCAGTTTTCTAACCTGCTAACCTGTGACCACATTTTTTAATCCCACAAACATCTATATCACTGCGTTCACGAGACTCTTATCTCTCTGATGGTATCATCATTTAGACGATACGAGTTACAGTCATTTACTTAGAAGCAGGAGTTTGAGGAGTGTATTTAGGCTTCATTTCTATTAAATCAACTCTCTTAGCCGTCTTAAGTGTGGTGTGTGTGTGTGAGGCACCAATCACCATAGCAACCAGTGACTCAGCAGTCGCTGGGCAGAATGTGTGTGTATTCTGGCAATTTATTTCACATTTCTGCGTTTTCAACAATGTTTTGCAACTGTCAGCTTTTTGGGCCAATGCAATTTTTGTTCCAAAGTGTTTAGCAATTCAGTTGAACTGTCTGATATCAATACAAAGCATTTCTGTTTTCAGTCTTTTCAGGTAATGAAGTTCAGCTTCCAATTTTACCAGTTGTTTGTGTTTTTTTTGTGTGTGTAGCATAAAGGGACTATGATGTGGATTTCGTTGTACAACCTTTTATTGTATAATGATAAATAAATGAATGTAGAGGAAACAACAAATATGTTCTCCAGTACCATGTGTGCCATGACAAAATGCAGAACAATCAAAATATCGCCCGTATATTGAAACACACTCCTTGCAGTGTTTAACTAAACACACATACTAACACGTATTTAGTATGACCTCTTGAGCAGTGACCAATTCAAATTCCAGGAACTTGTTCCCAAAGTGGGTAGAGATCAGTGGAAACAGAAGCAAAAACTTCGACAATGGATACACATTTAAGTTAAGGTTTATTAAATTGCTATAGTGGAAAAGGCTTAAAATTCAACGAGACAAATCTATCAACGAGTTCAGGTTCAGGAACTTGCCCCCTAAGTGGGGGGAGTACATGAATGGCTTTGAGGAGTATTAAAATATGTAATAATAATAATTGGTACAAAAATGAAGTAGAGTGATTGAGCTCATGGGGGGCACCACCTTTAAAAAACGGAAAAATGATAGCCAATTAATTAATTTAGTTTCAGTCTAAAGGTTGCTACGGATTTCAGTACAGTGTGTGTACAGTGACCATAATACTTCATACACACAAGCCACATGATCAAGTTCTTTATAAATGAAATGTTTATTAAACTACTAACTACACACACAACTAATACCTATGAAACATACAGATGAGTGAATAAATGCAACCATGAATAAATACAATGAATATAGCAATAAACAATTAATTAATGATGACTGTTTTATACCAGATAATGCAGTGAAATTATATCTTAGCAAGATGTGTTAAATTGTGGAAACACAGGACACCACTAAGTGGACGAAAACTTAATCTTAACCAGTGAAATCACCTTAATGCACTGTTCAGCAGCTGAGAGATTGCTGGGAAGCACGAGTGAAATACTTTACAATTCCATATCATTAAGAGATAGTTACTCTGGAGGGGGGAGGCGAAGCAGAGGATCAGCATGTGGGCCAGCTCTCAGGCCTTCTCAGAAGCATTCGGTCCCATGTGGCAACAACTTGCATCTCTCCTTGGGCATTTTCGGGTACGCTCTCAATCCCAAGTGACTCGGTGGTCTCTCTCAGCAGGCGGCAGGGCAATAACATCTTCACTCACCCCCACTTGGGAGTGCTGGAGCTGCGGTGGCAGTTTGCCAGAGTTTGTCACAGTTCTGACTTTTCTGACTTTTGTCATAGCAGAAACGCAGGCATTGAGCAGTGAGACTGGAGCAGGTTTCTTTCAGAAGATTTCTTCTTTTCAAAGTTTGCTGGATGCTGGTCTTAAGCACGTCCAATGCGGCTTGGGCTTCAGCTCAGTTCCGAGCAGGCCCAGTTAAGTTCAGCTGTGTGAAACTTCCCCCTCCAACCCTAAATCTAATTCTAATCATCCTCATTCTTTCTTTGTTGCCAATTTCTTTTAAAAAGAATCAAAGACATTTTTCACATGTATAGTGCTTCCATGTTTAAAGGCTCAGTTGCTGAAAGATACCAAACACTTTTAATGAATAAACAGTAATAACTGATATGCAGTGTTACACATCTGTTATTATGATACATTGCTGTAAGTAAGTAAGGGGCGGAATATTACCTTAGTTTAAGAAATATAGTGTTAATCAGAATTATCAAACAGACCCACTCAACCTAACAATGCCAATAAACCACTGCTCTTGGTGATCAGTCAAGAGTGTCTATAACCCACAAATTAACTTTGGGAAAGAATTAACTTGAACGCAGGTAATGACCACACCATTAATTAATTAAGGGGCATCTATATGCGCAAAGTGACTGATTGAAGTTACAGACAACACAGGCAATGATTGTATATATAAAAACATTTATTTACTAAAACTACTAACAAAGTGACACACAAATGACACAATAAAACACTAACACTAACATACAATGACACTACAACAAAGGAATAGATGAAAACAGAACTGGGGTTTGGCAGTGGAAGTATGCAGAAACGAACTAAAGAGATGACCAAGTTTGTGACAGTCTCTGGAAGCAGCTTGCAAAATTGTGATAAATTTAAAAGCATGTTTGCTTAGGAAAGCCAATCGTAATTTCTAAATATTCACCCAGTTAGCAGAAAGGAAAGTTTAATTTGCGTGTTTGTGAACTCGTAGATGGTCAGGCGCAGGCGGTGTTGAAGGCCACATGGGTGGAGGGAAGATTCAGCAGATGAAGTTGAATTTTAGCAAAGACACAGAATGGGAATCTTCAGTATCATTATCAAACGTATTCCCGAGTAGCGACCTAAGCAGGGTCGATTGACATCTTCACGCACCCCCACTTTGGAGGCGCTTGAGAATAGAGAATAGAGAGGGCACAAAGAAACCTCTTCTTGTTTATAGTGGTCTGTGAGGAGGCGGGGTGTCAACTACTGTAACATTGGCGTGAAATTTCATCTCCACCCTATAATTCTAATCTGAGATTTTCTTTAATTCCTAATTTCCTTTCTAATGATCTGAAGAATACCAGGTACACATTTAAACAATAAGAGAAGTAATAATATCCTAACATTGTGGCATTTGAGAAATATAACTGCTTCAGTGAGAGAGGTCTTTATTTGAGAAGAGGAGAGATGAAGCAGCTCCTCGGCAGGAGGGGAGAATCTGAAAATCCAGGGGACATTCCAGAGTGGTCGTAATCCACTGTAGGTTTGAGGCCGGGGGTCTGGGTTATCTCAAAGGGCTCCAGGTCCACTAGCAGTCATGTTGTTAATGCCATGTTGTTTACCTTCTCTTCCAGAAAGGCTTTGGTATAATCATAGTGAAATGTGTCACCATTAGCTCCTCCTACTATGCTACAAAAATAAGTGTAAAATAGAATAAGAACAACAAATAGAAATATGCAGTAAACTAGGGCTGCCCCCTGAAAGTTGATGATTCAAATCGTCTGTTGTAGACTCCTCAGTCGGCTGAGATTCTTCTAGTCGAACAGTTGTGTCAGTCAGTGGGCATTACAATAACAGGATAAAACAGACAGCACCATTTCCCATACATAGGACCGCCCAGTTAAATTAAGACCTGCACAGGTATGTAGTTAAAATCTGAAGTCCAATTTTCACAGTGGGCTGGTGGCCAGCGGCAGCACTGGGTCTAACCTGTGTAACAGCAGCAACAGAAAGTTTGCTGATCCAGCGGGGAGTTGAGGCAGTCCGGGATCAGACCCCCTGTGCTACAGCTGCTAACTGAAGGCTCTGTCTCCGGAGCTGCCGCCGGCTCTCCTCCCAGTGAAGCTGTCTCCTAGCGATGGGGAGCTAGGCAGAGGTCGAAGGTCGTCGTCCTTGTGATTAATAAAACTGTCAAACTGTTTATTCACGTACACGTTGTTTTTAATATTTAAAGTGAAAAAAATTAGGCTGTAAGAGCTTGATTTAAACAGAAAAATGTGTGCTGCCTGTCCCATTATTCCGACAAATCCATATCCCAACATTACGTATATGACGGCAAAATAGTCCGCATTTCAAATCTTGCATCATTTGCAGTTCTTTTATTGACTTTTAAATGCTCAAAATAGGATGTTCCCATGACTCTGTTGCATTTGACTGTTAATGAGGTCGGGTACAGCCCTACAGTAAAAAATAATGTTAACCATAGTAGCAAATTGAATAATAAAGTAAGTAAAAACAGTCTCAGGGCAATCTCAATCAGGATCCTAGTGGTCTGAGGGTAGAAGCTTTTCCTGAGCCTCTCACTGCTGGCCTGGTGTATCCAGTATCTCCTTCTCGACCACAGCAGGGAGAAGATGAGTACCAGGCAGTTGCTGTTCATGATGGCTGTGGTGATGTCCTTGTGGCCTCCCAGGTCAGGTGGTGCCGATGCCTGTTGAGCTTCAGCCGGTGGGCAAAGTTCTCGGCCTGCCCGCGAGTCCTAATGAGCTGCACGATGGCGAAGAACTGCTGGTGGCCGCCGCACTTCTCCCGCTTCTCCAGCTCCGACATGAAGAGGATGCCGAAGCAGGACTGCATCATCACCCAGACCACCGCGCCCGACAGGTTGATGTCCGTGGACAGGAACACAATGTCCTCCCCTGGTTGAATGGTGCCGTCCAGTATTCCAGAATTTAGTCAAGTTTCGGTGAAACAGAGGACAGTTCCTAATATCGCTGGTGGAACATACTGAAAGCTTATTGTAATTAATAAACACAAAGCGCCATGAATTCAAAGCACATATTGCGCAATGACCGTTAATGCAGTCAGTCCTACGGTAACTTTCTTTTGGCCCACTGAATTAATCTGTTATAGGCTCTACCATCTAGGCTAAGACGACATGATGTCTGCCACCAGGTTTGCGTGGAAATACTTCAAAAGATTCTAAGTGTGTGCTCTGTGAACGAATGATCAAATGTGCCAGAGGTTCAACAAGCCGTCTCAGCTTAATAGAATGACTTTGAAAATGCCAAATGACTTGCTTTAACGAATTTTGTTTGTTTATACAATGAAGAATTGTCAACTGTCACTTCCATGAGGCTGTTCTGTTGAATATCATGCCCCTTTGTTTAGACGCCTCGCCCCTAGAGTTTACGACAGAGAGAAATGTAATCCGGCCAAGAAGAGGAACCTCTCCGACCTGGAGATAGAAACGCTAACATCACAATTTCAATTAAACAGACTAGTTTTATTTGGCAGCCTGAAAAGTGGCATCAAAGGAAGTTGGAAGAATGCTGTATGGAATGAAATCACTGCTGCGGTCAACAGCGTTGCCGTGGTCAATCAAACTCCAGCTGAAGTTTCAATATTTAATTTATACATCTGTGATATGTATAGTGTATAAATTAATCTTATATCAAAAACTGTTCACCCCGTAAATTGCAAACAATTTGAAAAAACTTATTTATGTTAGGGATATATGACACACTGTCGATGCCTATACAAAGTTATTTTGCCACAGGCTACATATTTGTAAATGATGAATACATGTCTGCATATGCTTCGATGCCAGTCAGAATGGTCTTAACAATCCAAATCCAAGATTTACTACGCTGCACCGCAAGTCCACACTCACTCGAAAACTTGCGTACACGAGTTGAGACTTGATTGAGATGTGATCGTAGCCTCCGCTCACGTCCATATTGATAAATGCCGAGCTTTGCGTGGAAATGACTGTACGCCCAGTTTTCTGCCACACATTCGTTTCATAAATGAGGGCCATTCTCTTTGTGTGCTGCATGTTTTGTATTAATTATTATTGATATGTTAAAAAAATCTAGTAAAATGTTTTTGTATATATGCTCCTACTGCTTGATATGAATGATACATGATCCTACCTGCTGAAAAGACTTGCAATTACAGTAACCTTCCTGTCACCAGTGCATCTTGAAAACATACAACCAGGGAACTGTGCTTTCACATCATCCTCAGAACACATCAAACTATTATACTTAAGTTGAGCCATGTTAGTTAAGTTAGTCAGCTAATTACAATTTTACTGTAATGTTAGTCACATTCAGGTTCAGGGCTGGTCCTGGTTTTAATGTGACCAAGCAGAGATGTGTTAAGATCAAAATGTAAAGAAACACTACAATGTTTCAAACAGACAGAAACTCATCATGGGGCTTTTGCACAGTTGCACCTTTGTTTTGAGCGTTCTCATTGAACTATTTAACGCATACAGATGCTTGATTCAGTTCTTGAATTTTCATTGAATAAATAAGTATTTGGTGTGATTTTGACCATTTGGCTTTTTGACTTGGACTTGGCAGTTCTCCCCAGAGAACGAGAGGGCCATCTCTTAGCAACTATGCATCGCTGAGATGAAGGTTGTGACTGTTGTTTGGGCCTATGCACCGAACAGCAGTTTGGAGTATCTGACCTTTTTAGAGTTTTTGGGTGGGGTGCTGAAAAGGACATTGTCTTGGGACTCTACAATTCTGCTGGGGGACTTCAACACTCACATGGGCAACGATGGAGTCAAAGATGTTTTCAGTGTGTGTTGGGCGCCACCAGCGTTGGCAAAGCTTGGCCTTCATCTATGGTCATGAGCTTTGGGTAGTGACCGAATTAATGAGATCTTGGATACAAGAGGCCGAAATGAGTTTCCCTCTTAGGACGGCTGGGCTTACACATGGAGATAGGGTAAGGGGGTCAGATATCTGGACTGTGCCAGTTGAGATGGTTTGGGGATCCGGGATCAGGATGCTTCCTGGCCGCCTTCCTTTAGGGGATTTCCGGGCATGTCCAACTGGTAGGAGACCCCGGGGTAGACCCAGAACACTCTGGAGAAATTATATATGTTAGCTGGCTTGGTAACGCCTCAGGATCCCCCAGGAGGAGCTGGAAAATGTTGCTTGGAGGGACGTCTGGTGTTGCTTAGCCTGCTGCCACTGCAACCCAGAGATGGGGACTCGAGTTTGTGACATAGACTCGAGTCGCACTTTAGTCGCACACACAGTAAGTTGAGACTTGACTTGAGGCTCACCCTCAAAAGACTTCGACTCGGACATATAATATGAAAAGATGTGAGTGTTTGTTTGCTTGCCACATCTGTTCGCACAGAGTGCTGGCTTTGCCATGACTATAAAAATGGTCGGGTAACGTAACGTTAATCATCTATGTTCTGTTGCTACCATCTGCTGGCCAACGTTAAACTGAGAGAAAGACCACATTAATTATTACCGTCGGCTACAGGCAGGTTACAGGTTTATTATTGACCATGTAACGTTACAGGCTTATTAGGTTACCATTACACTGGGTTTGAGAGGCTAGAGGGATATGTTAATTTACAGTAGATAATAAGCTGTCATTAGTTGGAGACCCAGTGTAATTACAGTATATTTCAGATAATTTGGCAGCAATAGTGTTTTGCATTTAGCTACAGTGTGAAGTTTTGCACTAACTGGAAGGATGTTAATTATTACATCTTTGACAGTGTGAGGTGTAACTTTTTCTATATTTGTTCTTATGGGCCCACTGAGCCTGCAAAATAGAGGGCAAGGTCTGTCACCACAAGCGAGTCCTTTCCTCTTTAAATAGGACCTCAATACTTGGTCTGTACTGTAGCTGTATGTTCACGTTACAAGGCATAATACAGTTATTAACTTTAAAGGAAAGCTTTCATTGTGTTTTTTTCATATTGCATGGCAGTAGCCTGTTTAAAGTGATCATACACCAAACAGCTAATCAAAGCTGATACTGTGTGCCAATAGATAAAGAAGTGATGATAATACAGTACATGCTTTGAATTCCTTAGATATAGCTATGCAGTGTTCTAAGCAGACCGGATGGCATGCAGCAGATGATAGAACGCTCATTACAATCATAAGAGACTTGAGATGGCCGCCCACCTAGAGCCCGGTTCTGCTCGAGGTTTCTGCCTCTTAAAAGGAAGTTTTTCCTTGCCACTGTCGCCAAGTGCTTGCTCATGGTGGGAATTATTGGGTCTCTGTAAATAACATTATTAAGAGTACGGTCTAGACCTGCTCTATATGTAAAGTGTCATGAGATGACTTTTGTTGTGATTTGGCGCTATATAAATAAAATTGAATTGAATTGAATTGAAAATAAGACTGTAAAAGATAAGGGATAGTGATCAGTAACATTGCTTATATATATTTCTCAAATCATTCAGCCCTACTAAAGGGTTGGAGTGTCACTTAAAGGGCAGAAATAGCCTGCAGGTGAATCAAAAGTGAGTGGGCTTGTGATATAAAGGTTGCTGGTTAAATCTGCAGTTGGGGTAAATTCCCTCAGCAGTGACCATCAGGGGCTGAATGTGAAGCAGCACGTTTAGTAGAAAGTAATTGAACTTTCCCCAGATAAAGATGTTTTATTATTTATGATTATTGTCCAAGCAGCATCATTAATTTCGTCTTAATCATTCTTCCCATTGTGTTTCTGGAGCTTTCTTGTTAAACCTGATTTCTGTCTTTTCTAATGGACAATTCAAATACCTGAGGTTGGGTTCCTATCTAAGTCATTACACCGCCCAGCTTGAGTCATGTCTGTGTTTCTACTTATTTCTGTAACTTTATATGTCAATAATGCAGACTCTGCACTCATCTTGATGTCAGGTTTCATCCTGCATCCTGACCACTTCCCAACTTAACATTATAGTAGCTACTCTTTCTTAGTTACATTACATTACATTTTGGACAATTATGTACTTGTTGAGCAGTTATCATTTCACCAGACACCCAGACAGCCATTAAAGGACATTTTGATTCAACATTCCTGATTATTATGTCTATATCTCAGTATCTTGCTGATGTTATCTACACCATGATTGATATAATATTTTGTTTTCAAGAAGCAGTTTGCATTCTGATTTCACCTTGTTTAGCTGCTGCTCTTATATAGAGTGAATGAGGTTCAGTTCCCATACTACAAACAGTACCAGCACTGAAAATATTCCTGTGACTCGACTGATCATGTAAGACAGAATTAGGCAGAAGGGATTTTAATTTAAGCAGGTAATTGAGCATATTGCTGATACAAACTCAACACCTTCTGCATGTGACAATGTTGTTTACAATGCCAGTGAGATGAGCTAACTTTTCCAAAGGTTCACTTAATTAAGTTGAACTATAAATTGATTTTGACATTATGTCTATTATAGCCTGACCAATGCGTGAGTTGTCAGGCAGATACAACAAAGAACTTTGGGGAGCTGGAAAACGTAGAGCTGCAGAGGCTTTTACAGTTTGGGCAACATGAAATGAAGCTGCGCCAGGGCTATTCTCTTCTGTCCCTGTCTTACTGAGATAATAAGGAACTGTGTATTATATGAATAAGACAAGATGGCCATTATGGTGTGTCTGTCCTCAGGCCAAGGTATAATAAACGTTTGAATCAAGTCAAAGTTGCACAGCCTAAACATAAAACAACTCACTGTTTTTCCAGTTAATATCAAACATGCAAGACGGGATGTCAGTTCCACAATAATTATAAAACAGATCTCAATATCCAAGCCTGTAAAAAAATCCTTACATTAACACCACAGTGCATCCTCTGTAGCTTTGAGTACTGTAAGTGTCCCGATGAAAGTATATGCAGAAGCTGCAGGTCATGTGACTGTCTATCCCATGTTTTTCTGTCATGTCTGAATCAGCTGTCTGTGTCATCATGAAAAAGATTTGGTGACTGTCTCAAGCACATGTCTAGACACTACTGTTGACTCAAATCTTTTTGGTCTCTTCATGTCTCCTGTGTGTTAATCTGTTGCCACACACAGAGTCCTCATGCTTTCTTTTGTCGAACTGGACTGTGGTTCTTTGTTTTGGGCACAGGATGACTTCACTTTGAAATTAAAAAATCGCAGGAGAGTATCTGCATAAAGAAGTCCTCTGCATTGTAAAGTAGCTGAGGGTAAAGTCATGTTCTGCCTCCAATTTATCTTTTTATAATCACAGAAAAGAAGAAGAAAAACATTACCTAGCAGTCCCCCCTGCTGTTGTCACAAGCAGTGAAAGGGGAAGTTACATTCTAGAGTATTTATCTCATTGACGGTTGGCAGAGTAAATGCTGGTAAAGCAGTTACACTAGTGCACAGGTATGAAGGAGTGGCTCACTACTGAATGGTCGCCAGATCCACCTGTCTCTACCTCCCAGCCCCACCTGTTGCAGTGAGGGAAGAGGAGGGTTGGGGGGGTGGTAATGGAAAGAGAGGTGCGCCGCCTCAAACCTGCACAAAGCAGATAGATACTAGTGAAACAGAGACACTCTGTGAAACAGACAAATGTTGGAATACCTCCTAGTTTTTCACTAGGGTTGATTTTAGGAGGAGATACAGCGGTTTTCTGAGGAAGCCACACAGGTAGGAGCATTTAAAACATTTATGAGCCAGTTTTTGCTTGTGATTCTAAAAGAGAACACCAGGATAGGAGCTGAATTCAGGTGAGAAGATGAAAACAGGGTGGAAGACGACATTAAGTCTGCCGTTGTCAAAGGTGTTCATGGGGAAAAAATGAAAAAGCCCTTAATCAAGTGGTTTGGTCTGTGAAGAGGAGATTAAAATACTCAATGTGTTTCAACTTCAGCTTTTATCAAAGTCAAAGACACCTTTGAACATAGTTTATCTGCTGTTGTGATGCCCTGAAATCCTGCTTGATTTCAGTATATTCACTTTATCTCATGTTCAGCGAGTGTCTGGTAAAAGTTGAAAATGAAAATCTAAAAAGTTTTGAACAGAAACAATAACAACCAAACAATAAGCCAATGAGTGATGAGAAAAGAATGTGGCAGGAAAGTCATGTATATACTTGCAACTAAAGACTGACAGACAATATTCTCACCTTTGGTTTTACATTTTAGATTCTTAATAAGTTGCATGCCAGTTCACAGTGTTTGTCAGAGTTTAGAGTTGCAGAGTACTGTACAGCCATCATGTCCACCCCTGAGAAGTATAGGTTATGAAAACAGCCCAATGTTAAAACAGTGCAGGGGGCTGTGTTTGTGGGGGCGTGTTGTCAAAGGTACCGGTGAGACATGAAATGTGATCCAGGAAGTCCAGTTTGAGTAACCGATTAATGCATTAACACTGCACAGTAGTAGAGATGTCTTGAGCTGGTCCTAAGGATCGGTATTTTATCCAGGTGTATTTTAGTGGCTGAGTAGTGGTTAAAATAAAGCCCATCAAAATCTGACCCCTTCATTACTTTACCATGTTTTGTTCACTTCAGCCTGCTGTTGCAGTGCAGCTCTCATTACCACAGCCAGCCTCTACAGTGCAGCATTTCACTGCACATGCGAGTGACAGTTTTAGTGTGTCGGTGTGAATGTATTTGTGAGCACCAGTGCAAGTGGCTGAGTTATGATGTCCAGGTTGGCAAAATAAACAGATTCGCTATACTCCGACTTAACTCTCTTTTTCTCACTATCAAAGCTCGGTGTACAAAAAATTCACCAGCGGCAGGTCACATCAGCTGTCACTAATTAATGTTAATTCCGTGAGTGACTTGATGACACTTCAACACTGAACTTGTCTGTTGTCTGGTTAAAGTGCTCCCTGCAAGCTGGTGTCTGTACTCAGCCAAAGATCTTTTGTGAGGGAGGAACCTCCACTCTGTAACTGCAAAGGGACGGAGGGAGGGAGTGTTTCTGTAGTTTCCACAATTCCAACAGAGTGATATGTCTTCTCTCTAGTGGCTCACATCACGCCAGTTTCAAGAGTCACATTTTCCCAGTTAAACTTTCATTCATATCATAGCAGCAATTTAAGATAGTCAACTAGGTTGATCAAGATGATCAAAAAATAGTTTTGAACCTATTGAAAAGGGCCTTGTTATTTCAATGTGCCCGATAGCCTAATATTTAATGAATATTTAGGAATAGAAATATTGGATTGGACTCGGAATCGACAGACAACCAATGTTAAAGATCTCTGATTGGTAGAACACTTTAAATCTCATCAGACTGTTAATCAGTGTCCACAGAACCGATAGACATATGACTTGAGAATGAGGAGCACTTGATTTGATGTACCAGTACAGGCACTCATATCATACCTGATTCTGTGTAAATACTTGGGGAACCCAAAAAATATGATTACAGGCAGTGCACAATTAAATCCTGTGTAGGCTCTAACAAACAGTAAGTCTGATCTGGTTCTAAACATC
This sequence comes from Oplegnathus fasciatus, assembly GCA_003416845.1. Taxonomy (NCBI): domain Eukaryota; kingdom Metazoa; phylum Chordata; class Actinopteri; order Centrarchiformes; family Oplegnathidae; genus Oplegnathus; species Oplegnathus fasciatus. Next base: position 12,586 of record NTHP01000165.1, read on the forward strand.
CTGTAGCCTGCAGAGGACACTAAACCGACTTAGTCTCGCTAAAACGACTGGAAATTTTCCAGAACATAATAAACTGTGGAGGGTTTTAAGGGCCGAAGCTAAATATATAAGTCCATAAATAATTATATAATTAAATTCTTAAATAAATGAATAAATATATAATTATATAATATAATGCTTAAATAAATGAATAAATAAATAATTATATAATTTAATTCTTAATTGTCACTATAAATAAATAAATCACAAATTAAATGAGACATTAAATATATAAATGTTAAATGTATTTATTTGTTCATTTTCACATGATGTCAGACAGCTTCCGTTCAGACTCGAAACGGGTTATGTTTACTTCCGCTAGCATAGTGGAATGCTATTGCCAACAGCATGGAGTTCACCCAGTTCCTTGTACATCTGCCGCAAATACGGCTAGATGATGTGCAAGTACTTGCAGACAAATTTTCGCTTACAACACGTTCCAGACTTGATAAAGGCTACAAATTCTTCGTTGAACGGTACCTGTTTGATTATGAAGGTAAGTTAAGTGTTTTTGTCTTTTCTAGCCGTTATGTTAGCAAAGGTGCTATGATAACTGTAGTTGAAATTATCAATCTGTTAGCTCTCTGTTTGGCAAATACATAGTCTTTAGGCCCTGTTCTTGATGAGGTTACTGTAGTACAGACCACAAACTCTTATTGTAACCCCTTTTCCATGTTACTGCTGTTAGCTACAGAGTCTGGACATTAAGATAAAAGTCAGTTATGTTGTCATGGCTAATGTTGCACCCTTTCCCCCAAACATTGTATTGTAGCACTGTCTTGAATGTAGTTGACGATGAGGTGACAGTGAGAGGGCGATGTCACAGGTCAATGAAGAAAAATGAGGAGGCTCATTACCTTCAGGTTTCTCAGATGAATAGTTCTCTAACATTATGATAAGAGTTAAGTTTTCTTTTTGTTTGTTGTTTTGCTTCAGTTGCAGAGACTTTGCAGTAACATTATCCCACGAAGTTCCACTGTAATTCAGTGTGTTTCTCAGTCTGATGTCAATGATTTTGTGTAGCTAAACTCCAAAAGACAACTTTGTACATATCTTTAAAAACAGAAGTGGGTTGTTTAAAGTTGTAATCTCGAAGATTTTCATTTCATTGACTTTCACGGCACCTATGGCAATAATCAGTATTTGCAGGTGTGTTTTTGGACCTCACTTAAGTTTCAGTTTCCTCATCTGTAGTCATCGGCCTTTTCTTTGTTTGTTCGGCCGTAATAACCGTTTACTCACAACGCTAGCAGACACCAGAAAAACAGTACGCTGCCTCACACACAGGTGAGTTGAAGAACGAGTGTGTTGTGTTAAATGCCTAACTGTGCTGCCGGTTGTGTTTTTTCTTGTAAAGTCACTCCCAACACCCGGGTTGTAATACTGCAAATGCAAGGGCTTTCATCAGTGGGCCATAGGCTCAGTCACCATTGTGTTGCATAGATAGTGACTTAACAGACATTTATTTAAATGAAAATCTTCGAGATTATATCTTTAAGGACAATAAAGAAAGATTCTGTGTGACAAGTCAAAGTAAAGATAATGTTCAAAGCGTATACACTTACTGTAATCCTTAAGTTTATATTCCAGTAGTTTTTGTAGATAAAATTTAGAAATGATGTCGGGTTCGGGTCAGGTTCGGTCACGTAGGCTGGGTGTAAAAATAAATAAACGATGGACCTACTGTTCGTTTTGAGCTACTTCCTGTTCAGTGCTGGGGTTTATTATTTACGTGACAACACATGAACGCAACACATAGGCTATTTCATTTCAGGCGGTAAATATTCTTGTAACTTAGCCTAGCTAAGGATGGAGGACATCAAGCTAAATTTGTCATTGGGGAAGTTTAAAACTACTGAAAACCAAGCAGGGAAATTGGCGGTATGGAGGCATTTTGATTTAGTCGTTAATGCAGATAATAATGAAGCAGTTGGTTATGTAAAATGTAAAACGTGTGTGGTTCTGATGAGATATGACAGCAAGAAGACCGGGAATTCAGCCTTGCAGCGACATGTTGACAGAGGGTGCAGGATGCAGGCTGCTGCGGGCAGTTTGCAGACTATTACTATTACTGGCTTCGTTACCTCCTCAAAGACAATCACACAGCAGGCCAAAGCAAAGATCATAGAGAAATGTGTTGCATACTGTTGCAAAGATAGAAGACCGTTTCGTTCCATTGCAGGAGAGGGTTTTGTTGAGTTAGCTCAAGAGCAAATTAACATTGATGTTGCATATGGAACTGTGTCAGCAAAGGACGTACTGCCTGACCCCACATCCATGTCTAGATGGTACTACCAGCTGGCCTCAGAGACACGCAAGCAGTTGATTGAGCAGCTAAGTGACATTTTTAGTGAAGTGAATACAATTGGAATGACCACTGACATCTGGACAGAAGATTATCACAAATTAAGCTACATGGCTATCACTTGCCATTTCGTGATACGGTCATTCAAACTGATGAGCAAAGTGTTGACAACAGCAGTGTTTCCACCAGAAGACTCTTAGACAGGTGAGAATATCAGGAGAGAAATAATCAGACTGCTAATATGGGCTAGACATTAGTGTGCTCAATAAAGTGGTGTGGGTGACAGACCAGAGCTCAAACATAATGGCTGCCCTCAGACCATACAGACGAATTGACTGCCAGGATCATCTCTACAACACTGTGCCGCGTCATGCCCTGCACCACACACAGCTGGCACAGGAAGCCTCAGAGGTTGTGGACACTCTGCAAGTTGCCAAAGCATTGGTGAAGTACGGAAAGAAGATGGGGTTGGCAGCTTTGTTGTCAAAACCAGTGATGCAAATGGGGGACACAAGATTTAGCACCATCTATCTCACTTTAAACTCTGTCCGTTCAGTGTACCAAGAGCTGCACGAAAAGCTAGAAGACCGTGGAGAATGTTGACGGATCAATGGCATATCTCCAGATGCGCTTGACTTTTTTGTTGAGTTCCTGCTACCATTCTACGAGGCCCAGTGTGAACTTGAAGGAGACCAGTACACAATGCTAAACCTAGTGTTCCTCTGGTCGACCGGCTGAAGCGCCACTGTAGGAGAACAACAACAGACACTCGCTACCAGGCAGGCATCTCGACTGGATCGCACAAAAGGTGGAGATAAAGGACCAACACAAAATCGCCACTTTCCTTAGGGCAAAATACAGCCAGCTTGGAATGTTAACCAGTTCTGAGAGAGACAAGCTACTCCAGGAAGTTCAAAGACAGTTGAGCGACATCAACTCCGAAGCAGCAAAAGCAGGTGATGGACCCAGCACCGAAGAAAGTTGCAGTGGACTTCGAAGACTGGGAAAATCTACCTGTGGATAATATCACTGATGAAGTAGAACTGTATTCAACTCAGAATCACCTCATGCACAATGACATGGATATTTTGGGCTGGTGGCAAGAACACCATCTCACTTACCCGAAGCTAAGTGTACTTGCTCAGGGCATTCTGGCCATTCCAGCCAGCAGCAGCAGCAGTGAACGGAACTTTAGTGTTGCTGGAAGAACCATCGACCAGAGGAGGACAGCGCTGAAGCCATCCACGGTGGATACTATCCTCTTCCTCCACGACAACTCCAAATAAACCACGATGGTTGGATTATGTAAATAGTTCAGTTAACAACGGTTACCGTTGAGTTCAAGAGTTTGTGAGGATAAAGACAATCATCAATGGTAAGACTCAAATTTTATATAGGGTCCGAGCACGAAAGTGCCAGGGCCCAACGGTTCCTGGCACTGAAATGCGAGGAACCTATTGTTTTTGTAGAGATTATGAGGGCCCGAGCAGCGACCTTTGCAAAGGTCCCTATTGTATTTCAAGGAATTATTTTTATTATTATTATTATTATTATTATTATTATTATTATTTATTTATTTATTTTTATTATTATTATTTTTACCCTTTGGACGCATTTTTGAGGGGCAAGGGATGCTCAGAAATGTATCATATTTGGCACGCACATCAGAAGTGGTGAAAATTGCGATCTGATATTGGAATCGCGCTTGGGTGTGGCAAATTGGCTCGACAGCACCCCCTACAGTCAAAAACCAACTGCTTAGTTTCACCTACATGGCTGAAATTTAGTATGCCTATGTATCATCTCCAGACGTACAAAAAAAGCCTCCTGCAGCCATGCTCTAAACCCAACAGGAAGTCGGTCATTTTGAATTTTGTGGTCATTTTTGGCTATTTACATGTTACATACTTTAACGAATTCCTTCTAGAGAATTGATCAGATCAACTTCAAATTTGGGCTGTGCAATCTTAAGACCTTTGCGATGAAAACTTGTGATATCTGTGAGTTTTCGCCAAATGCTGTGGACGTGGCATGGCGGATATTTTGTGCGTTTCGCCATGAAACATCAAGTTGTTTTAACTCGAAGGTACAGTGTTCAATCTGCCCCAAACTTCACATCTTTGATAAGACTCCTGGCCTGAAGACATCTACATTCCAATGTTCAGTCATTGTCATAGCGCCACCTACTGACAACAGGAAATAACATGTTTTAGACTTTGATGTACTCCTCCTAGCGGGGTGATCAGATCGACCTCAAATGTGGTCAGAAAAGCCTTAACACCTTGATGATGCTTTATTGTGAAGATTGTGAGTTTTCATCAAATGGTGTTACCGTGGCGGCGTAGCGAATTTCGATGTCTTGCCATGAAAGCTGTTGTAACTCGGCTGTACATGGTCAAATCAACCCCAAATTTCACATGCTAGACAAGAGTCCAGGCCTGAAGACATCAACATGCCAAAATTGAGTCATAGTCATAGCGCCACCTACTGGCGACAGGAAGTTACAGACGCTATACTAGAACTTAGTACTCCTAGCAGGTTAATCATATCCACTTCAGATTTTGTCAGTAAAACCTTAAGACCTTGGTGATGTTTTCATTGAATGCAATTGCCATTGCAACGCATTATTCGTCATGAAACAGGAAGTTGTTTTTGAGGGGCTAATGATGCTCAAAAATTCACAAAACTTGGCACACACATCACAAG
>NTHP01000165.1:20883-33014 GCA_003416845.1 Oplegnathus fasciatus
CGCTGAATGTCTACGTTCAGTTTCAGATTTGGGTTTTGCCTGTGCAGACTGCATTTATAGTTAGAGATATAACTAACATGAAAACCAGAGAGCAATTATGAAGCTGAGAGAAGATGGAAAATCAATCAGAGCCATTNTGCTATCTTCTAAGTTGTGTATCAGATCCAGATGTAAATACCTGGAAATAAAAGCTGAAATGTTGATCTCTTGTCTCATATTCATCTTTTGATGTTAAACCCAAATGTTTTTAGGCTACAGCAAAAATACAGGAATTGGCCTCACTGTTCCAATACTTTTGGAGGGGAGTGTAGGTTAAACTGTTGTGTTATGTGTGTTACTGTTTAAGTAAAATGCGTTCAGCTAAGGTAAAAGGACTGTTTATTGCAGTTAATGAGATTTACAGGATGTCAGTGTTTTAAGATGCTGAAAAGCCTGTCAGTCAGTTTTCAACTACCTATGACAGTGATTTGTGAGAGATAGCGTACTTCTGATTGGTCCGGGGGAGGAATTTTGACATTAAGCGTGACCTTAGCAGCATGCTAGTGCAGAGAGCACACAGTAAAGCAGACAGGTTTTGTTGTTTTGGCGTTGGCTACAGCCTACAGTAGCCTGTGTACTGCTGCTAATAAAGTGCTAGTGAAACTGGCTAACGTCTCGTAGCCTTCATACAGAAGGAAGCTACAGTATGTTTGCAAGCAACTGCTTCCAACCGACTTCCGACAAACTAATTAAGGAGCAAGTTTTTACAGAATGCTTCACAACATTAAATTCATTAATAGCAATGATAACATTATGTAACATTAACAAACTATAACATTAACAAAACTTACAGGATAATTTCATATATATTTCTTTTTCAATGTAACCAATGAACATAACATTTACATAGCACTTCTGTTTACAGTCCATCTACACAGTGCCAAACACAGTTAATTGCAGCAATGAATTAGGCTCCTCCAAGGAATATGTGACTTGAAGGGGAGGGGAGGCATCAGACTGGTTTGTCCTCTTTGATATCAAGAGGTCCCTGATAGTTTGACATTAGGCAACAGATGTCCATCCCAAATATGGTACTCACTCTGCGTATGGCCCTCTCTCCTAAAATCCTCAGACGGGCAATAGCCTGGGTCTTCTAGGTGTCCTCCATGCTGAACTGAGTAGATTTCTTCAGTGGAGGGATAATAAGTGTTGCCCTCACCTCTGACAGCATCTTCTCGATTAGGAAACCCTGGTCGGCCATTACTCCGTCTCAGGGCTTAAGTAACTGTAAGATCTGTGATTTCCGAGTTATTTCTATGTCTGAAATGGAGCCTGTGTACAGTTTGGATAAAAATGCGGTAACCCCACATGGAGAGATTAGGTGAGGTTGTCTACAGTGTCCAACTGCCAACAGATTTCCGACTGTGGTGAGAGGGAGGATGCTGTTTCACAGCGGATCTTGGTGCAGTCTATTATCACTCTCACCTGAGGGCAGTAAAGCTTGAACTTGTCAGGCACTATGGCCTGCACTTGCTCTCTTGTTATCCACAATAGTTGCGAGCCTGGTAGAACCTGGTAAAGGTAGCTAGTCCATGTTAACGTGGTGTGACTAACTGTAGACAAGCTGACCTCAAAGATGGATGATAAGGTTTTCTCCTGAATCTCAGCTGCAACGCAACAGAGAAACATAAAGAATTCATCAATGAGTGGAAGTTTTCACTGAGGGCTAGGTGTCTCTTGTGCTGTTTGCTGTGCTTTGGACCAGTACACAAGCCTTGAAGCAGAGGGGTAAACTGACTCCCAAAAAGAAGTGAAGACCTTTGAGCTGAATCTTGTGTAGTAATGAAAGTCCTCATCTGTGATACAAAACTTGGAAATCAGTGGCTGCTGTTTCTTAACTGTCAGCTGCTAGATTTCAATTTCTAGTGACAAAACTTGCAGCTCCAACTCTTGAATTCTCCGAGTGGCACCATCCAGTTTACCTTAAGGGGAAGAAAGGGCATACACCTTGATACGTATCAATCATCCATCCGTCCATTTTCACTCAGTCTTCATTAATGGATGCTGTTTGTTGGTGAGCTTGACAGTAATTCTTGACTCTTCTCTTATGAGGTGAAGAGACTAATAAAATTAAATTAAGTTTACAATGTAATGTCTGTGGAAGTTCTCAGTCATCCAGCTCATGTTCGTATCTTGTAATAGTATTGAAAGTGACTGGGCTTGCTGTGAAAAGACTTGAAGAAGTTTTGATCCAAGTTTCAAGTTCAAGTTTAGTTTTATTTGTCACATATAATCATACTGGGTATAATCATAGTGAAATGTGTGACTGTTGGCTCCTTTAATTATGCAATAAAAAAGTAAGTGTAAAATAGAATAAAGAATAAAATAAGTAATAGATAGTAATATTAACTATAGTAACTATAATATATAACTGAATAATAATTAATTAAAACTAGTCTTAGGGCAATCCTTAGGCAATGTCCTCATTCAGAATCCTAGTGGCCTGAGGATAGAAGCTCTTCCTGAACCTCTCAGGGCTGGCCTGGTGTATCCGGTATCATTTTCTCAAGCGCAGCAGGGAGAAAAGGCCGTTATCCGGGTGGTTGGCATCCCTAATGATTCTCTTAGCCTTAGTCTTACACCACCTGGTGTAAATGTCTTTTATGCAGGGTAGAGTGCTGCCTATGATTCGTTCAGCCGAACGACCCACTATTTGCAGGGCCTTGCGGTCCTGTTCGGTGCTGTTCCCGTACCAGGAAGTGATGTTCCCCGTTAGGACGCTCTCGACGGTGCAGGAGTAGAAATTCCTCAGTATCTGAGGAGATATCTGGAATTTCCACAAGCGTCTGAGATGAAACAGTCTCTGCCTTACCTTCCTCACCGCAGAGTCAGTATGCAGCACCCAGGTCAGGCAGCCGTGGACCTGTTAAAGGGGATGTAGTTCCTTCCTTGTTTCTTCCCAAAGTTCATTATCAGCTCCTTAGTCTTGCTGATGTTCAGAAGGAGGTTGTTGCCCTGGCAGGTCAGGCCCTCTACCTCCTTCAGGGAGGCCTTTTCATTGTTATCTGTGATCAGGCCCACCACAGCTGTGTCATCAGCAAAGTTGACAATGGTGTTTGAGTCGAAAGTGGCTACACAGTCATGTGTGTACAGGGAGTACAGCAGGGGGCTCAAAATGCAGCCCGGGGGAGCTCCAATGTAAAGGATGAGGGTGGATGAGGTGTGTCCACCCACCCTCACCACCTGGGGTCTGCCTGTCAGGAAGTCAAGGACCCACTTGCACAGAGAGATGTTTAATCCCAGGTCCTTGAGTTTTGTGATGAGTCTGGAGGGAACTATGGTGTTAAATGCTGAACTATAGTCAATGAACAGCAATCTCACATAGTTCCCTCTCTTGTCCAGATGGGATAAGGTGGCATGGAGGATGTGTGCTATGGCGTCATCCGTTGATTGGTTGGGACAGTAGGCAAACTGTAGTGGGTCCAGTGTTCTGGGTAGTGAGGAGCAGATGTAATCTTTCACCAGCCGTTCAAAGCATTTCATCACTACAGAGGTGAATGCCACTAGGCGGGAGTCATTCAGGCAGGCTGGTCTTGTTTTCTTGGGCACAGGAATGATGGTGGACTTCTTGAAGCAAGCATGTATGACAGACTGAGCCATGGACAGTTGAATATCATTGTGAACACCGGCGCTAGTTGGTCAGCACATAGTGTGAGGACCCGCCCACTGATACCATCTGGTCCTGCTGCTTTCTTCGTGTTCACATGCTTGAAAGCCCTGGTTTTGAATGGCGTGTAGCAGTGATCCAGAGTGTTTATTCATCTTGTGGCCCAGTCAATGTGTTAATGAAACTCAGGCATAACTTTTTTCAGGTTAGCCTGATTAAAATCTCCAGCAACAACGAGTGCAGCATCAGGATTACTGGTCTGTGAGCACTTCAAGTCTCTGCAAAGAGCTGACGGGGCAGCCTCTGTATTCGCCTGTGGGGGTATATAAACTGCTGTGATAATGACTGATGTAAATTTTCTTGGTAGATAATGTGGTCTGCATTTGATTGTCAATAACTCCAGATCAGGTGAGCAGGAACAGGATAGCATTTTAATATTCCCACTGTCACACCAGTCCTTATTCACCATAAAGCACACACCTCCTCCTTTTTTCTTGCCAGCGTCCCCTGTTCTGTCAGATCGGTAAACAGAAAAAGAGTCACCTGGTTGAATGGCGCTGTCCGGTATTCCAGAATTTAGCCAGGTTTTGGTGAAACAAAGGACATTACAGTTCCTGATATCCTGTTGGAAACTGATGTGGGCACAGAGATCGCCCAGTTTATTATCCAACGCCTGTACATTGGCTAGCAGGATGCTTGACCGTGAAGCTCGATGTGGCCTGGATCTTTGCCGCTGTTTAATTCCTCCATGTTTGCCTCAGTGTTTCCTCCTTCGGTGTTGAGATGGATGCAGGGATGGACACAGAGATGGTCTTGCTTGACTTTGTGGTCGGGGTCGTAGCTGGTGTTTGTCCCCTCTGCCTTTTCCTCGATGTTTACTCTGATGTTTACTCCGATGTTTACATTTGAAAACATCGACCAGCCAGGTAGTAGAGTCGGCAGGATGAGAGTTGACAAGGTGGTGAGTTGACCATTTCTCTATGCTGATGAGTGTCTTGTAGTCATATGTTATCATTTTGATATAATCATTAAATTAAAACCATAAATTAGCATAAATCAGCAGGAGCCAGCGGAGTGGCAACTGAATAGGTCCACGCCTTCTTGAACTCCTCATCCAAGAAGCTTCTTCAGTTCTGCTGACTGGTGGGGATGTCTGACATTTTTAAACCCAAGTCTTTTCACAGCAAGCCCAGCTTCTCTGAATACTACTACAAGACAGTAACAATCTAATTCACTGTATATATATTTTTTCTGCAAGACAGAATAAGCTGGTACTCTTTTTTGTAATACTAACCAGGAGAAGGATGGCAGGCATAGTCATGATCTTTTGCCACTTGCAACACTGTAAGTTGTGGGCTGTATTATAAAGCATTATCGGAAATTTTTGTTTATTATTAAAACAAGGAACACTGCAATAGCACTGGCCCTGCAAAAAGTGTTTCATTCGGCTGAATGCATCATAGGCAGCACTCTACCCTGCATAAAAGACATTTACACCAGGCGGTGTAAGACTAAGGCTGGGAGAATCATTAAGGATCCCAGCCACCCAGATAACGGCCTTTTCTCCCTGCTGTGGTTGAGAGGAAGATACCGGATACACCAGGGCAGCACTGAGAGGCTCAGGAAGAGCTTCTATCCTTAGGCCACTAGGATCCTGAATGAGGACACTGCCTAAGGACTGCCCTAAGACTATTTTTAATTAATTATTATTCAAAGTTACTGTCATTAACATTACTATCTATTACTTATTTTATTCTTTATTCTTGTTCTATTTTGCACTTATTTTTTATTGCATATTTAAAGGAGCTTGTGGTCACACATTTCACTATGATTGTATCCAGTATGATTATATGTGACAAATAAAACTAAACTCATTTGTGCCTGTTTCAGTTAAAGTTCTTAATAGTCTACAATGAGGTCGCAGGGTTTGTGCAATACAACATTTATGCTGTGGATTGTGGTAGATGCTATATGTTAGATGAGATAGATGTTATATGTTACTCATGTTATTCATGTTTTAGGCTTGTGGTTTTGCTTCTGAATGTGTGTAGTGGCTGTATTGTGGATGTTCAAAACAAATTTCCCCATGGGGACAATAAAGTATATTATTTTCTATTCTATTGTATTCTATTCTCAGTAAACTTGTTACAGCACAGGCAGGCAGCAATGCATATTATGCCTGTTGCTAAAATTGCTACTAGCTAGCTTACTTTCCCAACCATCTAAGGCAGTTACACAATGGTAAATTAGAAATCGAATTGGATTGATAACACTACTAAGAAAAAACGTTTGTAAATATGCTAACATTATTAGTCTTGACTTTACCTTTCGAAATTACTTAAGAGTTGTTGCAGAGCATTCCAGCATTTCCCAGAGAAGTCTCCGGTGTGACTGTGAACTGGAAGTATAGATAAACTGCTTCGTGGAAAACCACCAGTCGCAGGGCAGAGTAGGCCCCCTGACTTTTGATGGATTAAATTGACAGATTTATTTATTTCGCCACAAGTTACACTGTAGATAAATAAATGTATAGAGCCTTTTTGTGTCGACGTCATAATTACATCACAGTGTTAGCTGAAGGCAAAACAAAGGAAAAACTGGAGGCAAACACGAATCACCTCAGAGTAGTAGGCTACTAAACTGAAAACATCATCTTTCTCTGTTGTTGGGTGCCTGAATCAAAGGAGTAATGGCTCCAAATTGAAATTCTATTGCATACTAGCTGCCACTGCACAGAGACTGTGTCTGCCGACCACTTAAATGAATTAAATCAAAAATAAACAGGAGTTATGCATAAAAACCTAATGAAAACTAACACCACCACTGCAGTGGTGCAACAGAATGGGAGAGTTAAATGTGGACTCTTAAACATCAGATCTCTGTCATCTAAAGCTGTATCAGTAAACGATTTAATATGAGATTATCATATTGATTTATTCTGTCTTACTGAAACCTGGCTGAGTCATGAAGACTGTGTTAGCCTAAATAAATCCACTCCTCCTTGTCATATTAATACCCACATTCCTCGAGGCACCGGCCGAGGAGGTGGAGTTGCAGCCATCTTTGACTCAAGCCTACTAGGCTCAGCCCTAAACCTAAACTTAGTTATAACTCATTCGAAAGCCTTGTTCTTAGTCTCTCACACCCAACCTGGAAAACTCTACAGCCAATTCTATTTGTTATGGTGTACCACGCTCCTGGCCCATATTCTGAATTTCTATCTCAGTTTTTATCAAGTTTAGTCCTTAAAACAGATTATCTTACGCGATTTTAATATTCATGTGGACGTTGATCATGATAGCCTTAGTACTGCGTTTATTTCATTGTTAGATTCAGTTGGCTTCTGTCAGTGTACATAAACCCACTCACTGTTTTAATCACACCCTCGACCTTATTCTGGTTTATGGTATTGAAATTGAACATATAATAGTCTTTCCGCAGAATCCTCTTCTATCAGACCATTATTTAGTAACGTTTGTTTCCTATTAGTGGACTACAAGCCATTAAGCAAAAATTCCTACGGTAGATCTGATATTAGAATCTGATAGTGCTGTAGCTAAATCTAAGGAAGCGATTCCATCTGCATTTAATTCAATGGCATGTCTCAACTTAATGGAAGACTCCTATGCCAACTTTAGTCCACCCCAAATTGATCATCTGGTTGCTGCAGACTCACTGCGAATGGAACTCGACTCTATTATCCCCCTTAAAAAGAAGATAATAAAACAAAAGAGGTTAGCTCCATGGTATAACCCCCAAACCCACAAATGAAAGCAAACATCGCGAAAACTTGAGAGTAAATGGCGTTCCACCAACCTGGAAGAGGCTCGTTTAGTGTGGCAAGATATTCTTAGAACATATGGGAAGGCTCTCCATAATGCCAGAGCAGCCTATTACTCATCATTAATAAAAAATAAGAACAACCCCAGGTTTCTTTTCAGCACTGTAAGGCTGACAGAGAGTCATAGCTCTATTGAGCCATGTATTCCTATAGCTCTCAGTAGTAATGGCTTCACGAGCTTCTTTAATGATAAAATTCTAAATATTAGAGACAAAATTCACCACCTCCTGCCCTCATCCGGTGCAGATTTATCTTGCTCCTCTCTCCTCCTCTTGCTCTCCTGTGCTCATTCATGTCCCATCAATGCATGTTACTAACTTTGTACTTTCCCCGGAGTTGTTTTCTCGTTTCGCAGGTTTCTGTGGATCGTTGTTGCAGACCGCCTGCCGCCATGGGCCAGCTTGACTCCCACTGCTACTATTATTATTATTAGTTGTATTTCTATTATTATTACTACAGTTGTTATTGCTATTATTAGTCGTATTTCCATTATTATTATAGTTGTTATTCTTATTATTGTTATTACAGTTGCTATTGTTGTTGCTGCATCTCTGTCTGTCTGTCTCTCCCTCTCTCTCTCTCAACCCAACCGGTCAAGGCAGATGGCCGCCCACCTAGAGCCTGGCTCTGCTCGAGGTTTCTGCCTCTTAAAAGGAAGTTTTTCCTTGCCGCTGTTGCCAAGTGCTTGCTCATGGTGGGAATTGTTGGGTCTCTGTAAATAATATNAGCTAAAAACCTCAAATGTAGACTAAACTGGGGCCATGGCACTAGCGTGTGAAATATTTTTTTAGAGCAGGGTTTCTGCAGTGTCCACCAAGATAAATTTAAGACTTTTTAAGACCCTTTTAATGCCACATAAAATGTAATTTTATACCTTTTTCATGGCCAAACTGACCAAAGTATAAAATATTCATTATTATATCACATTTTTCAGCACTTCCCTGCAGTACATAACAATAATTCCTAATGATATAATAAATTAATGTGACCTGGACCCAGATAAGGGGCATAAAATGGATAGATGAATTAACCAATTAAAAATGATTAATTAATTTAACTTCACTTAAGTTCTTGCTAAAATCAGCACTTGGCCATTATGACACAATGAGCTTATACTGTAGCTACTGTATAGCAGTAGTGACAGTGTGTACGTCTGATGGTGCTGGCTGAACAGCCTCCTATGTGCACAATAACAATAGTTACAATGTAACTACTTCACACAAATAAATAAATAAATAAAATAAAATAAAAGTAATAATATGCAATAAACATTTTATATAAAAGTAAAATATAATCCCAATCAAACTCTTGTTAAACTACTTTCCTAAAAGCTATCAGACACAAAGCACAAAGCCACACCATCGCTCATTTTAGTTAAAATGAACACACAGGTTTTACTAGTTAAAATGAAATTAGACCTGCAACCAGCTTCACCTAAAAGGCTGTGGTGGCTGTGGCTGAGGAGGAAGACTGGGTCATGCGTAAACCTCAAGACAGACAGTGAACCCCAGTGGTATAAAATATATTGGTGTATAAAAAATATGAGATGACTTTTGTTGTGATTTGGCGCTATATAAATAAAACTGAATTGAATTGAATATACTGTAGGTCCTCTGTGTATGCATGCATTCGGGCCTGTGTGTGTAATGACCAATAACAATAGAGTGTAAAAATTGAATTTCCCCAATGAGGGATTAATAAAGTATAATTTTTTGTTCTTCAATCGACCAAGGCTCATGGGTTATCATAGTGTTTAGAGTCATCCACCAAACTCACAGAAAAAACCTGATTTCTCAGAAACAAAGGAATCTAGGAGACTCTCTATGTCGAGTAATATTTAAGATGTCATGGAGGGGGGGGTGCTTGTGGAACAGTGGCTCCTCCAACTTCGCAGCTCTATTATGTACCCTGAAATGACACCAGTTCCAAGCTAATTCTTGCTGAGCCTCTTCCAGACCACAATTAATGCGTTTACGTGCACTGTTTTCATCTGGTTACTATAAATGCATATACATACAACACATCAGTATTCAGATTTCTCTCCTAACCTGACCCTGTGTGTGTGTGTGTGTGTGTGTGTGTGTGTGTGTGTGTGTGTGTGTGTCAGAGCCGTTCAGCATTGGAAACAAACTTGTTTAGACTCCTGCATGCACTTTGTGTTTGTTTCAGTTTCAGTTGGACTTTGGATGGAATACATGAATGCATCGGTATGTGTAATGATCTCTCCTATCATCCTGCTGCTCTGCTGTTACTTTCCCTGCTTGAAGTCTTTGTCACACACATGCTCACATGTAAAAAGCCAATTAGAAATCTGCTTGCCTGTATACATGGCCAAGAAATCAGTGTTCTCCAAGAGAAATCTATCTAGATTTGTACAGTCCCCTACCGAGGTTTCAGAAACAGGTTTCCCATTTACATGACATTTAAGAAAGCTTACCGAAAGCCAACTGTAACCTTGTTACTTAAGTGCATGTAAATGCACGGAATGAATAAGGCAAGAGTTGTTGGCCTCTTTGCAAAGCTATCATCAACTTCCCCAAATACAAATAAAAATTAACGTCACTTATTTCCTCTGCAGAGTGTTTGGGTCTCAGCAACACAGACCAGCGCATCTAAATTTTGGAGTGCCTTGAGGACCTGCTGAGCCTTAAGGAAGGCCAGAACCAGGAGTTGAACCACCTGCCACCATCAGGCTACCACCACCTTACACTGGACCACCTCCACCCCCAGCAATATCGTCAGCCCCATCTTCCTGTTCACCCTCACCAAGGTCCACCCAGGCCTTCCTGGGAGCCTGCTGCAACATCGCAATATGAGCAGCTGTTGCCACTGACGCCCCTGGAAGAGCGCAGTGAGAGCAGCCATACAGGTAGGTATGAGAGGGAGTAAGTTGGTTAAGGGAAATAGATGAGGAGTAAGAGGTAGATATTTGAGGGCAGAAGAAAGGAAGAGGGGAGACAGTCAAAAAGAGAGGAGGGGAGAGGAAAGGAAGGGCAGAGAAGGTCCTAGGACAAGTCATATGGTAGAAAAAAAGTGAAAATCTGTGCAAAGGGATTGCTAAACCAAGGGAACGGAATAACAAACCATCTGCTCAGTTTAACAGCTTTAACAACAAAATGCTTTTTGGTGAGTAACAATGAATATAAACATAACTTTTGTTTGTTTACAAGAAAACTCCACGAGGCACCTTACTAATCCTACTAATCAAGACTTTTCACAGTGTGTGATTTTTACCCTGCTCTGATTTGCTGATTGTCATTCTGTAATGTGCAGCATACAGAAGAGGACAGATGTACAAGTATTCTAGTTTTCTGACCCCAATTATCAATTTATGCTTAAATTCAGTGGGTATAAATAATAAATGACATCACCTTAATAGTACACTATCAAGCCTCACATCCCTTTTATTCTGAAGGTCAGAGGTCCATATCTGAAGTCTTATCATTTACATGAATGCGACACGACTGTGCACTCCCCCGTTTTCCCTGTACAGTTTATTGGTTTATTAGTCCGTGCACTCAAGTTATTAATCTGCGAAGGTCTTTAGATTCCACTGCCCAAATTTGAAGTTGATCTGATGAATTCTCTAGGAGGAGTCTGTTAAAGTATGACCCCTGTAAATGGCAAAAAATACCCCCAAATTTGACATTAAATTAAAAATGGCCGACTTCCTGTTGGGTTTATGTCATGGCACCAAGAGACTTTTTTTTTAAGTCTTGGGATGTTACATGTGTCTACCAAATTTTGTACATCTAGGTGAAACATACCGTGGGGACTACTTCATTGAAATTTTCTAGGGGGCGCCCTTGAGCTATTTTACCACACCCACGCAAGACCCATATCACACCCACGCAAGACCCATATCAGATATTAAGTTTCGCCACTTGTAATGCATGTGCAAAGTTTCATGAGTATTCAAGTACCCCGAGCACCTGAAAAATGCTGAAAGTCATTAAGGGGCGCTATAGAGCGGACGTGCCACGGCCATGGCCAATTGCGTTATCAATTGAAATACTTACTAGTTCAAACATTGGTGCAAATTTTCGTGAGTTTTGGTGCATCCTAAAATCCTCAAACATGTTTGTAAAATGAAAATGACTGCACGGAATCCAAAATGGTTGACTTCCTGTCTGGCGAAAAATCTCAAAAAAATTTAATATGTTCTTTAAGATAAGAGCAATGATCCTGCCAAATTTTGTGAACATCAAAGCACCTTTATCCCAAACATGGCATGTGTTTGGGGGCGCTATAGAGCCCGCTGGCCACGCCCGAGCCCAGTCACTGCAGAATTTTGGAATTTTCGCCAAATCTGACCAGTGTGCCAAATTTCGTGAGAATCTGAGCATCCTAAGCCCTTCAAAAATGCATGTCCGGCGACGGAAAAATAGTAATAAACATAGCCGCAAACGGCAATTAGCGGGTTCAAACCCTTTTATACCCAACAGAAGCAAGCAGCTCAACAGCCTACAGGAGCCACAAGCAGCAATGACCGAGTTTCCGGCTTCACAAAGCTGATAAAGTCCCTTCAGCTAGTTTAATTCTGTTTAAAGGAGCAAGACTAATCCCACGCTTGTTTCATCATTAAAATGTATGCAGCGTTTCAATAGCTGCACACTCAAAGTCCCGCCATTTGCCCCCCCCCCC
>NTHP01000165.1:33149-55387 GCA_003416845.1 Oplegnathus fasciatus
CCCCCCCCTATTGGATTTGACCGAAACTTGGTGTGTATGCTCAGGACATGGTGTGGGAAGCCTCCACCTAGTTTGATCAAGATTGCTCTAAGACAACTTGGGTTATGGCCAATTTCCTGTTAAGCCCCGCACATTGCAAGGTTTTTTGATGAATGGGGGCCACGTTTTTTCACCCATCTTGCTCATTTGTAATAGAAATGTGTATCTCAGTCCCACAAGGCTGTATACCAAATCCGTCATGTGGCCTTTATTGTCCAAGAGGCTTTTTGTAGAGCACATTGAGTGGTAGATGTGTTTCAAATTTTTGGTCAATCGGGCTGACAGGGTGTGGGGGCCAGCCTTTCAAATTTTTCACTTTTTTGGCTGTTAATTATAGCACCACCGTCAGGCCAATTGGGACCATATTATTTGTGATGCATTATCACTTCATCTCCAGTTATGGTGCCAAGTTTAATGTCTCTAGCTCGTTCCACCTCACAGCAAATTGACCAAAAGCATAAAAAAGCACATAACAATCAATAGGCCACGCCCACATTCATCACTCAACATGACACTTCAGATTTTTGTTCATACTTGCCCCCAGAGCATGTGCACCAAATTTGGTGAAATTCTGTCCACCGGGTTATGAGGTACACATTTTTAGTATTTTTGGCGTCCCCTATGGGTCAGGCTCAAAATGCTTTGGCAGGCCTCTTCCCAATTATGGACTGAAGATACCTATTAATATTTATGATGATTGGAAAAACGGTCAATGAGTTATGGCCAATTTCCTGCTAAGCCCCACCCTTGCGAAGACTTTTTGAGTAATGGTGGCCATGTTTTTCAACCGATCATGCTCATTTATAATAGAAATGTATATTTTAGCCCCCCTGGGCTGTATACCAAATTTGGTGTTGATAGAGTCAAAATTCACAAAAGTCTATTCATACTACTGTTTTTCACATTATGCAAATTAGCACAAAATCCCTCAGGGTGGACCTCTATGAAGAGGCATTTTTATAGAGCACATTGAGCTGGACATGTGTGCCAAATTTCAAGTCAATCAGAGTCACGGTGTGAGGGGCGTGGCCTTTCAAAATTAGCATTTTGGGCTTTAATTACAGCGCCACCATCTGGCCAATTGGGCTCATGTTTCTTGGGAAGCACTTGAATGTCATTTCCAGTTATTGGGCCTAGTTTCATGTTTCTAGCTCTTTCCAGCTTACTGGAATTTGAGCAGCGGCTGACAACAAATAATAAAGAATAAACTGGCACAAACTTAGAAGGGTTCTACCCCTTTGGGTAGTCGGTTAGTCTGGTAATCTCTAGAAAAACAATAGGTTCCTCGCACTTTCATTGCCAGGAACCATTGGGCCCTGGGACTTTCGTGCTCAGGCCCTAATAATCTCTACAAAAACAATAGGTTCCTTGCACTTTCAACGGTCCCTGGCACTTTCATGCCCGACCCTAAATAGGACAGCTTTGGAGTTGTTGGAAGCCATTATTTTCAACTTTGATGTCAGTCTTTGTGCTGAGACACATCCCAAAAAGTTTCTGTACTGGATGCATGGAGACTGACCTGGTATCAATCTTCTCATCTGACTCTGTGTACAAGTTTATTTCCCAAAATGTCAGACTTTACTTTCAACTTTCTGGATTCTCTTAAGTAGATTAAACAGAGGAATTTACTACAAAGAATCAAATGTACACAAAAGCAGACTGTCACTGCTTCCCTCATCTTAACATTATCATTTGTCATGCCATCTCATCCTGTCTCAGCTTTCTTTATATCTATTATTTTTGCTGTTTTTTTGTTTTTGTCCTCTGTTCTCCTCTCGTCCTGCTGCTAGCTGGCTGTGCAGAGGGCGAGTCAGAGAGAGAAGATTTTGGGGATGAACTGCAGGAAATGGCAGTTGAAGTATGTTGGAGAGTATCCATCTATAGTCTACAGGGCTGGGTAGTAGAAAAAACATAAACATCAAGGCTGTAGTCTATTTTTTAAATAAGTGGGATCATATTTTAAAGCTACAATATGCATTTTTTTTTACATTAAACTAACAATAACTAAACAGAAAATATTCATACTGATTCTTTGTTTATGCCTACAACACACAACTTGCAAAAACTTGAAAGCTTTCAGTAGAGTAGTAGACATCTGCCAGTGCTGATAAACATTTTTACAAACTGACATTTTTTAATTGTCTAATGGAGCAGGCAGTAGTTCAGGAAAGCACCAAAGTCGTTTTATGGTCACATGTTCCATACACCCTCTCTCATGAATCTCTCACAACAAGTTGTCCATATATGCATTTGGTGCTCATTCAGTCAACAATGCTGAGCTCTGCATCCTCACTGCTACACTGCTGCCTGCTTTCACTAATTTAACCTCCTCCACCTCCCCAGCCTCTTCCTGTATAAACAGTTAGTTGCACACGCATTTTATATGTTTCTTTAATATGTGTTGATTTTGATTAAATGCTGTGTATCTCAGGCCTGGCTGAACTGGGGGTTTGTGAGCTCAGGGACAATCTGTGTCAAGCTGCTCAGATTTGTTTCAGAGCATCATATGAACAGAGCCAAACTAAAATGCATATTGTTGCCGTAAATGGTTAAAGCCTTGACTTGAGTGTCCTGACTGTATAATTTTTCAAAGAGTAGCACCAGTTATTACTCCAGCTCACGTGAATTTCTGTGAAGTCCGTTAAATGCAAGGTGATATTCAGACTGTGTTGGCACTGTGGCACTGGTTGACAGTTTTTGTATGGGATAGGGGTTAGTTTTCCTAACAAATCAGTCACAAATGACATGTCTGTCCCACCGGTGTCATTTTCCGTAAACACGGAAGTTGCAGTAGCAGAATTGCTATTTTAAAAAATCCAGATGCAAGAATTGTTATTTCTGAAAGTCATCTTAGAATAGCCTGTATAGCTTAGAATGGCCTGTAAAGCTTCCATTTCATGAAAGCTTGTCATTTTTGTGGTAATTTTCTTATTTTTATTTTTTATTTTTTGTGTTTTTTTTGTATTTCTTCCTTCATTTGACCTGTTTGAATCACTGAAGAAAATGTGAATCCTAGTGACAAGCACAAAGTGGTTGGTCTTGGGCACATAGGCATCTCTAAGCTCACCTGTGGTTTTGGTTCATGTATGTGCAGCAGTGCAAAGTGCAAAAGAGCTGGGTGAAGTGAAATATAGATCAGAGGGTGTGATGATTAATGAATTCACTCTCAGCCAGTCACATCACTCGTCTCATAGCTCTGAAACAGCTGAGCCAATCACAGTGAAGCATGAAAGCAATGACTCAACAAATGGAGACAGTTTTCCAGAAAATTATATTGTCTGGATGGAGCAGACGGACATCAATGCACAGCACTACAAATCTGCAGGGAGAGGCAGATGGTGTGGGTTCTTCAGATGGCTGCAGGGATTTATTGAACGGAAGGAGACGTTTTTCATACAGTATATAAAGCAGCTGAGCACAACAGATACTCCAAGAATGGACCATATACATTTCTAAATAAATGCAGACTGATTTAGCGACTTTCCTTCTTTAACCACATTAAATGTTTTTTTAATGCAGATTTAAACACATCTACTGATTGTAGAGTGTTTAAATGAAATAGTTTATTTACATTTGAGGTTTTACATAAACTTGGACATCATCAGTATAGCAATTATAAGAGACATGGTCAAACTGGCATGTAATATGCCCTAAAGAGAGCATGTAGACGTGGAATAAGACTGGTCCATGGTTTGACCTTTGAGGGACTCCACAGTTCAGAGCAGCAAAATCAAACACTTTGTCAGCAATGGATACAAAGAATTGGTGATTTGATAAATACCGGGTAAACCATTCAAGAGCTAAACCAGATATCCCAACCCACTTCCTCAGACGACATGAAAAAATATCATGATCTGTGGTATACAAATTAAAAGATGCAACTTTCACCACGGTCGGACTGCAACAAGATGTTACATGTAGCTGTCAGGAGAGCTGTCTCTGTTTTGTGCCTCTGATAAAAATCATACTGAATTTTATCAAACACGTTTATCTCCGCAGAGGAACTCCTAATATTTGATTTCTATTCAAAATTGATTTGCATGCATAAAAACTGTAGAACTACCTGTAGAAATATTTGAGCAGCTGAGCCACAGCTAAGTTGTCTCTTGTTTTTTGCGATGTGATTTTTGTGGAAGTCACTTAAGTTTAAAATTAGCTTTTGTGCATGTGAATTTCCACTACCCAGCCCATTATACTCCATAAATAGTTTTCTGTCTCTTCAGCTTGAAGAGAATTGACCATTTACTGACATACCACTAAAGCTAACATTTTTCCTTTTGTCTCATATGATTTTATTTACCTACAGATGTTTCGGAAAAAAGCGTCTTCCTCCTTGAGAATGAGAAGAATAACAGAAAGCGCTAGATGTAATCATTTCTTTCTTTACTCTGTGGAAGAAGGTGTAAAATGAAGCTGTTAACATTCAATGTTGTCAGAAGAAACCACACTAATATAAATACACTGCATTTATATTATATTATCCCCCCCCCNCCCCCCCCCCCAAACAAACAGAACAAACAAACTTGAAAACAACTTTATTGTATGCAAATAAGTGAAATAACTTTTTTCACTTGTTTCTCAAGACTGGAAAGCAGGTGATATGAACAGTTTTGACTTAGGAGGAAAATGATCCTTTTTGATTTGGACCTTCACAACTAATACATCCTAGGTGGTTTCAACTTTGACAACGATGGATGTTCAACTGAAAATGCATTGCTTCTGTCTTTCACGCTGTATGAACATCTCCAATCAGATTTCTTGGGATCAGCTGTGAGAATTTCCAAATCACTGGGTTTTGTTTCCTTGCAAATGTGTATTATCCCCTTTTTTTGTGTCATAGCCAGTGGGTTACAATCTCATACATTTCTAGTAAAAATAGTAATTTTCCTGCGCTTTTGTCCCTATGAAGTCATGGAGTCACTGTGATCCTGGCTGGTCCTCAATGCTGTCATTCTGGGGTTTAAAAGCGTGTAATCACTTTTAAGTTAGTCCATGTAGCCTGGCCGAAAGTGTGTGTGACCAATGTGTGTGTCATGCAGTCATATTTTTGCTGAAAACAACATCAAGCTTTGCTGATGACACTAACAGGATCTAAATATGCCTGTAAAAACAGATCAGATCAAGGGGGGAAAGTTTACCGTCCGACTCAACTGTTTTTCAGACTGACTTTTCACATTAGCCCTTGTCATGATGGTACATTTGAATGCTGATATGGAAATTGCTATAACAACAATTTTGATAACTGAATAATATTTTCATTTATTTTTTAGCAAAATTGCAAATCATTCCTTGGTCCCAGCTCATCCAAAGTGAGGGTTTACTGCTTTCCTCTGTTTTATATCATTGTAAATATATCTTTGGTTATGGTTATGGATGGTCAGACAAAACAGGACATTTGAGGGTTTCACCTTGAACTTATGATCAGTATTTTTCACTAGTTCTTGCCATTATACAGATTAAATGGTTAATTGAGAACACAGTTAGTAGAATAATTTATAATGAAAATTATCATTACTTTGAGCCCAAGTAGTGTAGTAGTGAGTCAAGACAAGGGCAGATTTTGCAGAAGTCAAAACAGTGATCAACATTTTTCACCATTTTCTAACATTTTATGGACCAAACAACTAATCGAATAATCGAGAAAATGATCGACATATTAATCGATAATGAAAATAATCATTAGTTGCAGCCCTACTGCACTGAGACCTTTTCTTGTCAGTGTCACAAGGGCCAAGTGAACAATGCTAAAGTTTAAAATGTCAATTGATCTCTTCCGAATCCATGTTTAACCCCATCCTGCATCAGTGGGTGAGGGAAGGTGCTGTATGATCCAAGTGCATCTCAGACCTTAATGCTTTCTGTCCCTTTGTTCTCTCTTTTTCCTTTGTATTTCTGGAATGACTGAACTCTTTCTGTCACTCTCTTGGATTGTTTCTCTTTATATTCCTTCACATTCTTCACCCTTACAAAACCCTTCACCCTATAAAACTTTCCTCTTTTCTCTCTTCACTTTCTCCTCTTCATCCTCTCAGGGAGTACTGACCGTGGGCGGAGCTTGTCCTTCCATGAGGTGCGTGGCCAGCGTGAGGCAGAGATGAGGGCCGCAACTGACGATTCGTCCAACAGCAGCAACAGTCTAGGAGGTGGGGGCAACACCGTCCTGCAGCGCCTCCTGCAGGAGCAGATGAACCGGAATTATGTGCTGCAGCAGCAACAAGGCGGAGGAGTAGGAGGGGGAAGTGGGGGAAGTTACTCAGGACAGGGACAGGGACAGGTAAGCTCCTCTGATGATCACTCCATGACACCCCACATCGCCCGTCAGGAGCCCCAGGGACAGGAGCTGCAGACAGACAACGGCCTTGAGAAGCTGGGCTCCACCAGAGTAGGAGGAGGGGGCGGGAGCAGTGGAGGGGGAGGAGGTTTAGGCACTGGAGGAGGAGGCAGCAGTGGAGGTGGTGGGAGCAGCCAAGGGCAGTGCCTGAACCCAGAGGACCTCCCTACATACGAAGAGGCCAAAGTGCAGTCACAATACTTCCGCGGCCATGGTCCTCCTCCTCAGCCTCAGCAGCAGAACAACCAGCCCCAGCAGCCTTCTCTCCCTGCCTCAGTGGGCGCTGCCTTCTATGTCACTGGGATGACCAGCGCCAAGGTGCGCACAGAGGGTCGCCCCACCGTGCAGCGAGTGAGCGGCCTGGGGAAGGTGCACCAGGATGATGGGCTGAAGGATCTGAAGCAAGGACACGTTCGCTCTCTCAGCGAACGACTTATGCAGCTCTCCCTGGCCACCAGTGGCGTGAAGGCTCACGCCCCCGTCACTAGTGCCCCGCTCTCCCCCCTGCTTCCCCCACCAGGGCCGCCGGGCGACTACTACAAGCCGCAGCATCGCGGCCCGCCTCCAGACTACCCCTTCAAAGGAATGGGCTCACCTACTAAGCAGCAGGAGCCTGGAGGCCATTTTTACCAGGAGCAGAGAGGGAGGGAGCCCTCGAGGGAGGTGCCCCACGTCCGATACCAGCCCCCACCTGAGTACGGCTCGTTCAGGTAAGGAACGTGCACACACACAGCCCTTTATCATCACACACGTACACACAAATATTTTAAACTCAAAGAATAATGACCAAACCCTGCAGTTCTATATGCAGAACTTCTTACAGTCTTCAAGCTCTAGTAAGTAATAAAGTATAAGTAATAAATAATAATGTTAACAATAGTATGTAACTATGAATAATAAGTAAGTAAAAATAGTCTTAGGCAGTGTCTACATTCAGTATCCTAGTGGCCTGAGGGTAGAAGTGCTTCCTGAGCCTCTCATTGCTGGCCTGGTATATCTAATATGTTCTTCCCGACCGCAGCAGGGAGGGTGGTTGAGATCCTTAACAATACTCCTAGCCTTAGTCTTACACCGCCTGGTGGAAATGTTTTTTATGCAGTATAGAGTGCTGCCATTTTCTTCCCACAGTCCCGTTTTTGCCTCTTCTTACATCGTAGGCTGCTGCTTTATAATTGTCCATGTTTCCAGACTGCAGCCCGAGGTTATAGGTTGCAGTGCATGTGTTTATGGCATCCTGGATGGTTCTGGTAATCCATGGTTTCTGGTTGTGGAATAATTTAACTATAGTTATGGATACAGTTCTTCTGTTTTTTTACTAATTAAATCCACCACAGACTCAGTGAATCCATTAATGTCATCTGTGACGTTGAAGGTGGTGTCCTGGAACGTGCTCCAGACTGCGTCATGTAATGCAGACTGTAGGGCGGCCTCTGATTGGCCTGACCATTTCCTGATGTCATGCGTCACTGGGGGCATGCGTTGTAGTTTGTTTACATACTTTGACCTCAGCAAGATGGCCATATAGTCGCCCTTCCCGAATGCGGGTAGAGATTCCGCTCTGTAGCCGTTTTTGAATGGCGTGTAGCAGTGATCCAGAGTGTTTATTCCCCTTGTGGCACAGTCAATATGTTAATGGAATCAGGCATAACTTTCTTGAGGTTAGCCTGATTGAAGTCTCCAGCAACAATGAGCACAGCATCAGGATTACTGGTCTGTGAGCAGTTCAAGTCTTTAGCAAAGATCCGACAGGGCAGCCTCTTTGCTCGTCTGTGGTGAGATGTAGACTGCTGTGATAATGGTCGATGTAAATTCCCTTGGTAGAAAGTGTGTTCCCCTCATTTTGTATCCAATCTACCAGATACCAAAAATGGGAAGCTAGCTGTCATAGTTTAATGTTGGGGACTGCCATCCCTCCCTGATCTGATGGTAATTGCAACTTTGCAAATTTAAGTCATGGTCTCTTGCAGTTCCAAATAAATGTCCTAAACCAACTATTTACAGTTTAATGGTATTATTATTTAGTAGGATTGGAATCATTTGGAATTGGTAAAGTAGCCTGGGCAAAATATTCATCTTGATCATCATGGATACGTTTAAGCAGAGATTGGAAGTTGGTTTCCTGCATCTTTTGAAGCACAGGAGTAACAAATATACTTAGGTAAACAGTACCTTGTGTTGCCCAACAGAAGGGTGATAAACCAGGGGGTGTGGCGCGCTTGACCCAATGGCATTGCCTCTGACTTATTAAAATTAATTTTATATCCAGAAAATTCACTACATTTATTTATAACATTAAGGACTGAGGCAATATATATTTCTGGTTGTATGATAAACAATAAAACATTGTCCGCAATGAGGTCCTATGCTGTTTTTGATTAATTGATATACCGTGATAATTGGGGTGTGTTCTAATGGATTCCACTAGCGGCTCAATCGCAATTGTGCAAAGTGCGGAGAGCATTTACCGTTTGTGACAACAGCCCCTAGCGGATTATGGTACAAAAACTTGACCCAGTCAATAAAATCTTCGCCTAATCCAAATTCCTTGAGTGTGAAAAACAAAAAATCCCATTTGATGTGATTCTGCATCCAATGACACTACCATACCTTTAAGATTGTTTTGCTGACCCAGTTGAATGGCGTTGAGTAACCTTCCAACATTATTACAAGAATTCCATCCGGCAATGGAGGGTTCATTGGTCATTATTGATAATATGTGGGGGGATTTTCTACAGCCTTAAGGCAAGTATTTTAGATAAAAGCTTGAAATCTAAGTTTAACAAGCTGATAGGCTGGAAGGATGAAAATTCATCCCCTGGTTTATCCTTCTTACGAATCAGACTAATGTTTGCCTCTGTAAGTGTTTTGGGAAGAGACCTCAAGAGAATGATTATAAAATTCTGCGCTAAAGCCGTCAGGGCCAGGGGATTTTCCTGATTGTAAGATACGGACAGCCTCAGTTACTTCCTCTAATGTTACAGGTCCATTTAATTGTGTTTTTTGTTTGTCATTAGGTTTGGGAAGAGTTAGATTAGAGAAAAAACTCTCCATTAGTCTTGAGCTCCCTGCGGGCTGCTTGCTGGTATACAGCCTTTCATGGAATTCTGTAAAAACCCTTATTTATGTCATTGCTATCCAGTTTAACCTGACCAGAGGTATCTTTAACAGAGGAGATGTTCTGAGAGTGAGTCCTTCTCTTCACCAGGTTAGCCAAATACTTGCTGTGTTTGTTACCAAATTCATATAGTTTTTGCTTGGCAAACTTTATATTCTGCTCTGCCTTTTGAGTGAGCAATGAATTAAGTGTTGCTCTTGTGGTCAGAGTCGCTTTTAGATTAGTCTCAGTTGGGTCCTGGTGAGATGCACTTTCACATTCAGATAGCTGTAGTTCTAGCCTCCGCTGTTCTTCTTGACATTTCCGTTTTGTGCTTATTTCATAAGATATAATTAGGCCACGTGAATATGCTTTACATGTCTCCCATAGAATGTAGGGAGATATCTCTGGTGTGTTATTACTAGAACAGAATAGCTGAAACTCATTTTGGAAGTAAGAAATAAAATTTGTGTCATTTAACAGTTATGTATTAAATCGGCATCTTTTTGAGCGTTGTTGGGCCTATCCATGTGAAAATTTTAAGTAAACCGGACCATGGTCCGATATTGTAACACTCCCGATATCGCAAGACAGAACAGAGTACAACATTGTCTATACAGTCTATTCTTAGAACTGCTTTTATGAACCCCTGAGAAGAATGTGAATTCTTTGTTGTTAGGGTTTAAAGGTTCTGTAACTTTCGCACTCGGACTACCCTGCACGTTGGAAAATGACGTCATGACCAGTTGCCAGTCTACAGGCTGTTACAGGCAACCGAGAAGGTTTCAGTTTTTAAGTTACGTTACAATCAGTTCACACATTGGCAACAAAAATCGATTAAAAAACAATTAAAAAATGCTTAATACATAATTAATACATAAATTGTTACATACAGAACCTTTAATGTTCACCATAGGTCCTGATAGCCTAGCTCTTCACATATATCCACTGTTGTTTGCGCCTTACATCATCTCATTTAGGCCTGTGTTCTCTACAGCTACGAAGAAAACGTGTTTTAGTCATTGTCTGAATTATTAAGACTGAGAAAAGTGTAAAACTGTATACATTGTTGAAGAATGTCTGGGAATTGTCTGGGAATGAAAAGAGAGACACCACCACCCACACAACCCACGCCACGCTTTATGTAAACAAGATTACTGAACAATATTTATGATGTAAAATAGAACAAGGGGAACATGTTGTTCTGAGGACGAGGGCAGATGCACTATCCACAACCTGGATGACTAATTAGTATAATGAGTATATCAGTATAATATTATAACATTAAAGAAAAAGTATAATGCTAATATAATAGTACAATATCAGTATAATGATAATATATTAATTATATAATGTTAGTATATGCATATAAGTTCATATAATTGTATACTATACCACTACTATAATATTAATTCCACTTGGACAGTACAGCAGTTTAAGAACTACACAACCAACATT
Organism: Oplegnathus fasciatus; assembly: GCA_003416845.1. Taxonomy (NCBI): domain Eukaryota; kingdom Metazoa; phylum Chordata; class Actinopteri; order Centrarchiformes; family Oplegnathidae; genus Oplegnathus; species Oplegnathus fasciatus. The sequence continues at coordinate 44,072 of NTHP01000165.1, forward strand.
TATCTTTTTTTTTTATCATCATTGGTGGTTAGTGTCTAATGTTTTGATGCTAAGTACTAACATGTCAATAATCAGTAACCATTCATGCATAACAATGAGTTCAACATTTCTAAAGTCTGCTGCAGCACGTCAACTTTTTTTTTTATGTCCCGCCCCATCCAGGCTGTGATTGGTTGGTTCATGAACTAACAGTTGAACTGGACTCGCTGGGCTGCTCTCTCTGCTCCCAGTACCTTCAGGCTCACAAGGCTGATATGATCGACACCAAATGATGATGATGATGATGATGATATTTTAAAACATTTGCCTGCATCAGCCTCAAGACTTCATCCTCTTCTCTCTCAGCTTTTCAACACCACCTTTACATTTTTTTCTCTTTTTGTTTTTCCATCTTGCTCCACTCTTTATCCAAATAACACTTAATAGAGGTGGGAAGGGGTGGGCCCAGGTAAAGTTAGACTGAACCAGACCGAAAGTGATTGACTGGGAGAGAGAGGCTGACAGCTGTAATACCCAACCGCAGTGGGCCGGGAGCCCACTCCTGCGGACCAGTCAGCCACACAGCACTTGGTCATTTTCATTTTAAGTGGGGGCTGGGCTTTTTCAAAAATATGCAGATTTTGCGTTGCATCAGCCCCAATTATCAAGCGGCCCATCGGGAAAACTCCCGGTGCTCCCGATGGCCAGTCCGATTATGCTGATGACATAGAAGAGCGTAGGGCTATGTGCCGGGGCTGAGCCCCGGACAGCCCCAGCCCAGTTTAACCCTTGCCCCTTATATTCCATGTACATACTTTAAGTACAGAATTAGTCATGAGTAGTGAGGTGTTAAATGTAGCTAGGAGCGGTTGTTGTCTTAAGTCTGTATCCATTTTAATATCCCTAACCTAGTCCCCCCCATATACCAAACCTTGTGACTAGTAACCAAGAATGCTGTGTTGTCTCACCTAACCCTAAAACCAAACCTTTGACACAACTATATACATACATTGTTCCCACATGAACACGTAAACAAATAAAACTCAAGATAAAGAAAAGAGTGTAGACCCCATCTTCAGAAGAGAAACCCATATAACTAGGGCCTCTTAACCTTACTCTGGATGTGACTATGATGCTCATGAGTCTGATTGAGAGGAGAGTGGAATTTGAACGAGTGCAACTTCCAGGTCCTTCCCCTCTTACTTCGGTGTGGTCCAGCTCACCTCCAAAGCCCCTCCCCTCAGCGTCACTCGATCTAATTCTTTCTTTTTACCTTGCTTTTCTTCATTGGTCTTCTTCTGTTTACTTGTCTTTGTCGTGTAAGCTGTTGTTTTCTCATTGCTTGGTTGTTCGGTGGTTGTTTACAAGTCCGCCATTGCATCCTCTCTGAGTTCGCGCATGCGCCGGGGAGGGGTGCTGCCGGCAGCGTGAGCAGGAGACGTCGTCAGATACTCCTCCTGCTCTGATTTGTTGTTTTTACTAGGGAGCGGTGGATTCTTGCAAATGGCCTTAGGGGCAGCAGGTATTTAGTCAGCCCTACATATCCTCTAGATTGTTGTTTTTGTTGTTGTCTATGCTACCACCTAGTGGTGCAATCAGTGTGAAAGGTAAAAACGGTAGTATAAAAGGGCTTGTCAGTCATGTTCTGACGCTTTCGTCCACCTTCGGCCATTTCCAGTCGTTTTCGGCCATTTCCGATATCCTTCGGCCACTTCCGGGTACCTTTACTTATGTTCTGCAAAGTTTAGTAATCTATGGTCATGGGCCGCAGTCGGCTCCTTTTCAAATTGCAGTTTTGACACGGAACAACTACAAAAAAAGAAAAAACAACCAAATAGTCCACAAGTCTTTGGTATGAAAACATTAACATTATGCTAAATGTAAACTTAGCCATACATGTCCTGGTATCAATTTACCCCAACAGATGTTTCAATTGGCCAGTAACATTAGGTGTATAAGAGATACATTTCAACATTATCTGAGCATTAGTTAACGTTATAGCAGAATATTTGTTCATCGTAGACCTTTGGTTAAGTAATAAGGTCATGATTACTCACACTCAGCCAGGTACACTGTCCTCTCCTCTCAGAGTGTTAATAAATGCCATCACTTCTTCAGGCTTGTCAAAAGACCTGGTAGTGTTGTTCGCGGTGATCCTCGGAGTTGCAGGATAATTTAAGCCATAACTCTGTATCCTGATCAATTGGAGCTTCTACCTGGCCTCATCAAAAGCCAGACGCTTTCTCTGAGTTCCGTTGGAGAAGTCCTGGAAGAAGAAAATCCTGCGACCCACAAAATGGACATTCTTCACCCGTCTGGCTGCCTCCAGCACTCAAGCTCAATGGCCGTCGTGGTGGAACCTCACAATTATGACAGGGGGGGNGGGGGGGTAAGGCTTATGAGGCTCGGTTTGCCTTGGTGGTCAGTGAAAGAACTTTGGAAATCCATGCATCCATGAAATGTATGGCTGAGGTGCCCTCTGAAGATTTCGGCAAGCCGATTATTCTAAGATTTTTGCGTCTGCCTCAGTCCTTCTGGTCATCCAGACGCTCCTGCAGCAAGGCCATAGCTTTTTCTAGGTATGAAAAACGCTTCTTTGTCTCAACATTTGTGTCCTCCACAGCTGAAATACATTGTTCAGCTTCGTCAATATGCTTGGTTGTTTGGGTTGCAATTCTTTAGATATGTCACCAATTTTTTGTAGGAAGGAGTCAAACTTAGCTTAACGTCTGAAAAAACACAAAAAAAAACCCTTAAAAAAAAAAGTATGTGGTGTGATTTTGGCCATTGTGTTGTTGTAATTTGCAGACCAGAAAAATGTTCAAGTCATGTCTCAAAGACTTGAGGTGTGACTTGGACTTGCCCACTAAAGACCTGAGACTTGACTCGGACTTGGTACAAAAGACTTAAAAACAGCTCTGGTCTCACAGCTCTCATCAGCCCATCTTACATTCATCAGGTGGACACAAACACCACTCCAAATGAACGCTAATATATGGCTGTGGGTCTCAGCTTGTTGTGGAATCCCTCTGCCCCAAAGTGGCCATAAAATCAATTAATTGTGGTGTGTGTGGAAAAGTCAGTGGTCAGGAAACGGTCAACTGGCTCACATTTCTGAGGACAGAGAGAAAATTGTCACCATCCAACCCTGTATGGCCTAAACAGTTTGCTTACTTTGTTCATTTGCAAGATGGTCTTTACACAGCTGTATATGCTGTATACAGTATTTCATACTGAAACACTTGTACTGTACACAGGCACTGTCTATCTGTATGACATCCTTTGTGTTGCTTTACATGTCATTGCTAATTGAGTCACAAGTTTATTTGGTTGGTTCCTTACAGTGAGTACAACTATCAGATAGTTTAACATTGGCATGAAGCCACTAAAGCAAGCCATGAAATAATGAGCAACACTAGGGAGCATGAACCGTGCTTGAGCAAGACTTTGAATCCTTGCCAATTCCAGGAGAGCTGTTCTGACCTTCATACATGGGAATATCTCAATGGAGATCATTAATAAATTAGCACTTTTTAAACACGGTTTCTATAATAATTATCCATGTTAAAATGTTTTTAGTATGATAAATGTTCAAACTTATAATCTTTTGTTATTTAGTTTCCGTCTCCATCACAGGTCATCACAGCATTTCCACAGCAACTACAGCAAGTAAAGGACAACAAAACACATTTTTCAAATTAAGTGGAAAAATGAGAAAAATGCTGAACTTGAGATTATCCACAAAGACACACATTCATTATTGCCTTCCCGTGATTATCACGTAGCTCTATTTTGACTTCTCCAACTTATGAACTGACATGATAAATTATCATTCAGTTAAGCTGGGTGCCTGGCGCCAGCAAGCTTATTGATGCTAGCTGTTCTCCCCTTGGCCTTTTCCACACACAGATTCCCAAACACGCAGTGTCACAGATTGAAAGTGAACACACAGGTTCATGAGGAGTTTCATTGTTCAATGATGACATGAATGCTTCTTCAGGGTTTGTTTCCACAAAGGGCACAAGGGACAAAACTATCTAAGAAACACTGAATACTTTTCGTTTTCTTGACAAGCAAGTTGAAAATAATAAAAACAAACATTTAAAAAGATAAGATGCTAGAACTTTTCACAGTTTCTCAATAGTGTTTTTCGAGATGGTGAGGATGGATCCTGTTGGGCCTGTTTCACACCAGTCTCTTTACCTCGGAGGAACAAGATTCAAACAGCCATGAATACTGCAGAATTTTAATCATCAGGGCAGGACGAGTCAGGACATGATCTGCTTGGCTTTGATGACGTTCCTTTGAGAGCTAAAGGCACGAATTCTTGCTCTGCACCAAGCCAATTGGGAGCTGGTGTTTTCCCATCTTACTCAAAAACAAGACCCACTCAGTGTGTAAGCAAACAGCAGGTAAATCAGACTGGCCTAAAGGACATTTATGTTAATAATATCAACTTATCGGTGCTCTCTGAACAAACTATGGAATGGAGACACAGCTTCAAAATAACCTCAAACATTTCTTTGTCAAATCTTAACTGCAGTTTCTAGTCACTTATCAGCTGACATACAGTATACTGTATGCCGATGCGATATATCTGTGATAAGCTAAAATGGGCTGATAATATCATACATAAGTATAAAGGCATTTCCTGCTGTTTTACAGTTATATATTTGAGCTAAAGTAACTAGTAATAGTAACTAGTAATAGTCCCACTGTCATGATAGGTTTTTTTTCTAGTTGTCAATACTGGTGTTATTACCATACCTGGGTTTCACTACCAATACCAAAACTATCCATTTTATAAACATGTTTTTCCACAAAACCCTTCATTTAACAAAAGAAGCCAAAGTTGTCAAATCTTGTATAACAGCTGCTTCTGTGGTGCTATTGTACAAATAACTCTGAACACCCTAATGCTTTTAAAGAGCTCCACAGTGACACATAGACATGACCATTGAAGTCATGTAAGAAATATTGTATTGCTGTAACTAGGGCTGAAACAGCAAAGCAATTAATCCATTAATCCATTGACAGAAAATTCATCAGAAACTATATTTCTAATCGATTAATCATTTCAGTAATTCTTCTAGCCAAAATGCCAAAAATTAACTGGTTCCAGCTTATTAAATGCTTTTTTGTCATATATAATGGTTAACTGATCTTTGGGTTTTGGACTGTGGGCTGGACGAAACAAGCAATTTGAATATGTCACCTTGGGCTCTAGGAAATTATGTGGCCACAAGATTAATTGATAATGAAAAGAATCGTTAGTTGCAGCCATGCTGTATGTAACTCACAAATATGCCTGGGAAAATCCTCTTTCATGCTAACTCCCATTTAGTTAGTTTGTACTTGTACACATGGCAACTCGTAATTCTGAGTTGCACATGAAGTCCAAGTGTGGTTGTACAATGAAATGAGTTGAACTACTTTGCACTTCTAGCAGCCATTTCACCATGCCTAGGTACAGATTAAGTTATTTCATTGTCTGCTGCAATGATTCTTTATTCTTGCTTTTATCTCTTATTCCTGCTCCACTGCCATTTTGTTATGGACACATGCTCAATATTTTCAACCTCCCTACTTCTTTTTTCGATGTATTTTAAAATTTGATCCATCTACTATCGTCTCTCTCGCCTGAAAGATGTTATATAGATAAAGATCACACCAGTTGAGGTTGAGAACCGTGTAATCATGCAGCTGATCTCTCCTCAGGTCCAAGGAGGGTTCTGTTCACTCCCAGAGACCCTTTCACCAGCACAGTCCCACCTCTTCCGTCACCTCCGTGGGCTCCTTGTCCCGCACCCAGTCCTCCACCCTCAGCAGTATGCTCAGCGCCTCCCACTCTTCCCATCCCTCCTTCCCTCACCAGCAGCCCCAGAGCCAGGGAGAGCCCTTCCCGAGCATGGGGCCCCGCAGTCCTCAGGGTCCTGGTTCCCATCAAGCAGGCGAGCCCTTCACCCTGGGGCCCATTCACCCAACACCACCAAGAGGTCACGGTTTCCCTCATGACCCCTACGGCTCCACCCCAAGGATGCATCATCAGCAGCAGCACCATCACCATCAGTATCAACAACAACAACAGCAGCAGCAGTTCCAAGGACCTCCACCTCCCCAGCCCCAGCCGCCAGTCCAGGTCGGACATTTCCCCCACCCACACTCCTACTCCCACCTGCAGGGGGAGCCCTTTGCTATGATGGCACGTGCCCACCAGATGGTGGATGTTCTGGCGGAGGAGAACAGGATGCTGAGGCAGGAGATGGAGGCCTGCCGCGAGAAAGTCACCAAGTTGCACAAGGTAACATCTTCTGCAGAAGAACTTTAAAGGATAGATTCCAATTTTACCTATCTGCCATCTCAGTCTGCTATTTTAAACAATACTGACATGCCCAAATGTACACTGCAAGGGTTATGGATTGCTGTAATTGTTCCTCCTATTGATACTGACCACAAAGAGACCCCTTCTAAAAGCAGTTTCAATATAAGTGATGGAGGATAAAATCCACAGTCTTCGTTTTGTGTAAAAATGCGTTTTAAATTTCCACTGAAGAAGTCTTGAGTTATAAAAGGCAAGTGGGTAAGCAAGTCTTTTAAGTATGAGATTCAGACTGATTCCACAGACACTTTCCCTGCTGATCAGTGGCTGTGAGTGATATTAACACAAAGCAGGAATTTTGTACTGAAGACACTGCTCTATGCACTATAGACAATTGGACTAAAATGTAAATTGTACACAGCAATAATTAGTGCATCATATGTGATGCAAAGGGAAGAATTGTAAGTTGCATCAGCAACAGCATCTGCTAAATGAATGTAATGTTAAGCTAATACATGTATGCCTCGGAGGTAGGACAATGAAACATGTTTTTACAAACTGACCTATTTCCTCTAATTTAAAAGTGACACTCATTTTTAATTTTACAAAGTATAGTGGAAAAGAGCTGGATAGGAGGCATGGGATCTGTGTCATGCAAAGATCAGTTATTTCAGCACTATGACTATCATGCAAATTCACACACTTGTTAGTGTTATTGTGTGTGCGGAACGTGTTTATCATGCTCATCATGCTGTTGATGAGATACTTTGCAGTGTGCAAGTAAAAGCAGGGATGACAGTTGGAAGTTCAGGTGACTTGAGTTTGCTAATTTAAAGTAATTCATTCAACCATTTTGTTTGGACAAACAAGATGTTGTTTCTTCTTTCTTTCTGATCATGCTTTTGTGCTTTGGTTGAATTCTGTTAAATTTTTGATTCTTAGTTTGTTAAGCCCAAAACACACCGACTTGGCAGGGTGAACCCAATTCCATGTGAATAGTGAAGACCTCGCATTTGGTGAAGCTCAGGCTGTAAACAGTGTTTAGTGAAGGCACCAAGCTGCACCTGTTAACAGATGACAGACCCAGCAGTCAAAATACAGTGTTGTTTGTCATATGGCTTTCTGTGAGGCCAGTTTTGACCCGTGTCAATAGTTGGATATGAATATCAATATTCAGCAGAGGAATTAATTATACAGCATTTGGATAAAGGTTTGGTGCACCTCTTTCACTCTCCCCATCTTCATTCTGTTTCCATTCATTCCTCCTGTGTCTGTGGGCAGTTGGAAACAGAGATCCAGCTGGTGTCAGAGGCCTATGAAAACCTTGCTAAGTCCTCCTCCAAGAGGGAGGCCCTGGAGAAAACCATGAGGAACAAGCTGGAGCTGGAGGTGCGCCGGCTGCACGACTTCAACAGGGACCTTCGAGGTGAGAGAGCAGGGAGGTGCAATAACTGTCAGAGTCACACTGCAATTGATTGCAAATTCAACATATTACTACATTGGTGGAACCAGCGTTCTGTATGTTTGGGTTTTTACACAAGTTACCAAAATTCAGTTTACAAATCTGTATTGGGCAAGAGAGGTGACAGGTTAAATGTGCTCATATATGACAAACATTTTGCACTGTAGTCACCTCTAAGAAGCTGATGGGAAGGCTTGTTGGCATCATCATCATCATCATGATGATACATAATGATAAAATAAAAATACCATTGTTCCTCTCAGCTTAAATGTACATGCACAAGTGATGTTATACATTTTATTGAAAAAAAGAAATTTGATTTGATTTAGTCTATTTTGTCAAAGGTAGCTCTGAATGGTTTATTTCCTTATCAAACATGCACAACGCTCAAAACCGTATTAACACTGTTTCAACCTGAAATCTGTGTGATATGAGCACTTACAAGAAAAAAAGCTGCACCCACAGGTTCGAATCATGTTCAAAGGTGAAGTAGGCGAGTCTGAATACGTGGCACAGAATGAATCAGGACAATGCTGAAAAAAATGTTCTGTGTTTAAATGATGGTTGAAAAAAAAAACCACGTGACCATTCTCCTCTTCAACTCTCGCAAACACACACGCACACACATGCGTGTAAACTCTAAGGGGTGAAAAGTGTTTATTTACTAAAAATCACGGACTTGCATGTGTATGTAAGTCTGTGTGAGCATCCTGCGACTGTACGTGCACAGACATGTGCGTGCGTACGTGTGTCTTAACCCAGGCTTCATTAAATGCTTCTGTGAAATTATGAACTACGGGCTTGATGCACAAAACAACAGGATAGAACTCCATTTGTTTTCAGTCATGCCTATTTTTCCAGGTAATCATAATCATTATAATAGGCCTATTAATAATTATAGGCTAATAATATTAAGTCTATCATTAATTGTCTTTTTTATCACTTCAGGCGCTTCATGCTCAGCATTAGCACTTAGCCACAGTAGCACAGTGGTAATGCGCAGGTTTACGGAGTAGAATGTTGGTGGCTCAAATCCAGCTTAAGCACAATCACCATTGTCTGGTTATATTTTTCCATCATGCTGCGTAAGGACATAATTCCTTCGAAGTACGTCTGCTAACTTGTTTTTCTTTTTGAAATGAATATTTCATTTATGATATATATGTACATTAATTCTGAAAAGAGTTTAAATAATCCTTTATCTAACAGTATGAATCGATTAAAAAAAAGTTAACTGACTTACCTTGAGGGAGATGTTGATAATTGTTCTCTTCTGCATGTAACATGATGGAAAACTCTAACAGACAAATATGATGGACATTTTCTATGGATATTTGACACGGGACTCAAACCACCAACATTATGATTGCCAGTCAAGTACTGCCAGTAAGCCACCATGACCTGATGATGTTAGCCAAAATTTGCAGCCTCTAACAGAGAGGAGCGCCTGAATGGATTAAACGAAAAATTCAAGGTGAAAATGAAACAACATGAATGACAATACAGCTAAGACAAGAAACGATTTATAACAAACTAATATAATTATCCTATAATCATTAATAGGCCTATTATTATCCTGTTTCATTGATTGATTACCTGGAAAAACAGACATGACTGAAAACAAATGGAGTTATATCCTGTTGTTTTGTGCATCGAGTTTGTAGTTCATCATTTCATAGAAGCATTTAACGAAGCCTGTGTTAAGTCACGGGTTTGTACGCACGTGCGTGTGCACGTGCAGCCACAGGATGTACACACAGATGTACGTATACACGCACGTCTGTCTGTTAGGAGTGACACTTGTGCACGCACGTTCGTGTGTATGGCTGAGTTTAACTAATGACACACAAAGCAACATACATACACACATGTGAGACTTTTAGTAAATAATCACATGAACATACAGTAGTGGCCAAAATTGTTAGAACACCTGACAGATCTGAAAATATTGACCTTTTTTTTGCCTCCAAAACATGATTTCATTTCATAATGTTCATGAAACATGCAGATGGTTGCTCTGAGCACAACAAATATCAGATGAAGTGAGTCCTACTGTTTTTATCCACTTTTAACTTTAATATTTGGTATGTCCACCTTGTGCAGCAATTACAGCAGCACATCTCTCTGGCATAGTGTCAATATATTTCCTGAGAACTTCAACACTAATGTTATCCCATGCCTTCTGAAACTCAAGCCAAAGGCTTTCCTTTGAATGTACAATAGATCTGTCCAGTTGATTTTCCAACTCGCCGCAAATTTGCTCGATGGGGTTGAGGTCCGGACTTTGAGGGGGCCAGTCCATCATTTTCAATGTTCCAGCAGATTCCTTCTGTCGCAGGTAGTTCCAGCAATAGTTAGAATAATGTTTAAGGTCATTGTCCTCTTGGAAAATAAATCCAGGCCTAATAAGATGACTCCCAGATGGTACTCCGTGCCTCACCAGAATGTTGTGGTATACTTTCTTATCCATGATGCCATCAATTTTNCCCCTTTCGGTTCTGGTGTGAATTGGTGGCATCATGGCGGTCTAAAGTGTACTTTACAGTGCTTGGACTGCATCTCAAGTCCTTGGCTATGCGGCGGTAACTCCAGCCAGCATCAAAAAGGGCCTTTATTCGAACCCGTTGCTCACTCGTTAGCTCCTTCTTCACCTTAGCCATGTTCAAAGAGCAACATGTGCTTCAAGACTACTTCTAGAGGCTTTGAATTTATACCAATTGGTGGTGTGGCCTCAGTGACAAAACCCTGATGTTACCAATCACTTAATGAGCAGGATAGGCCTTGTACATTCAAAAGAATCACACAGCTGTTTCCTAAGACTCTTGCATCACCATCAATTTAACCACGATCACACCTGACAATGATTACACAAGTAATTTGGCTTCTTCTGTGAAGGAACATGATTGTGTGACATTGACATTGAAATAGGCCTAGCTTGTTTTTTGTAAGGAAAATGACCTAAATCTCCTTATGATGGCTCTATTCTATGGTTTATAGAGCATAATGATGACTTTGTAGATATTTCATTCTTTTTATGGGTATTTTAATGGCCAATTCAACAAAAACAACTGAAACCTCTTAAATATGCCAAGTGTTCTAATAATTTTGGCCACCACTGTATGTACGTGCGTCTTGTCCTCCATTTTACTTTTCACCCTTTCTACGTAAACACACACACACACACACTGAAGAGAAGAAAGCTCCGTTGGCTCGGAGCTCAGACTCAAGTCCACTGGGAGCCTCTCATAACAAATTACCACAGAGCCTTTTTTCTTTCCTGCCATCTCTCCTTCCTGCTTCCATGTTTTTTACTCCCTTCGTAGCTTTGGCAGGCGTGTGCACGTGTAATGGATACTTTGCTCCACTTTTCTGGGTCAAAGGTTAACATTTCATCACTGTAGCTATTGTTTTGGAGATCTTGAACGGAAAGTATGGAGTTTGTGCTCTGATGATGGAACTTGAGTAGGTGTATAGAGCAAAGCTGTTTTTATGTGTATTCTTGCTGCAGCTTTCACATCTTCTACAATAAACCAACCATTATCTGTCAGGATGGTAT
>NTHP01000165.1:55541-73602 GCA_003416845.1 Oplegnathus fasciatus
TAATAGAATATGCAAAAAAGAAGCAAAACCAAAACATGTTCGAGGGTTAGGGTTAGTAATTAGCAGTTACTTCTTCTATTTATTTACTGGTACTTTCTCAAATTTGTGTTTCACTGTGTTTATTTTTCTTCCTCAAACTGTTAATTTTCCTTTAATGTGTATTTTAGTTTTTCTCAATTGCTTACGCACATTTTCTGAAAGCATGGCTCATTTTTTTAAAACTCTAAACACAAATACAAAAACACACACAAAACCCAAAACTCCACAAATCTCTTGCAAAAGCAAACACTGCATTCAAAACAATGTTATGTCTTCTCAAAATGAAATATTGTCTTCAAATGACACACACACACCATCAAATGAATAGACATTTCTAAGAACCAACTGAACACTGATGTGCTCAATGGAAAACACTATGATGAGCGGAAAACACTGCTATGATAATCTTATCAGTCGGCTTTTTGTATTTTCAGTGTTACACTACATACTGTACGTACAGCCTGTTGTAAACTGTTGTTTTACAACTGTTTTTACATACAATGTTTTCATACTCAAATATAAAACACACATATACAAGAATATCATTTTTTAAATTCTGAAATACTGTATACATCTCAGCAAACACACAGAACACAGAACAAAAAAAAAAAGAAAATAAGCCTTCTGCATATACTGTAAAGAAAAAGAAAATTAGGCTGCAATCTGTCTTCTGTTTCGGCTTGGCCAAAGGACCTCATCAACATCACAGGCAATGTTCTCCCTGGCCAAGCAGCGGGGGAAGTATCACCTAGCATGGTGAATCCAACCCTGAAAAGCTTCTACAGCTACAGTATATCTGCACATGCATCTTCCATAGCTTGCAGAAAAGGTCACCACATGATCAACCAAAGTGTATCGAATCTCATCAGAGATTACTCTATGGCTCTACAAGTACAAGTACCCCAAAAAATGGGGGCGTATTTGCAAGTCACACTCCTCCTGGTTATAAAATTTAATTGCACTGTCTCCAAAAATGGTGGTAAAATGTGACTAAATGGTCGCAGTCTGGATCCCTGGGATAGTAGGAAATTTAAGTTTAGCATTTTGAATGGCAGTGTGTTCCATGTGAACACAAGAAAGAAGATTGTGCCAAATGTAGAGAATTGTGTGTAGTGTTTTGAAAAAAGTGAGGTTTAGAACTGCAATCTGAGTGTAAAGCAGGAAATGTGCTTGTATTTTAGCAGAATTGGTTCAAGGGGTGGTACATGAGTTACAGGTTGTGGTCATTGTGTTTCAAATACCCGTGTTAGTGTGTGAACAACTGAGAAAAACTGTAATACCTGAAAGTGCAGTAGCTCCTGAAAAAGTACAACAGGACTGCACCTTCAATATAAAAGGCCTCACATGCAGTGAAGGTTTGTTGATTTAAAACAGCTTTAGGTTTACAAGTAAATGCATGTCTACGTCTAACACTACCAAACCAGATAAATGCTTTCAATGGAAACACAGTTGATTTTATATATCTTTTCATGCAATTTTTTAATGTTTGAGTTAAGTTGGGGTGAGTTAATTAAGGCAAGTAATCAAGTAAGTAATGAAAAAAAGTTACTAGACACTTATACAGATGTTCTTTGAGAGAATAATACACTTTTGAAATGTATTCCCAGTGTGATTAGTCCCAGGTGATGTCATCAAGATTGGCCAATAGCAGACTCAACAGCTTAAAGGTTTACTTCCCCTTTAACGTCTGTGAATGTCAGCAAAATAAACACAAACGCCAAATCTTTATTTTTGTGTGTTTGTCCCAACTCTCATGTGTGGTGTTGTTTTAAAGAGCGCATGGAGACGGCCAATAAGCAGCTCGCTGCTAAAGAGTGTGACGGCTCAGAAGACAACCGTAAAACCATCTCCCAGCTGCTTGCACAGAGTGAGTACCCTGCATATTCAACATGGCCCAGGCACAATGTCAGTGTCTGGACAACTTCATCGTCCATCTGGTTGGATGTGTCTGAAGAAACACAAAACATCAGGAAGTTCTCAGATTAATTTCTGTATTACATATACAAACAATAACCTTTTTAAAAAACAGGAGGAAAGACATTGTGTTTGTACATGCTTCCATGTGCTTCTGTGTGTTCAGACAAAGAGACACTTCGTGAGAAGGAGAAGCTGGAGATGGAGTTGAACGCGCTGCGCTCTACCACTGAAGACCAGAGGAGACACATTGAGATCAGAGACCAGGCACTCAACAATGCCCAGGCCAAAGTGGTCAAGCTGGAGGAGGAGGTAAGAGCGTTACTTGCCACTCTTACTGGATGTAATCCTGATTCGTGGATTTGAGTTTACTGCTTGTTGCCATCTTTATCAGAGCCAGAAAATCCTGATTTAGATAAAGAAGATAGATAAAGAAGCCCAGAACTGGGCTCCAAGCAGTAACCACCTTCACCAAACGTGATGAGGCTGAGTCAATACATTAAAAAAAAGCATCCCACAACAATTCCCAACAGGATGTTTTCTTGATTAAGCAATAGACATATTAAAAGAAGTGCCATCAGCTCAGAGATGACAGTGAGGCTAGAATGTTAACAGCTAACAGTTTAGTTTAGTTTAGTTTATTAGGATCCCCATTAGGTTACGCCATGATGTCAGCTAGTCTTCCTGGGGTCCGACACAAAAATTACACAGTTAAACAAACAATTATATACATTATATACGTTCAAACATCACATTACACATAAAAGATGCATTATCAAATCATTAGACACTACAAACAAAAGCAATCAGCAAGCCAGATGAATCATTTACTGTTCGTTCAAACATTTAACTTCATTAAGTATTCTTTTAATGTTTTCTTGAAAATGGCTCTGGTATTTGTTTTAATAACGTGAATTGGTAAAGAGTTCCATCCTGTAATGGCTCTGTAAATTACAGTAGATTTGAAAAGATTTGTCCTCGGTCTAGATGGTAAGAGATATCCTAAGCTGCATGGATATCTCAGGCCAGTCATATCATTGATCATTTGTTTGTTGATCATTTAAGAATGAGTTTAAGAAAAGATTCCTTCTTGCTGTAGAGAAACCACATTTTTTTTTGGCTTTATTAGATAGTGTACATCACAGAGATTCAGGAAATGAGGGTAGAGAGATGGAGGGATGACATGCAGCAAGGCTCCCAACTGGGGATGTTGTGATTACATGATCAGTGCCTTAAACCTCTAGATTTAGATTTTTATTGTCCCAGGAGATAATCTAGACCAGGGGGGTGCCCCTCCTGCTACTGCTCTGACTCTGAAGCTTAGATATTATCTACTGACTTAGACAGGAACATAAAGCACTGCAGTAATCCAAACAAGATGTAATAAAAGCATGGATTATACTGCTTTGCAAATTACTAAAAATCAAATATTTGAAATGATATCATAAATTATGCAAAGATCTCTTTTTGTGACATTGTGGTTCATGGCCAGCACCTCAACCCCTGACGCCAATATTTCTGTAGTGAGATGCTTAAAACTCAATAGTGACCTCTAATAAAAGTAGAATATACAGTGTATGTGCATGTAAACACAACCACTGCTGTGTAAAGAGGCTTCGACATCTTATTTGTTTCTTATTTTCTGATTTTTGAGGACTGAGGCATACTTGCCTGCTCTGTGTGAAGGAAAGCTGAAAATCAGGTCACTTTATGGTTTGTTTTGGCATTATTGGCCAATCGCATGTGTCTCCTGGTTACCAATGTTTTACTTTGGTGGAAAATTTCTCTGTGCTGCTCCCAGTGTTCTGTCCTGGTATTGGCCTGTTATCTGACACCAGTGTCTCCTCACAGATCTGCTGACCTGTCTGTTTGACTGTGGATGTATTGTAAATTGTCATATCATATACATACATATCACTCCACATACATTAATTCTAGTTTATTACAACTTGACCATCATATCCATCAGTTATGAAACATGAGATGATCAGACAGGTTGTAAACAAGGATGACCCTGATAAAGGCGACAAGCCGAAATGCGTTGGTCTGCCACTAAAGTTGCTCTGTATACTGTAAGTGCTGCTAGAGTTTTGGTTGTAAATAAGCCAACAGCTTATCCTGATTATCTAAACCACTTCATTTGGAGTTCTAACTGAAAGTGAGTCAGTCATAATCCCTCATTGCACAGGAAAGCAGGAAGTGGTTTTGTAAACTGTGATGGATATATACAACAGACAGATAGACAGAGGGTCATAATTTTACTATTCACCTTTGTTTTCTCTTCCAAATCCATGACAAACTTAGAGGTTTGTTCCCAACCTTTCTGACAAGACTAAGAGTCTGCAGTCATGCTAGCAGCTCTGTTAGGCTGTACTTAGACATGCTAACATCAGCATGCTAACATGCCAATGTTCAGCAGATATAATGTTTACCATTTTCAACATCTTAGTTTAGCGTGTTAGCAAACACACAGTACAGCTGGGGCTGACGGGAATGTCATTAGTTTCTCAGGTGTTTGGTCATTAACCAAAATATTGGACACCTTACAATTTTGACCTCATGGTGGTCCTAGATGAAAAGTCAGAGGATTCATCCTTTGGGCGCCATGGATACCTGTACCAAATTTCATGACAGTCCATCCAATAGTTGTTGAGATATGTCAGCCTGGACCAAAGTGGTGAACTGACCCACATTGCCATCCCTAGATCCATGCATGGCTAAAAAAAGACAAAGACAACAGCAAAACTGCCTAATAGAAGTATTGTTATTGGTGTTTAAGAAAGATGGAACATTTGTACCAGACAAATCTGCTACCTCACAGATGAACCTCCTCCTGTTTTCTTTTTCACATGCTTGTGGTTGAGGTGATCATCATGACCTCCACAAGCTTTTTTCAAAAACACTGGTATAGTGGGTTTGTTTCATTCTCCAGTCCTCCTCCTCCACTGTGTTGCTCTTGGGCTGAAGCTGGACCAAAGCCGGCCTTTGACACACAACGCCTGCTTGTTGTCAGAACAAAAGACCTGCAAGCTTTTCTCTTGCTCTGTCCTGGTCTCTACAAAAACAAAAGAATCTTCAGATTCTTGGCGGTCCACCTGCCTTCTCTCAGCTCTCAGCTTCCTTTCCTCCTTTTTTTCCACTCTGTTCTGTCTTTTCCTGCTTTTGCAGATACTCACTCTGATCTAAATCAGTCTGTTGAGCAGCAGCAAAGCCTGCAGTTCTGAGCAAGTGGAGAGACTTAAGGGACACAAATCCTGGATACAAGAGAGAAACAGAGAAATGGATTATGTGCTGTGAGCATGAGAAGAGTTTCATCTGTAATTTGTATTTTTTTTTGTACACTCAACAATGTAATGATTACTAATGCACCTCCAAAAACATATCATGTCATCAAGGCAGATCCTTCCAACTCAGAGGATCAGAAAGTGTAGCAGAGGTCTCAGATAACTACAAAAATTTGGTTATAAATGAGTTTTAATAATGATATCTAATGCGGCAGAATATTATACAGTTGAACATAGTTCTTATGTAAGAAATGACTGTACCAGTAAATATAACTGTGAGTTTTAAACAGTTAACTTCACTGAAAATGTAGTTATTCTTAAATAACTAAAAATAAAACCAAATAAAATCATTAAAGCTGCAGCAGCGATGAACAGGCCCTCACACTCTTGCGCAAGTCGGGGGGAGCAGCAGCAACGTTTTCACTGGAGATCGGTCGACACGGCTCTGAAATGGTGAAACAGGAAGAGTTTGTGAAAGCAGAGCGCCTATAAATGGCCAAAAATGCTGTAATTTCCTGTTGATAGTAGGTGGTGCCTGTGTTTCAAGACTATGATTGGAAATTGGCCTGTAGTTGTCTTCAGACTGTCATCAAACGTGTGCAATTTGGAAAAGATCTGACCATGTGCAGTTGAGTTACAACAGTTTCTTGTTCATGTCGAAACATCGAAATTCACCGCGCCCCCACACCGTTTGACGAAAACTCAAGATTTTGATAAGTTTTCATCGCAAAGGTCTTTAGATTGCACTGCCCAAATTTGAAGTCGATCTGGTTAATTGTCTAGGAGGAGTTTGTTAAAGTATGACCCCTGTAAATGGCAAAAAATACAGTCAAATTTTAAATTAAATTCAAAATGGCTGACTTCCTGTTGGGTGTAGGTCATGGCACCACAAGACTTTTTTTAAGACTTGGGATGTTACATGTGCCTACCAAATTTTGTACATGTAGGTGACCATTGGGCCCTGGCACTTCCATGCTCGGGCCCTAATGAGAACAAAAACAAAAGGGTTCCAGCAGCAAGCGTCGCTGCTTGGACCCCTAATAATTCCTTCAATTTCAATAGGGTCCTCGCACCCGTTTGGTGCTCGGGCCCTAAAAAGGTGAATAAGGAGAGTCAGTCAGTTATAAATATACATAAACATGTTCATATTTCATCCAGAAATCTATAAAACATGCAATTCTCCAATTTAAAGCACTACAATTTCTTTTTGGATATGTGTCAACATGTATGTATCTGTGATCAGCAAATATCGGCTCTAGTCTGCAAATGTGTAGTTTGTCAACAATATGCAAGTTTTTCTCTGAATCATGCAGAAACAAGCTTAACTTATTTTACAACATTAGGTATACATTGTTTTTATGTTTCTGCTGAACCGAAAACAAACATTTACCGAAGTAAAGATGAATTTTGCAGTAGATTGAAACATCAGTAATTTTATATCTCTTGTACATCAACCTCTAAAGGATTAACCCCAGAAGTCTGATGATTTCTGTCATCTTGGTGCTCCGTGAACATGTGGATGTGGATATTTGCTGTGCTGAAACATGTTTTTGGTCACATTTGGTCAACAGAGAAAACAGTTTAAAGGAGGCAGTGAGCATTCTGGTGGTGTGACAGCAATTCCTACGACTAAGGAAGCTTTAAGATTTCTCTGTTTTCTCTGGTTTTCTCTGTCCTTGACTCCTTTTAACTGTGTATCAAATTTGCCGTCTTGAACCATCAAATACAGACAACAGTCCTGTGTGAAGGCGAATTAGCACAGCAGAGTTACCATGATGTAAATATTGCCTTGTCTCTATGTTTATGTGTGTGTGTGTGTGTTTGTGTATGTGCAGCTGAAGAAGAAGCAGGTTTACGTGGAGAAGGTGGAGAGGATGCAGCAGGCCCTGGCTCAGCTCCAGGCGGCCTGTGAGAAGAGAGAACAACTTGAGCATCGACTCCGTACAAGACTAGAGAGAGAGCTGGAGTCGCTACGCATGCAGCAGGTAACACACCAGGCCTGTCTCCCAAATTGACCCTATTTATTTTATTGGGAACCCTCTTGAGCCCTGTTATCTTTTACTATTTAGTGTTGCCATAACATAAAATTACTACATTTGGAGGGTAACAAAAGTTATAAGCCAGCAATATATCTCTGTTCCTATGTTCTGTCTCCCTCATTCTTTCTGCCTCCCCTCTTCTTGTCTCCTTTGTCCCTCCCAGCGTCAGGGAGGCTCTCAAAGCAGTGGTGCAGTCCCATCAGAGTACAATGCCACAGCACTGATGGAGCATCTCAGGGAGAAGGAGGAGCGGATCCTGGCTCTGGAGGCCGACATGACCAAGTGGGAGCAGAAGTACTTGGAGGAGAGCGTGATGAGGCAGTTTGCCCTGGATGCTGCCGCCTCTGTCGCCACTCAGAGGTACATGTGCAAAGAGTTATTCAAACACTGAAGTTTTTCAAATGTTCGCAAGTTAATGTCACATTGCAGCATTAGCAATTTATTCTCTCGTTCTTGTTGTTCTGGTTGCTGAAGATAGTCATTCAAACCAAAACGTCCCCAAACATACCAGATTTTATTTTGCCATATTGGAAAAGTAGAAGTGAAATGGCCTGGTATTTTCCCATAAACTTACTATTACAATGACCTAACATCTAGTGGTTATTAGAGGAACTGCAGTAGTGCCATTTTTTTACACTGACTTCAACACACTGCTGTAGTGGGTACTGCTAGTTCAAATGGTCTCTTCAGTTTTGTTTCAGCAGTTTCAGCATTCAGCACCTATACATTGTATTTGTGAGCATCATTAGCTTTTTATATTGTATTATGTCTATTTTATTTTATCATTATTGTATTTTTAATATATTTTACATGTACTGTAAGTAGCCTTATGTGAACTTGTCCAAGGGTGAGACAAGATGATGAGCTACTTTTGAAAACTGTTGTCATCTAATGGAGACTTCGTCTTGTTTTGCAGGGATACATCTGCAGCAGTGATAAGCCACTCTCCCAGCAGCAGCTATGACACGTCAGTGGAGGCTCGAATACAGAAGGAAGAAGAGGAGATTCTCATGGCCAATCGGCGCTGTCTGGACATGGAGAGCAGGTAAAGCACTCTCCACATACATGCAGCCTCCCTGGGACCTGGACCTGTTAATATAAATGCATGGAATCGAACAGCCAACATTTTACTTTGATTATATCAAGTATGATTATATGTGACAAATAAACTAAACTTGAACTTTAACTAAATATTCCTTTTTCATGGGAAGGTTATCTCATGAAGTTTCCTAATAATGAGCTTTCAGGAGGTGGCTTCAGTGTGTCTTGAGAACAATTTCTGTATTTTAGCTCTCTCCCGGTGCAAATCAAGCACACAGGACCTCACATTAATCTACTTAAAGCTGTAGTTGGTAACTTGTATAAAAATAACTTTTAGTCATATTTGCTAAAACTGTCACTATGTCCTGACAGTAGTACATGAGACAGATAATCTGTGAAAAAAATCAGGCTCCTCTGGCTCCACCTGCTGCCCCTAAGGCTATTTGCAAGAATCCACCACTCCCTAGTAAAAACAACCAATCAGAGCAGGAGGAGTATCTTGACAGAGTGTCAGTCACTGCTTCTGCTCATGCTGCGGGCAGCTCCCCTCCTCCACGCATGTGCGAACTCAGAGCGGACGCAATGGCAGACTTGTAAACAACCACCGAACAACCAAGTAATGAGAAAACAACAGCTTACACACAAAGACAAGTAAACAGAAGGAGACCAATAAAGAAAAGCAGCTAAAAAGAAACTGTAGCTTTAAGTGGGCTATTAGATGGACAGCAGGAAACTGTGTTGTATGAATTCAATAAAACCCTCAAAACACACCACACTGTCCAAAAAAAGATTGTTGTAGTTGTTGATATCCATCATTCACTGTAGACGTGCTGTATGACAGAGTGGTTCAAATACTGCAGCAAACACACTAGTATGAAGAGGATTTCATACTAAGCCTGCTTTCACACTAGTTCAAATGTACTCTGGTGTGTTTGCCCGTTTGGTTCGATTTGTTTAGCCTGGTATGAGAGCTGTCATATAAACTCAACTCAAACAATTGGATAGAGACCGCCTGAAAAAGGGGGGGGGCTCTGGACTGTGTGAGAGCAGATAAAAGTTAAAAGTTAAACTGCTATTTAATTCATCTGTTGATTGTCAGTTGTCAAGGAAGACATCTGCATTCTGTATAAGCAAATAATTTAGCAACCATGGTAACACACATTCACATCAGCACGTGAGTGCAGGGATTTTCTCTGATACATCAGAAAGTGAAAAGCAGTTAAAATAGAGGTGTGTTGTGTGCTTTAGCAGTATTTCATTAAAAAGTAAAAACAAATAAAACTCTTTTTCATTCTGTCTGCTGTTATTTATGACAGATGAGGTCCAGTTGCATTCTCGACTTATAATGCTTAGAATCAGTTATTCCTTGGGGAGCTGTTTATGACATCAGAAGGGATAAATAAACATATAAATATAAATATCGTATATGTTTATTGTTATGCACCAACTTACCAAGTCAGATTCATTGTATGTGAAAACCTACTTGGCAATAAAACTGATTCTGATTCTAACTATAAACACATAAGATGCTGTAATGAGCTGCAAGACCTGTTGTTGGTCTCTGGACTTTGATCTCCGCACCTGTGTCAGTGTAGCTCTGATGATGCAGGATAACATCACCAAAACTGTTCAATGAATGAATTACTTGTCATTCCATATGATATAATGTTTACTCTTCTTGGTACGTTTGTAAAAAGCCAGCGTGAACACGAAGCGGACCAGAACTAAAGGGTAGCAATGTGTTTTCCTTAGTCTGGACCAAATGAACTGAACTAGAGGTGTAAAGGCACTTGTGGCTCCATTCTGGTTCTCCCTCTTGTTCTGCCAAATCCAGGATAAAGAATCTCCATGCCCAGATCATAGAGAAGGACGCTATGATCAAGGTGCTTCACCAGCGCTCCAGGAAGGAACCCATTAAGTCAGACGCGCCATCTGCCATGAGGCCTTCCAAGTCCCTAATGTCCATCTCCAACACTGGCTCAGGTGGTTCAGGACTGCTCTCTCACAGCCTGGGACTCAGTAGTTCGCCCATCACCGAAGAACGCAAGGACACCAGCTGGAAGGGCAGCCTAGGTAAGAACCAGCACTCCTTACAGAGTATTTGCATGGGTGAGAAGTGGGGATAGACAGTCCAGGGGTCTACATCCCTGACAGCTCACAGTGTCTGTCAGTAGCTACTGTGCTACTGTAAGTGTTTTTGAGTAACGATTTTTCTCTTCTCATTTTCCTCCAGGGGTTCTGCTGGGCCCTGAGTTTCGTACAGAGTCTCTCAGGACAGAGTCAATCTCATCATCCCCCTCCCCAGTGCTTCCTTCCACCCCAATGACCACAGGCCACTCGAAGACAGGCAGCAGGGACAGCTGTACGCAGACCGAGAAGGGCCAGAGTCAGGACACCAGCAAGCCCAGCACTCCAGCCCTGCAGAGCATGACGCTCCCTGCCCGTCTGTCAAGCCCCAGCCCCGTCTACATCCCTGACCGTATAGCAGGTCAGCTCACACTGTCCATCAGTCATGTCAGTATGAGCTGGGAGATGTCCAAGGCTCTGATCACACCTACAGTATACCTCAGCTGGAGGGTGGTATCTCGGCATAGTCGGCAATTACTACCCTGCTCAGTGTTTTCCCCATAGTGTTGTTTCAAGAGTCACAAGAGTCTTTGACCACCTCCTCATGAGGTTTAGCAATTGATCCCAATACGTCCTCAATAGCAGCAACTAACTTATTTTCAGTATCAATCAGTGTGTTGACTACTGTCTCAATGAATCATGTAGTCTATAAAATGTCCAAAGATATTCAGTTTAAAATGATATAAAACAGAAACAAGCAACAAACCCTCATTTGAAGCAGTGGAACCAGAGAATGGTGAGCCTTTTTGCTTGAAAAATTACGTAAATGATTAATTACTTGCTAAAATTGTTGTTTAATTGATTAATATTCTGTCAACCAACTTATCAATGAATCAAGTAATTGTTTCAGCACACTAGTTGATAGAGAAGTGAAAACCAAACCTACACTCTTAGAAATAAAGGTGCTAACTAGAACCATATAACCTTTCAGAGGGCTCTACCTAGAACCCAACATAAAGGGTTATTTATACTTAGAACCATCTGTGAAAGGTTCCACCCAGAACCCCCTATGAGAGGTTCTACTGAGAACTCTTCTATAGTGTAATGGTTCCACCCAGAACCTTTCCACCTTCTAAGGGTGCTAACAAGAACCCATCCAGGGGTTCTGCCAAGAAGCCTTTCATATTCCAAGGGTTTCATCTAGGACCCACCCAAGGGGTTCTACCGAGAACCCTTCTATATTCCAAGGGTTTCACTTTTAACGCTCTTGTCTTCTGAGGGTTATACGAAGAGCCATATTATATTCTACAGATGAGGCAAAAAAATATTGAATCCCATATATTGTATATTGTGGTCATCCATCATTTTAACAATCTATGTTACAATTACCAATGTTCAAATTGAGAAAATGTTCAAACAGTTTTTAATGAGTAAAACATTTATTCAAAAATCTTGGAACAATGTTGGATAAGGAGGGGAGACTCTCTGAAGATAAGCCAACAGAACAGGAGAGGCTGTGTAGGTCCTGGGGGAACAGGTCAAAAGTGAGCATCGGACCAGTGGAATCAGCAACATGACAGATAGGACACAAGCCAGGCACATCAGGCTGTCCTCAACAGGTGAATTCATGTAATCTCCAGCAATGGTGACATAGCAGAGAGGGAAGAGAAAAAAGACAGTTAGTAGCATCATGCCAAGGTCCACTTACTACACCAGATGAATCATAAGCCAGCTTCTAGTATTAATTCATACACAGAAGACAGGTGATCACACTTATAGACAGGTGTGTGAACAGAGTGAAGGGGTGTGAACAAACTTGTAATCAAGGGTAGGTACTCTAATTGTAGAGACACCAAAGTAATCACTATTGATATGTCACACCTGTTTTGTAGAGGAGGACGTTTGATGACCTGAATGTTGCTCGTAGAGACACTCTCTGTTGGGGTGGGTTATTAATGTAGTGGTTAAGACATACTGTATGTCTCTTAGCCTACATGCTTCTCTAAGTGGTGGGGTTATAGTTACTATGGTGAAGACGCAAGCTGAAACAGCAAAATATATTCAAATAAATTCAATATTATATTATGTTGTACTCGGATCGGCGACACATTTGACAACAAAATACTGTAGCGACATCCCACATTTCCCATCATGCCTAGTTCTAGAGTGAGTAGTTTGTTTAGTTTGCTGTTTTATGTTCCAAAATGCAAATGTTACTTTTTGTTAGTGTTTGTAATGTGTCTGTTCAGAACATTGTGGTTTATGTTGGCAATTGTCATTTTTGTGCTGGTTTATAGTTTTAACCACTAGTGAGGTAGCTGTTACATTTCTTGACAATTGCTGTATTTTGCTGCTATGGACTGAATTCTTGTCTCCTGTGTTGAATGATATTCAATGGTTGACATCTCACAGAGCTGTTTCTTATGTGTCAATCAATGCTGCCTGCTATAATACTGCATAGTCGTGTTTCATTTTCGGTATAATTTAAGAAATACTCACTTGCTAATTAGAAAATGTGAGTAAATGAAACTTCAGTAAATTAAGCTGACTTTACTTTAGTGGAGTGGGCAAAGCAATTGATATTACAAAAGATTTAAAGTTAAATCAACTTGCCATTTAGTGTATTTAGTGTGTTGAACTTCAAATAACAATTCCAGCCCATCAAGCATTTAAGTTAAATTCACTCAAGTTTTCACTACACATTATTTAATTTTTTTAAGGCAACCAGTTTCCCCATTTTTTAAAATAAATTCAACTTATCTGGATTTACAGTGAGGTTCACAATTAACTATTGTATGGCATGAAATGATGGTAAAGATATCAACTATGGCAGAACACAAGTAAAATTAATTGATTAAGGGGATACCAGATACATCTACAACAATCCTTGAAGAACTCTTTCCTCCAAAAAGGGTTTTAATGGAACTCTTAGTCTTACAAAGAACCCTTGAACCCTTCTAAAAAGGATTCTTCAGAAGCAAATGTTTCTGGGTAGAACCTCAGCCCTTCAGGAAGAACCCTTTTGGAACCCTATTTCTAAGAGTGTACAGTATGTTATAAACTAAGGACTAACATTATCAATCTCTTACTGACCTAAATCTGCTTGTAAGCTGAGCTGATAATGTAATAATATACTTATATCACTTAATTTAAGTTTTACTTATTGGCTGTAAAGTGTCACACTTCCATGACACTTACCCTTACTGTTGCCTCTTTCAAATAGCTGCTCAAAAACCTGACCACACACACACACGCCTACTCTCTTTCTAGGAATTAAGACTATTTATTTGTTTGTGGTACTTGATGGTTAGACTTATCTCTGGCCCTGCCTTCTACTCCTTAGCCATTGGAGTACCAAATGAAGTGCGAGCACACATTTGCAGACACAGACAACTTCCACTCATTTACAAATAGGCCTATAAAAAGGAACTCGAGAGAACAAAAATAAAATTATTTGCTGACTGAAAAAAATAATAACAAAACACCAAAAAAAAGGTAATTAATTCCTCCAGTACAAGTCCTTAACTTTGTACTGTCCCAAGGCTATGTGACTGAGCAGAATCCAGGCTTTCATCCATCGTTTGTCCTTACTAAATAACTCTTTTATATGTACTGAGACCACTGCTGCGTCCGGCAGCCTTGTATAGCTTCATAACACTAATGGAACAGTCATTTTCTTTGTCCAGTTCCAAACTCTCTGCAAGTGCCTCTCTTATGTACAGGTTGGGGTGATATGGTCTAGATAGTTCACGGAATAAGAATGAGACTCTACTGAATGTCCCAGGCATTGACATATCTAGACTGAGAGATAACTCAAAAATTTTTGAGAAGATTTCTGATGGTAGGTATTGAGTTCCAGGCTCATTGCCAGGATCCACTACCATGTCAATCAAAGGGTAACCATAGAATGAACTTCAGGGTTAGCCAGAGGCCCAGGTCCAGGGTGAGCCAGAGGGCTAGGCTCAGGGTCAGCCAAAAGGTAAGGTCCAAGGTCCATCTGAAGTCCAGGTTCAGGGTCAGCCAGAAGGCCAGGTTCAGGATGAGCCAGAAGGCCAAGTTCAGGGTCAGTCAGAATGACAGGTTCAGGGTCAGCTAGAGGGCCAGGTTGGGGGTCAACTCCAGTAGGTGTCTTAAGTGGTTTTCTGAAAGACAGTCTTTGTCTCTCTGCCTCCTGAATGGCCTGAATGTAAGGAGAAATTGGTCCATCTAAACTTATATAATGTTCCCCGTGTCCCTCAGCCATATGGCCAAGAACCAAAAGAGGCAAGCTTTCACAATAACAACCAGATGTGAGATAACAGTGGTTGCATCCAAACCAAGAGTTGACACAACAAGAAACTGAACATTGAATATCTGGGAGGTTATGTGGTCACCATATGTGCCATGTTGTGCCATCCTCTGTAAATAATTCCCCCATGTCCCCTCACATACTCAGAAAGTGGCGTCCCATCCACTCCCTGCAGATGAAATGTTAGATCAGCCACAATTTCTTCTCGCAATGTTGACACAGAACGGAATATTCCAAGGGTGGCCAACTGGTCAGCAATAGAAGCAAATTGGCAACTGCCATCTGGATTCGGGTCTAAACGAATGTTCAGATTTGATGATCCAAAAGACTCCAGTCTGTCCTCATGTGTGTAAGGAATTAGCAGATGGGTTTGCTGAACTGTTTTGGGCTGAGACTTTGGGCGCTGCTTTTCCTCCGGTCTTGTGACACTAGTCACATCAGACACTGAAAGCCACTTTTGTGTTGGAGTGGGGCTATTGGGCATACGGAACTGAACCTTATATTTGTACAACTTTAGGGTTCTTTTCACAACTAAACCTGGTAATACAAAGTGCCTTTGTGAAACTCTACGATTACCGCTCTTCACCCTGACCAACACATTGTCATTTACCCTATATTTAGAGGGTGGATGACTTCCAGACAAAGTAATTCGTCTTGTGCAGCGTTGTGTTGCCTTTCGTGCTGTTCTCCTAATCTTCATTCGGTTTTCCTCATACGAAAGCCTATGCTTTTGGGTGGGCAGTGTTTTGTGGGTTGGTAGACAGTGTTCTTCATGAACTTGAGCTGGGGAACAGGTTAACCGATTGGACAGTCTATGACTTTTTCTTCCATAGTACACCTGAAAAGGAGACATCCAACTCAAAACCTCCTTTGGGTCTTCATTCATTATCCTGGCATAAATTGGCAAATGCTTGACCCAGTTGACTCCTCCTTGTTGATAGTTAACTAGGTCATACATAATCTTCTTCCTCAGTACACGGTGGCTCCTCTCCACTTTACCCTCCCTCTGGGGATGATATGGCGAGCTCTGAATTATTTTCACCTGAAGAGATTCCATGAGTTTCCGTACTGCACCTTTGAATTCCTTACCTCGATCATGCAGCAAAACCTTCGGTGGACCATGCTCAGAGTAAATGTCCTCAGGACATTCTTCAGTGGTCTTAGCCATATGTATCTGCTGAATGCACCTACTATGGTACTATGGATGTACCTATATGTGGCTCGGCCATGCTCAATTCTCCATTTCCCCATGTCAAGAAGGTCAATCTGAGCGATCTTGAACTGCTTTGGCTTAAATGGATTTGAGAATGGGTTTGTTTCCAAATATTGCCTTATGCAGATGGTAGCGTCTTGACCTGTCCAATGTGTCTTGCACACTAGCTCGACTGATGCCAGGGTATTCTTCTCTAAGCTGTATGTTCACCTTTCTTGCACCAGAGCCTTTTGTTTCATCAAGAACTCTGTTCACAAGTGCAGGGATAGTTGACTTCTTAGCTACCAATTTTCTAGCAAATGTAATTGCCAGGCCATCATCACTGAGGGCATAAAGTTGCCTATTCCGCCACAGTCGAACAAGAGCAGCACGCTGGGTCCTTGATCTTTGTGCTACAAGGACATTAAATTCCCCCTTGAGTGCCTTCAGTAACATCATAGGTCTCATCTGACATTGCCCTCTGTCCATGTCCTGTACATACCCAAATGATACAGGACAGGAGAAATATTTTTTGCAGTATTCTCATCATTCCAGATCTGTAAAATACATGATATTGTGCTAAATAGTAAGCGTCATCTTTTTTATCATTACTGTGATGCTGTAATTTTCATTAATTGGTCTGTGAGACCTAAGTCTTCCACACAAGCTCTGAAGGACCAGGGTTGAGGTCTGCTTTGTAGTTACATGATGTCACTGGTATTATCAAATTGTTGTCAAAGAGAGCAAATAATTAGCCTATAGTTAGCTATAGTCAGTTAGTCAGTAGAATGATCTCATAAATTTTGTATATTTTGTTTATAACAAATGTTAACCTATTTGCATGAATCTCAGCTAAATAAATTGTATTTACTAAAGTAAATCACTAATTACCTTTCAACATGTGTGATAAGGAAGACAGAAGTTTAACTTCAAGATGGCGGCACGCAGGATGCAGCGGCTCTTGCGGCACCCGACACAAGAAAGAAAGCCTAATGTCAGAGTCACATGACTGGATAACTTGTCAATCAACAGCCATCTAGCTAGTGGTCAATAAAAAAAATACACATCTTCAAGAATTAACTATAGACATCATTTGCTTTGGTTTTAGACTCTTTCTCGAGCTTATCATGACTGTATTCAAATAACCAGGGATGTAAATAGGGCAAGGATTCTGATTTGGTAATACATTTCATGTAACCTTTGAGGAGTCAGGTTTGGTATATGTACATAGAGAGAGAGAGAGTGCTGAATAGCTATAATAGTGTGGTTGTAACAGTTTCAATTGCTTGAAAAAGTGATTTAAATATGTTAAATTAAAGATGACATTTTTCATGAAAAGAAATGGTCTTTGCATTCGAGAACAAAGCTTCTTGAAAGAGGTATAGATTTCATATTATACAACATAAGAATACATAATACTCAACATAATACTGTGGTCAGGTTTTTGAGCAGCTATTTGAAAGAGGCAACAGTAGGGTAAGTGTCATGGAAGTGTGACACTTAACAGCCAATAAATAAAACTTAAATAAAGTGATATAAGTATATTATTACATTATCGGCTCCAGTTATTATATTTTTAATGATTTTTTTTAACCCAGCTAGTAATGTAATAACCAGTCAATAATGTAATAACTTATTATGTAATAACTTATTACATTTTGCACAAAAAGTTATTATGTTACTGGTTCAGAAATTTTATTACATTATTGATAAGTTATTACATTATTGACTTTTATTACATTAAGAATGGAAAAATTATTGGCAATTATTACATTAATGGTAGTTTTTACATTATTGGCTACTATAGGTCTCTAATCTAGATTCGATGAGGAGATTGGCTGTAACTTACTTGTCTGACTACTAAAGTAGACATCCACCCCGAATAACGCACACGACAACAGACTGGCCATGTATAAGGAAAGTGTATTGCAACCAATGAAACACCCTAAGGTCACAGTAAGTGCAAAAGTCAACTACACTCCCCTCCAAAAGTATTGGAACAGTGAGGCCAATTCCTGTATTTTTGCTGTAGACTGAAAACATTTGGGTTTGACATCAAAAGATGAATATGAGACAAGAGATCAACATTTCAGCTTTTATTTCCAGGTATTTACATCTGGATCTGATACACAACTTAGAAGATAGCACCTTTTGTTTGAACCCACCCATTTTTCATGTGAGCAAAAGTATTGGAACA
>NTHP01000165.1:74892-96550 GCA_003416845.1 Oplegnathus fasciatus
GGATCTGATACACAACTTAGAAGATAGCATTATTTGTAACGGAACACCAAATTTTTAGGTGAGCAAAAGTATTGGAACAGATAGACTTAAAATAGATTAAAGTGAATAAGACTTAATATTTAGTTGCAAATCCTTTGCTTGCAATAACTGCATCAAGCCTGTGACCCACTGACATCACTAAACTTTTGCATTCTTCTTTTGTGATGATTTTCCAGGCTTTCACCGCAGCCTCTTTCAGTTGTTGTTTGTTTTGGGGGGTTACTCCCTTCAGTCTCCTCTTTAGCAGGTAAAATGCATGCTCTATAGGGTTTAAGTCTGGAGATTGACTTGGCCAGTCTAAAACCTTCCACTTCTTGCCCCTGATGAACTCCTTTGTTGTTTTGGCAGTGTGTTTTGGGTCATTATCTTGCTGCACGATGAAGGATCTCCCAATCAGTTTGGTTGCATCTTTCTTTAAATTGGCAGACAAAATGTTTCTGTAGACTTCTGAGTTCATTTTGCTGCTGCCATCATGTGTTACATCATCAATGAAGATTAATGAGCCCGTCCCAGAAGAAGCCATGCAAGCCCAAGCCATGACATTACCTCCACTGTGTTTCACAGATGAGCTTGTATGTTTGGGATCATGAGCAGATCCTTTCTTTCTCCAAACTTTAGCCTTTCCATCACTTTGGTAAAGGTTNCCCAAAACAAACAACAACTGAAAGAGGCTGCGGTGAAAGCCTGGAAAAGCATCACAAAAGAAGAATGCAAAAGTTTGGTGATGTCAGTGGGTCACAGGCTTGATGCAGTTATTGCAAGCAAAGGATTTGCAACTAAATATTAAGTCTTATTCACTTTAATCTATTTTAAGTCTATCTGTTCCAATACTTTTGCTCACCTAAAAATTTGGTGTTCCGTTACAAATAATGCTATCTTCTAAGTTGTGTATCAGATCCAGATGTAAATACCTGGAAATAAAAGCTGAAATGTTGATCTCTTGTCTCATATTCATCTTTTGATGTCAAACCCAAATGTTTTCAGTCTACAGCAAAAATACAGGAATTGGCCTCACTGTTCCAATACTTTTGGAGGGGAGTGTATAAGTATGTTGAAATCAGTGAAAATAATGGATGAATGTATTTCAAGCAATTAAATTGATATGCATAATGATAGTCTTAATTATATTACAATTACACCAAGTGGGTTGACAAAAATCTTTTCATGCATTAAATGTTTCTCTTTTTTTTTTTTAAACCTTGTTGACCCACAACTGGCCAAACAGGTAATTGGTGAACCACCAAAAAAACCCTGAGATCTCAGAAAACTTTCAAAGTTCAAATGAACAGGGGCACAATAAGCAAATAAATAAATAAATAAGAGGAAAATAAGAAAATAAAAAGAGTGCAATCAAATAGTCCTCTTTTATAATGAATGTCCAACAAGATGGTCCCAGGTGATGACTGTGATGTTAGTTGAGTGGAGATGGAAGTATTTCTTAGATGAAGGTGAGACGGAAACTTGGATGGAGATGTGGATGAATGATGGCAGATGATGGTAGAGGAGACGGTAGACGGACGATGACTCAAGTTCCAACTGAAGAGCTCTGTAGAAAAAACCAGCCTACACACATGCGCAGGACAGTAACTCATCACACGTTCATCATAAATGTCCATTGAGATCCACTTCAATATAGCTCCTGCTCTACAGTGTCTTCTTTTCTTTTTTCATTAACTCATAACAACTGTAGACATAATAATGCAACTCACAGTATACCCCAAAGTACATGAATTCAACATAGACATCTCAAAAATTAAGTACCTCCTTAGTGCAAAGCATACAGTGCACATTAGATACACCTGTTCAGTTTACAGTTCAAAACACAGTTGTTAACAGGGTTCCATATATAGCTTACATAAAGCTTAACTGCATGAAAATTCATGCTAGCCTCAACCCCATGTGCGGCAACTAGCTGGCCTGCAAGCTGAATGGTTATCAACCATATCACACACACACCTTACCCGATTAGCGACTGCACACGACTCATAGGGCACACAAACACAATAATCACATGTTCATGCATTAATTTTATACTTTTCAAGATTATCCCGACTGGTTTTGACAGAAATACAGGCCCTATCTCTAATATTTTATCTGTGTACATTCTTTGCTAATGTAGTTAGCATGCTAAGGTAACAGATACTGAGCTACAACCACTAACTCACTGGGATATCAAATGTTCTCTGTTCTAAGCATCCCTAGACGTAGTTGCAGCTCCTCGATCAACTCTTGTTGCTCAGTGTTAAACTTCAACTCACGAACTTACAGTTATCAAGCTCTAACTTAGTTTTTTCTCCAGAGCTTATTCAAGACTGAACCACAGATAAAGGGAAAAAAAGGATCTTGTACAAAGGAAGAAAAAAAATTGTATACAAAAGGAAGTTTATCACTCCTAGCGCTCTCTGCACATTAAGGCAGAGCGTAACAAAACTATCAACCTCATTTAAAAGGACAGTAACATAATAGATTAAGGATCAAGGGTTAAACTACCCTGGTTACATGCTCGCATCATATATTTTAATAAATGAATGAATCCCTCGGAATTAGACTATTACAAGCAATGATATCTTCAATTAACCAAGTAGCTCACTGTGAAGTCCAGTCAAATTGTGGTCTTAAGTGCATCAAAATTCTAAGAATGACCTAATTTTGCTCTTATTCTTTGAACAAAGAACAAATGCATGGATGTTCCTGACTTGGTCTCATCTCCCAAATGCTTTGCATCGGCCAGAACAGTGACGTGACACACGAGACTGAACATGATTGACAGGCATCATGTTGATAGCTTGCTTTTCAATGAAGTTGTTTAAAAAAAATGTTGATAGCTTGCGAGCCAGCTTTATCAATCGCTGTTTGTCTAGCTTTCACCAAGAGGCTCAGCAACGTCAGCAGAGCTACATTAGTTGGATGATAACGCTAATGGTGAGTGAACTAGACAGAATATTATAAATAAGATGTGTTGCCTGTATAGAGTTGTGAGTCTGTATTGTGGTTTGTGCCGGTTGTTTGTTGACGTTAGCTTAGCGGTATAATCCCAAAACAAACAGATTTTGCTGTGATATAATTGCAATAAACGGATCAAAAGGATGCGAAATAACTACATCATGATGCTGATTTGTCAGAAGTCTGAATTCATGCTTTGTCATGTCTGTCTGTCATGATTGATGTAGCCATGACATCTCTGGAGGCCTCCTTTTGGCTGAGTCAGTGCTTGAGGGAAGGCATTGTGGGTAGACATGATTGTAGTCCTTGGCTCCCAAATCACTTCCTTGTTAACTCACTCACTACTTCCTGAATAACAGACACTGAGTAGTTTACTCTATAGTGAGCAGTAAACTGCGATTCTGGACACTTATGACTCATCATCATCTTTGATCAATGACAGGTGTAGAGTTGCACAGTGGTAATTTTCTCATCTATGAAATGTTACCTGTTGCATTGTGGGATTGCTAGCAGAAAGGGCTGTACCTCACATGGACACTGCATTTTTCCTTCCATTGTGTGAATGTGTGAGGCTCTATGTAGAGCATAAATGTCACATTCAGAATCAGACACTCAGATAAATGGGAGTAAATCTAGTGCACTATATAGTAAACAGAGAATGATTTCTTTTTTTGTGCTGTATAACAGGTTGGAGGTTTACGAAACAGACAGACTGGATCATCAGAAATGTTGACTCATCATTTTTTGATGTTCTTTGTCATCGCTGTGTAGATGTGCCAGTGTTTCACAGCAGCACCCTTGAGCGAAGGATCCCAGTCCAGTCCCACCCACAGCAACAGGGCCCTCTTCCAGTTCCGCCCACCCATCAGGAAGTGGACAACGACATGGTGGAGATCCTCATCTGACCCCATGGCCTCAAAAAACATCATTCAATGAATGACTGGATGGCAGCTCCATCAGAAAAACACAGCAACAGACATGTAAATCATCCTGGCTCATCCTCCAAACCTGCGCCTCTGTCTGTGTTTGTGATCCACACCAAGAGACATTTTCATACTGTTATGTTTACATGTGAATTCATTCAAACACTTCCAGCCTGACTAATGTTTTTACACATTTCCTTCATTCCTTCACTGAATCATTGTTTATCATCATCCTACAAAAACCCAGAAATCAGAAGGAAAAAGCAGGAAGTGCCACACCAACTCTCAGCTCTTGCAGTTTTCCTAAATGCGTATGTTAATATGAAGTGGTGATTGGAACTTGACTGATATTTGAAGTTGAATGGAAGTTAACAAGCCCGAGAGGTTAGACTAAACATATTTTTTTAAAAATCAGTCAGTCGTGACATATGCTTATAAAAGTTGACACAGTTAATGAGATGAAGAAAAAACAAAAAGGAGCAGGCAAAGCTGAAAGCCAAAATCTTCCTGTTAAAATTCAACATAAAGAGCATACACATCCAGACACACATACACAAATGTATTTTTAAGTTTTACATTTAAGGTGAAGGATTTCTCTTTTTGTCACTGTTGTTTAAATGCACTACTTTTTGACCTGGGGGGTTTAGTGTCATTGTTACTGTGTGTACAGACTAATGGTGACCACATTACTAACTGCAACACCAATGGCATTTCAAGCACATTTGTGAAGCTTAGCATGTAGCATTTTTTTTCTTTTCCAACATGCAAGCAAATGATTATAATGAAAAAAATGGTCTTGCTACAAGGATTTAGCTATAAGAGGAAGCAGCTTGTTGCTTGGATAGGTGATAGAGATCTGTAAACTCTCCTGTACAGTGTTGCTGGAGGCTGGTTAGCTCATTGGACCAAATGTATTGGCTACCTTTTTGTTGCATTTATTGCACCGCTTATTTTTTAAGTGTGTTTCTTTTTAGCTATATTACTTTAAAGATGTCTGACATTAGGTATTGTATTTATGTGTAAAGTTTTTTTTTGTAGCTTTTTTTTTTTAAATCGTAGTTAGACATGGCACTTGGGTAATCAGAAATGATGTAAACTATGAAACATTCTTAACTGTGTAAATAGGGTATTCACATTGTGTATGTACTGTAATGACCTATGTAACTGTGCGCCGTGGGGGGATCTGAGTGCTGAGCCTTTCAGCTGAGTTAGATTTCCTATTATTAGTGAGCTATTGAATTAGTGAGTGGGGATGTTGCCTTTTTGATAGCAG
This sequence comes from Oplegnathus fasciatus, assembly GCA_003416845.1. Lineage (NCBI taxonomy): Eukaryota > Metazoa > Chordata > Actinopteri > Centrarchiformes > Oplegnathidae > Oplegnathus > Oplegnathus fasciatus. The sequence goes on from NTHP01000165.1 coordinate 80,071, forward strand.
ACTTGTTTTGTTCTATGGTTGGTGCAAAGTAACTGGCATCTCAGTAACCCTGTTTGGTACTGGCACAACCATCACAGGCAGTACACTAGTACCAGGATTTTGGACACATAGTGTTGGCAACCTTTGTGGTATGTTGACTTCAGGTAGGCAAAGCTCCCAGAGTAAAACTACTGAATTTGATGAGCTTTCCCTTTTATTGTTATCCAGTTGATCTAACCCTAACCGGTTTTGCAATGCTGCAGTATAAAATCTGCTATTCTTCTTCTATGCCTTCTCCCTGTGCACCAAGCTTTGAAAACACTTTAAAAAAATCTTTCATTTCAGTTGCAGAAAAGGGTTCAACAGTTTTAAAAAGATTATCAGACTAACAAACTTTCCTCTCGAAACCTTGGCCACCTGAAGTCAAAGTGCTGCATGGGTGGGTAAGTACACACAGTCATCAAAAGTTCTTTATGAAACATCCATATGGACTAGTACACTTGTGCAGGCCAGATCCAAACAGCCTGACCATGTCTGTGCCACTCTGGTGTTGGGCCTCTGCGAAAAGAGGGGTGAGAGAGTTGGACAGTTTTGATATCTGCCTGCATGACCCCACTGGTTGGGGTCACTCTCAAATAGCAGAGGCTCCTAAAGTCATTTATTCAGCATTTCACTTCCCATGCTTGAATAATAAGATTGTCAGAATTTTAGTATGGTAAAATTTATTTTAGTATTTTAGTATACTTAATTATGATTGTTTAAATTTCCAGGCACTTGTATTGCTGCACCTACCATCCATCTGACTTAATAGATCAAAACAAACCATTGCAGACACCATTTGACCGACCGCCTCAAAGGGTTGTTGGTTTGGATGTGAACATGAAATTTATGCAACAGTCGGCTAAGTCTGCTCTTCCATCATCCTCTTAAGTATAATTTTGGTAAGTTATCAGGACCATTTTGCATTACTTAAAGATATAATCTTGAAGATTTTCATTTAAATAAAGGTCTGTTAAGTCACTATCTATCGCCGAATGATGCAACACAATGGTGATTGAGCCTATGGCCCACTGATGAAAGCCCTTGCATTTGCAGTATTACGACCCGGGTGTCGGTGGCAACTTTCCCGGAAAAATCATAAGTGGCGCACAGTTCAACAGTTTAACACAACAGACTCGTGCTTCAACTCACCTGTGTGTGAAGCGGCGTACTGTTTTTTCCGGTGTCTGCTAGCACTGTGAGTAAGCGGTTATTATGGCCGAACAAACAAAGAAAAGGTTGATGACTACAGACAAGGAAACTGAAACTGAAACTGAAGTGAGGTCCAAAAACACACCTGCAATTACCGATTATTGGCATAGGTGTCGTGAAAGACAACGAAATGAAAATCTTCAAGATTACAACTTTAACACTACGCATAGTGGAGTGTTGGCTATTGGCTGTGACTGTTTTCCATTGGATATACCTCTGTGATCTAATAGATTAGCTCAACATCTCTTGCTTTTGACCAAAGGTAACACAATGGATTGGTACTCATCCCTGTAAACAAAATCATTTTGTAAACTCAAGAAAAAGGCATCAAATGTTCAAAATGTTAAAATCAGGTGAAATAATCTCGTGGGGTGAGGTCGTTCCCTTGGTTTCAAGAATTTTGTTGAAATAGGGGATAATATTTTGAGACACTTAACGTAGATTAGTAGTCTCTCCATCATTTCAAGATATTGGTGTGTCAAACTTTTAAATTTAATCATATCGTTTAATGGAGTGTACGTAATCTACCTATTAGTGATTTTTATGGTGGTGACAGGTGTTGCTGGTTCAACCTGTTCCAAGCTGTAGCAGCAATACAAAAAAAATCCACTTTTAAATCAAGCCACAAAGTCTAGAATAGCTGAGCTTTTGCAAAATTGAATGTTTTTTTACTTGTGTGGTTAAATATTACATTTCCAGTGACGTTAATGTAGTTAGATTCAAGATGTCCTCTGAAAACCAAAAATGTTGGACCAAAGAAGCTAAGAATGGTCAGCTAACCAATGTAATTGCAGAGGGTCAGTAGGATTATTTCACTAAAGGACTGTGTTTCCGGAACAGCTTAACTAGGAATGCACTGATATGTTGTAACTGTCATTTTAGTGAGGAATAAGGACTTAGACCACTACTTAACTTCATCAGCCAAAATTAATGGTGTTATTTTTCTCCACTACAGAAATCTACAATCCTTGTGTATGTGAAATCATTTGAAAGTCAAGTTGCTTTGCTTTGCTTCCTGGCACAGAACATGCAGCACTCTGATTTTGACTGACATGTTTATAGCTGCCAACCCAGTTTAGTCCACTGTTGTTCGGGTGTCTAATCCCATATTAATATTGGTGGGTCCCTAAAAAAAAGGTTCCTGGTCAATGTAATGGTCTGTTACTGTTATTCATGGTTGTGTGAAAGCATTCAGAATTCAAAAAGCACAATGTCAGTGTTAATTAATAAATATAAATAAATACTAATTTTTGCTATCACCAGCACATTATAAGTGTCCTTTATGCTGGTACTATAAAATATCTATGTGAGCGTTGTCATGTGTCTTGGTGGGCTCAGCTAAAATCTTGAAGACAATGGACCCTATGGGAACTGTAAGGCCTCAGATGGGATCATTGCAACCTTCACAAAGTCATCCTTTCAAAAGCTGCTTTATTTTCAGATTGACCATAGTGAATTTTTGGTTAGGTTTTGAGTGAGTTTCATGAGCCCAGCACCATATGAACCATTCCCTTATAGTAACAACAAACGCTAAAATGTAGCTGCAAAAACAGCAATAAGCAGTAATTTACATTTCTGTTTCTGGCATTCCCAGCCTTGTAACACACATTTCACAGAATACACTTCGACACTACTAATACACTAATATGACTGATATTTTGAGGAGGAGCCATTATTAACTATAAAGATCTTCTTGGTTGCACGTGTCAACCATCTGTCAATCAATTAATAGTCTCAGCTCTACTGCAGTGTGCTTCCACAAATCAATTGTTGTAGGTAAGGAAATGTTTTTGTACTGGCACTGAAATTAACTGCTTTATGACGTATTGGCATTTATCATTAAAACCAATAAGCAGTTACCACCAGGGTAGCAACAAGTAAATACACCCCCACACTGTGTGTGTGTTTTTTTTAAATCAGGAGTGCTCATTGATTGTATAGTGCTGATGACCATCTGAAAAGTTTGGACTTTTTGTAACAGATGTGCTTCTCACCTGAGAGCTCACCACAGGCCTCGGTCCTGCACCAAAGCATGCCACAGCTTAGAGTCCACCATGCACACACATGCTGCTTTTTGTGGAAGGAAATAACACTTTGAAGCCATTTTCTTAACTCCTATAAACTATGCAATTTACTTTTTCACCAGTCCAAGTCCAATCATGTTACAAGTGCCTCTATACCTGCCATGATATAGATGACTAGTGTTTTTGTGGACATTGAGTCTTATTTGTCTTTACCAGGCACTTGTCATAAAATGTTTCTGTGATGGCACTTCAGTCATTAAAAGCATTGTTGTCTGTTAGGACGTGGAGCTAATCATCAGCTGTTATTCACTGCACTTCTTGAATGTACAAACAGTTTTCCCATAATGTGACAAATGCCTGGCAAAGAAAAGCTCAACTCAAAGACTGATTACTCCAACTTAAGCTCATGCTGAACATATAAAGTCGGAGCAGTTTGCCAGCTATTTGTGTTTACCAGCTGTAAAAATGTCAATGTATGTATTGTATTTGTTTTGCACTGTATGCAATTTTGTCTTTGCTGTACAATCACAATTCACGTAAAAGCAATTTTCTGATTAATCATCTGTTCTTCATCAGTTTCTTATATTATGGTATGAAATCATGTAGCTTTCAAACTCCCCCAAAACAGTCTCCAAATGTTTGTTTCATAAATGACTTAAGTTAGTATTAATTTAATTCTTTTGTTAAATAAATTAATGCTGAGACTTTAAGGTTGTTCCTGGTGTTTAGTTATGCTTACATGGACCCACTTAGAGCACTGCAGAGTAGACATTAGTCACCAAATTACAATTGTTGTAGGGATAAACAATTTACAAAAGAAGACATTTCTTCCTAAAAAACAATATAAATATAAAATCTACTTTTATTACATAAACATACAGCAATAATGGCACAGCGTTAAGAAAATAAATAATTAAATAGACAAACCAGAGATGGACATGAGTAATATTTAAACTCTGAGGACAAACAGTAACCAAAATCGTCACATAAGAGCTTCATCTCAACCAATCAAATGTGCACTGCAGACAGAAAAACGCACCTCCAAATACTCCACGTATTGTATTATTCACTGGTATTTATGTGTTTTTAAATGTGGACAATTAAAACAGTGTTTGACAAATTAATGTCACTAAATTCCTCAGCAACAGTTCAAACAGTGGAATCAACCTAAACTGTGTTATCACTCCTTCATCCAACACTGTTTACACAGCATAAACAAATCAATAAAAACTTACACTTTAGATTACATTTTACCTTTGTAAAACATTGTTCTCACAGCTAAACAATTTCAATGTATAAGCTCTGACAGTCATTACTGTGTATGGCTGTCATCAAGTTAACAGAGTGATACTTGAGATTAGTGTCAGTCTGTTGTGGGAGCACTGCATTCACACAACACTGTAATTACAACTTTAGGGCAGCATAGTGGTGCAGTGGTTAGCACTGTCGCCTAACAGCAAGAAGTTTTGTTGTTTGGCTGTTCTTGTGAGCACCCATTTTTGACATCTGAAGTGAGGATATTTTCACGAAGTTACATATACATTTACTAAATTCTCCAAATCTCACATATTTCAGGGTTAGTTTCAGGTTACAGATTGGACTGAGATCACATTAAGACTTGAAAGATATTAGCCTTGAATTGAGGAAGAGCAGCAGACTGGAGTGTTTAGCGTGTATGATACACCCTAAAACACTCCAGTCTGTGTTAAAGAATCATGTTCTGTTGTACACACTTTCCCTCAACTTCATCAATTCCTACATTTCCCAGAATGACTCTGAACAACCCCCAAGAAAATATGCATTCAGTAAAATATTCGTAGGTGGAAAGAGACGTGATGACAGCCATGGCAGTCAGTTTCCCCAGTCAGAAAAACATGAGTCGTCATGCCTTGTAGCTGCATTGCAATCTGGTCTGTTTCCTGTTACTGTGGGTGTATAAATTGTATGATTGAACGGTATGATTATTGCCCGTTGGATGTAGAAAGAAGTTCTTGCTCTTTGATTTTGAGTGACAAACACAAAAGTTTGACAGCTGCTTAAATTCAATCAAAATTCATTGAGGAAATGAATGTGGGTCCTCACAAGGTTAGTCAAACGAATGTACGTGTGTATGTTAGTGAGTGTGTTATCTGCGGATCCACAGCCAGACGTTGAGCACACAGGCGGAGAAAAGCAGCGAGAATAGGACAACTTCGGTATTCCTCCGTTCAGCATTGTGCCTCTCAAGTCCTGCCAGCCGGCGACTCATCTTCATCACCTACACAGTCAGACAGACAGACAGACAGACAGAAAAAGAAGGGAGAAGTGAAAGTGAACAAAAATACGAGACGGACACAGGTGGAGAGGCACACAGGCTTTTTCACCTTTTTTTTTTCAGCTTTGTCTACCTGTCTCCTGAGGATGATGAACTCAACTGCAGCTCTTCCCTCTTCTTCTGGGCTCCAGTTCTCCATTACCCTGAAAACAGACAAGAAGACAGAAAGACAGAAAGAAAGAAAAAGATGAGTAACAGAGAAACAGACAAATAGAAAACCCTCTGACCATACAACCTCCGCCATAATAACCAAAGTTTTCATATTACTCTAATACCACTGTACGGGATATTGAAGTACACAAACCAAACAAACTGAATATTTAAAGCAATTCCACTACACTACATGTAATGTAAATGACTGAAATTTAATAGAATGGTTAAAGGAAGTAGTTGTTGCTGTCTGAGAACGAACAGCATCGGTCAGAACTAGAAACCAGTCCACTTAAAAAGATAGGTTAGCATTATTTCCAGTCTGTCTTAAAACAGGTGCCACAACACTTAGGTAAGCACACACACTTGCATCATAGGGAGATCATGAAGATTTGCACACACCACATCGTAGTCATTCACTTGTATGGCAACCAGTGAAGTGTGGAAATAGTAGAAACGTAGAACACAACATGAAATACAATAACATGGTAACTATGCAGGAACTCATGTAAGTCCATTCCCCCATTACATGCTGGGACACTTTCCCACACACCTACTCCCGGGACCCTAAAGGAATGGTTTTTTTAATGCTACAGCATCTTATCAATGTGCTTGTTGGCACGGACAGTTTATTTGCACACATTTAGAACTTGTGCCATGCATGCTACACTAACATGCTAACACTCTGTCAGATACTCCGTCCTGGCTCTGATTGGTTGTTTTAATTCGGGCGCAGTGGATTCTTGCAAATGGCTTTAGGACCCTTAGGTGGAGCCAGAGGAGCCTGATTTTTTCACAGATTATCTGTTTCATGTACTACTGTCAGGACATAGTGACAGTTTTAGCAAATATGACTAAAAGTTATTTTTATTCAGGTTACCTACTTCTGCTTTAATAAATTACTCATATCTGCTGGCTACCAGGGTGTTGCTTCACATGAATTTTGTTTTAGTCCTGATGTTACACTAGTGAGTCCACACTCAGTTTAAACTAGTCGTCATAAGCCGTGTTTCCACCAAGCAGTCAAGTTCAGTTCAGTTCGTTACACATTAGAATGGTTATTTTTGCGTTGCCATTATCAAAAGTTGTGGATGGTACCAATAGAACAGCTCAATACTGTCCTGTTTTTTCGTTACCCCTATGTTGCGGTACCTAGCACACTGACCCGGTACCAAAAAGTGGAGCTAGAAACAGTGCAGTCCTTTGATTGGTCGTCACGCTACTTACGTGCAGAGGTGTAGTGCTGCTGGAGTGCACTCGAACGACTCTCCACCACTTTCTCCAGTTAGGAAACAGAATATTCCCAGTTCGCATAATCTAGTTGAAATTCATAAACATTTTTTAAGCGCTTGAAGATCCAATTATCACTGAAGCGTATGTCATGCGAGAGAGCCAAGAAAAACTAAATTGAATGGTCAAAGTTGTCATATTGACGTTTAAGGTGTGCTGATTGATTCACGTCAACTCATGCATTGACTGACACGCAAGAACACGTTCCGCCTTAAAAGCTGGCGGTGTAGCCTTTGATCGGCACTGTGAAATTATTCTTCAGGTAGCTAACGTTAACAAGTAAAGATGAAAATGTAGCAAAACATCCTTTCATTTTAGAAACTTCTGCAACTTTTCCTGAGAATGGACGTTTTGAATGCGGCTTCATTTGCTCGGCACAAGTTAGTAAATGAAATCATCTGCTTAAAGTTACGTGGTTGACGCAGCTGTTACCATCCGGTAACAACCCCGCCTACATTTAAGAGTACTGTCTGTGGTGGAAACGCATAACAGATTTAGGGTTTAGGTATTTTTGGGTAAGGGTACTATATACTATACCAAAGGTACTATACCGAAGTGTTTAGTGGAAACGCGGCTATAGACAGGAACTTTGAGACTACGATTCCACAGACTGCACTAAAAACGCCCAGCAGACGTTACAGTGCAGAGGTTACTCCAAAACTTCAAAACAAGGTTACTCCAAAACAAAAAGAGGAAGAATTCGCTCAACAGTTTGGCTGAGTACATTACGGCACAAACGTGAGGGTAGTTTTGACACAAACACACAGTTTTCCTTTCAGTCACCTTTTCTTGCTGTGCTCCACATGTGCTGCAGCAGGGACCTCGGTCATGACTCTTGCTGGTGATGGCGTCTCTTGATTGCTCAGTCTTTATTCCCATAAGACAGAAAGAGAAACTACAGTCTGCCTGTGGGCCTCCATTAACAACAAGACAGGTAACCAGCTGGGATTGCACTGAATGCACTGATTTTAGTGGCTATTCATGGGCGATGTTAGTTGAAAGCAAAGCAGATAATGAGGCACATGAAATAAGAAATGAGAAAGAAATAAAAGCTAACGATAGCGAGCAAAGATGGATCAGTTCTGGGAGCACACATTGGTTAAAACAGGATGCAGGGTCATGGAACTCATCTCTTAAAAACATCTGATGACACCACGGAGCCACATGACACACATTACAAGTTTACGCAAAGCATGTACCTGTTGTCTTTTTCCACATGCTGTAGCTGGTTAGTTCATTAACTGCAGAAAAGATTATTAACAGACTTTGGGTAAGTGATTCATCAGCTGCAAATATCTCCCTATACAAAATTATTATTCCAAATCCACATTAGGGGTGAAAGCTGTGTCTGTGGATCCTTAAATTTCCAAGGGTGCTGTGGGTGGCCAGAAGACAGAGATGTAAGCAAAAGAAAAGCATGAGTAGGAGCATGAGGCTGACAGTTACTGTGTGCCGCAGGATTGTAGCCTAGGATGAAAGACCATCCAAGTTCAAAATGAATGCAAGACTTGAGTGACAAGTGGCCAATAACGAGCCACGGAAGACACCATGTGCAACTTTTTGTACAAAAATAAACAAAGCAAGAAGGGAGCGCTCACTTAATGACAAAAGACATCAGTTTCCTCGTCTGTAGTCATCAACCTTTTCTTTGTTTGTTTGGCCATAATAACCGTTTACTCACAACGCTAGCAGACATTGGAAAAAACAGTACGCCGCTTCACACACAGGTGAGTTGAAGAGCTAGTCTGTTGCGTTAAAAGCCTTGTTAAAAGCCTAACTGTGCGCTGTTTGTGATTTTTCCAGGGAAGTCGCCACTGACACATGTGTCGTAATACTGCAAATGCGAGGGCTTTTATGAGTGGGCCACAGGCTCAGTCACCGTTGTGTTGCATCATTCGGCGATAGATAGTGACTTAACAGACGTTTATTTAAATGAAAATCTTAGAGATTATATCTTTAAATAATGGCTTATTGTTGCTCTTGGGAAAGAATGTTTTATGTGTTTACTTGTGAGCGTACACCTGCTACAATGTTTTACTCATGTCATCTTAAACTGTCAAAAATACACGTTGATGTGATTTTAGCAGCATCAAGTTCATTTGAGTTAGTGAGTGGCACTTGAAAATTTAAGAATTATGGATACATGGTATGTTATGTTATCGTTATGGTATGTATGTACAGAGGGTGACAAATTAAAGGAAAAACCAGCATAAAGTGTCTTAGTAAGGTGTTGATCCACCACGTGCCACTAGAACAGCTTCAATGCGCCTTGGCATTGATTCTACAAGTCTCTGAACTCTACTGGAGGGATGAACACCATTCTTCCAAAAGATATTCCCTCATTTGGTGTTTTGATGATGGTGGTAGAAAGCGCTGTGTAACACGTTGGTCCATAATTCACATCATTTTCATACTCATCAAACCATTCAGTGACCCCCGTGCCCTCTGGATGGGGGCATTCTCATCCTGGAAGAGACCACTCCCATCAGGATAGAAATATTTCATCCTAGGATACAAGTGATCACTCAGAATGACTTTGTATTGATTTGCAGTGACCCTTCCCTCTAAGGGGACAAGTGGACCCAAACCATGCCAGCAAAATGCTTCCCACAGCACACAACAGAGTCACCGGATCCCCTCACTGTCGGGGTCAAGCATTCAGGCCTGTACCGTTCTCTTGGTGTATGCCACACATGCACTCGCCCACTTGCTGAGAATATGGTGAAGGATGACTCATCTGACCATATCACTTTTTTCCACATCTCTGTAGACCAGTGCCTGGTTGGTTTTTGCACCACTGAACTCTCAAATGTGCATTCATCTTTGGAATGAGGGGTTTATGCACTGCAGCCCTACTATAATATCCCTCTCTATGTAACGGTGGATGGACTGTTCTTGCTGACAGTCTGATCACGTCCTGCATTGACATTCTCAGTCACCTGAGTCACCTTCTGTTTTTCCTCACATATCGCACTAATGCACGAGCGTCACGCCACAATTTCTGACCCTATTTACTGAAGTCTTTCCCATAGATCTAAATGCAGATGTCATTTTAGTCACTATTGAAACTTGAGCAGTTGAGCAGTCTTTGTGACTGAAGCTCCTGCCATCCGTGCCCCAACAATGAACGCTCTTTCAAAGTCACTTAGATCTTTTCCTTTTGCCTTCTTGATACAAAATCAGCATCAACTGGGCCTGCTCAGCATTTTTATACATGCCACAGAGCACAATTGTTAATTGTAACATGCAGTGCACCTGTGTGGAAGCATCTGCATCCATTGTGTTTCTCCACTCATTTATTCAGGTTTTTCCTTTAATTTGCCCCATGTCTGTATGTTAATACTGTAAGCAGATAAGTGTTTTTGTAAGCCACCTTTCCAGAGAGCATCATGAAGTAGTGGTCCAAAGTTTTAGGTCATGAGGTTTTTTTAAATACCTGGAAGTGTTCTGTACATAGAGCATGCCATCTAATGAAAAGTATGATATTTCTGGATTCAAAGTGCAACAATTTGGCAACAAAACACTTGGTTTGAAATACAACTCAGACCTGTATTTCTGGCTAACCATCTGCAAGAGGCGCTGTGAAGCCTGCAGGCCCAGCTGCTTGGCCACCTGCAGAATGGACTGTAGAGACAGGCGGCTGAGGGGGGTGGCAGGGAAAGGCTTGGCCTGGGCCTGAGGGTCGGTGTTCTGGGCGGGAAGAGATGCAGTGGGACGCTGGTGGAGAGAACGGCCTGAACCTCGACTGCAGCCAGTGAGGAGAAGTGAAGTGAGGACAGAGGGAAGGAGGTGGAGAGGAGGGGAGCAGAATTAAAGAAGGAAAAAGGAAGCAAACATCACCAGAGGATGACATTAAGACAAGAGACAAGGAAAGAATAAGTGAACAATGTAAGAACGGATAGCAGGAATCAGATGTGTGGAGGGGCAGTAAGGAAAAGAGGAAGAGGGAAGTAAAAGGAAGAATAGAAAGTCAAGGGCTGGAGGTGAAGAACAGGGAGAGAAGGAGCAAAAATTACTATTTGAGAGGTAAAAGCTAATGGTATACTGGACAAAGTACTGTTGCCAATCAGCTGCGGTGGCTGCTCAACATTTTAAAATAAGTTTTGAAATTCAAGACAAATTGCAGATCATCCAAAACACAGCCCAAGACCTGAAGAAGCGCACATATTAAAGAGATTTAAATTCAGTACCTTTATTTGATGCCTTTTAGTTTTAGAATAGCCCTCTACAGTACAATAGATGTCTGCTCTTAGTTAGGGCTGGGTATCTGTGCTAAAATGATACTTTCCAAAACAATACCAACATTTTTTTCATACCTAAGTTAGACATGTTGTAAGGCTTTTTTTTCTCTTAACAAAATAGACCAAGCTACTCAATGCATCGTCATATAAGTAAACAAACCCAGTACTGAATGATTAGTAGAGATGTTCCGATAAATTTTTTTCCTTCCCAATACCGATTCTGATATCTGAACTTGCATGTCGGCCGATACAGAGTACCAAGCTGATACCAGTGCCATAAAAAAAAAAAACAAACAAACAAACAAAACACATTATTATTATTTTTTAAAGGGGCTGTATGTAACAATTCACATGTATTAAGTGTTTTTCGTTTTTCTCAATTGCTTACATACGTTTTCTGAAAGCATGGCTCATTTTCTTAAAACTCTAAACACACACAAAACCCAAAACTCCACAAATCTCTTGCAAAAGCAAACACTGCATTCAAAACAATGTTATGTCTTCTCAAAATGAAATTTTGTCTTCAAATGACACACACACCATCAAATGAATAGACATTTCTAACAACCAATTGAACACTGATGTGCTCAATGGAAAACACTATGATGAGCGGAAAACACTGCCATGATAATCTTATCAGTCGGCCTTTTGTATTTTCAGTGTTACACTACATACTGTACGTACAGCCTGTTGTGAACTGTTATGTTTTCATACTCAAACATACAACAACACGCAAATACAAGAATAGAATTTTTTTTTAAAAAAATACTGTATACATCTCAGCAAACACAGTTGGATTTGTAAAGTGTCCTTCATATAGGACAAACAATAGAAAACAGAAAATAAACCTTCTGCATATACTGTAAAGAAAAGAAAATTAGGCTGCAATCTGTCTTCTGTTTCGGTCTGGCCAAAGGACCTCATCAACATCACAGGCAATGTTCTCCCTGGCCAAGCAGCAGGGGAAGTATCGCCTAACATAGTGAATGCAGCCCTGAAAAGCTTCTACAGCTATATCTGCACTTGCATCTTCCATAGCTTGAAGAGAAGAGGTCACCACATGGTCAACCAAAGTGTCTCGAATCTTATAAGAAATTACTGTATGGCTCTCCTTGGTCTTGCTCTTCCTCTTCCCTGTCCTCCTCCTCTTACTCTCACTCGCTATGCCTCTCTCTCCTATGTTGGCATCCATTCCTTCAAAACAGAAGAGCTCACCTGTGGCCCTTTTACTGTATTGCTAAAGCTCTGATTGCTAATTGAACAATTGTGCAACATGTGTTTACCCATGTGAGGAGTAGTGCTGTCAAAATTGGCCAAAATTCCACAATTTTGCAGTCTACTGACCAAAATCCAAAGTATTTTCAAACGGGGCTTTAGATTGCTCGGAGTACAAATCACTCTCTCTGCAGCCGGGTTGGGTTGTGAACTCTCTGCCATCATTACCACACGGTTTTTGTTGACTTATTTACTCATTTCAGCTTGACGTACATTTCATTCTCAGTCAATGAAAATGACGTTGATTTACTCCTGTCCGTCATGCAGTGCATTTAGTACAGCGTCCCAGCCGTGGTAGAGCTGCTTTTTTTATTTTCACAATTGAATTTCTGTTTTTTGTTTTTTACAATTCAATTATATAATCAAATTCAGAATATTCATTGACAGCACTAGTGAGGAGTCAGAGTGGATAGTAGGAAGTTAAGTTTAGCATTTTGAATGACAGTGTGGTTCATGAAAACAAGAAAGAAGATTGAGCCAAATGAGAATTGTGTGTAGTGTTTTGAAAAAGTGAGGTTTAGAACCGCAATCTGAGTGTAAAGGAGGAAATGTGCTTGTATTTTACCAGAATTGGTTCAGGGGGCTGGTACATGAGTTACAGGTTGTGGTTATTGTGTCTCAAATACCAGTTTTAGTGTGTGAACAATTGAGAAAAACTGTAAGCGTTTTTTCATCGTTTTTTGTTGCTAATGTGTGAACAGATTGTAACATAACTTAAAAAATGAGACCTTCCCTAGGTCTGGTCAGGTAACACCCTGTAGAATAATTTCTATGTAAAGGACTCGGGACGGTTTTGCGCGCTCCCGAGTGCCTTTCCTCTCTTCAGCTCCCTACAGTGCTAACAGTGTGCAACACTAGCTAACGTTAGGTCTACGATACTACTTCATATTTATACAGAATTTAGATGACGTTATTTTGAATGTTGATGGAGCAGCTACAATGTTAGCATAGCCCTGATCAATCTGAACTCCATTCAGAAAACAAGCATTTTAAAAGTTGTTTGCTTGTTGTCTTGCAGACAGACATGACAAAGCATGAATTCAGACTTTTTACAAATCGGTATCATGATGTAGTTATTTCGGCATCCTTTTGATCCTTTAATTGCAATTAAATCACAGCAAAATCTGTTTATTTTGGGATCATACCGCTGTAGTAAGTGGAGTCCGCTAAGCTAACGACAAACACACACCACAACATAGACTCACAACTTGACACAAGCAACACATCTTACTTATAACATTCTGTCTAGTTCACTAACTGTTAGCGTCATTATCCAGCTAATGTAGCTCTGCTGACACTGCTGAGCCTCTAGCAAGCTATCAACATTTTTTACACAACTTTATTGAAAAGCAAGCTATCAACATAATCAACATGTCAATCACGTTCAGTCTCGTGTGTCGCGGCACTGTTTTGGCCGATGCTGGCTCGAGCCTATGGAGTGCGAGCACACACGCCAGCAACAGGATGCTGACTGCAGGTGACTTAACGGCCACAGGTGTAATTGTTAACAAGCATTTTCTGAATGTTACATACAGAACCTTTAACAGCTGTATACTACTAACCCTGTATGGTTGTGATGATTGCTATCATTGTTGTATGGCCTGGCTCAGGTTAAACCCTTTGTAAAACATGAACAAAGACATACAGAGAATGAATGCCATAAAACTTGCTTTTATTATCTAGTTTGACAGTCAGTCATAACTGAGAAAGAACATAAATAAATAAATGATGGTGAAACAAGTTGATTTTTTTCGGGGCTAATAAATTAATGGTATTGGATCAGTGCATAGACTGGTGTACTCGCCAATACCCAATCCCGCATTTTAGGCTGTATTGGAGTTGCGATACTGGTATCGGTATCAGAAGTGCCTAAACAACTAATAACTAACTAACTAACTAAATAATTAAATATTAATCACCCACATTTGATAACGAATAAAGTCATTTATCAAGCAAAAATGTCAAACATTTGTTGGTTCCATTTTCGCCAACGTGAGGATTGCTTTTTTCTGTTTCATGTCATTGTAACCTGAGTATCTTTACATTTGACTGTTGGTTGGACAAAAGAAGACATTTGAAGACATTACCTTGGGTTCTGGAAAATTGGGATGGAGATTTTTCCACTATTGTTTGACATTTTATAGACTAAATGATTAATGGATTCATACTCTTAGTTTTAACATCACTCAGCTGGCTAGCAACTGGATGTTAGACTTGCTTTCTTGTTCCATCTAGATCCCTCTGTTCCTTCTAGACCGGCCAAAAGTCATTCCCCAAATTGCTATAAAGAATTGTACAGTGTTAAAGGGGCACTCCACTGACTTTTCACATGAATATCAGTTTACTCATCATGAGGGGCACCACTCATCCTGTGAAAACAGTTTTATAATATATTTGGTAGTTCTGGAGGAGCTTTGTCAAGTCTGAGAAAATAATCCCTGAATGTCATCAATGTCATCTCAAATTTGTCTTGACAGTTACATTTTTCAACAAAAAGCCTGCATGATACACTGGACATGTGGAGTTTGAAAGACATGGGCATTTACTAGTCAAAGAGGGTCTATCGAAAGATAGAGTTGCATTGTGGGAAGCGTAGGACCCAGCGTTTCTGGAGCTTGACCCAAGCTTGAAAAGTCAAGCTATTTCAGCCTCTGCTGCTTGATTTTGATCATTCTTTTTTTAAAGTCTCTTGCAAATCCCCCAACTTTATGACAGTGTAATATTAAATCACTGGAGTACCCCTTTAATTTACAGCCATGGTGCAGAGGTTGAATTGTGCTTTGAAGGTGACCTGAAGTCTGTTTTGCAGTTTATTTATTGGTTCACACTGACAAAGACTCAGATAGGAATGCCGGATCTCCCCACTCCAACCCTGCACTGTACACTAACAGTAGCTTTAAAGCCACAGATGCTATATATAGCTCTAGCGAAACTCACATGTCTGTGACTGCCTGACCTGACCTGGCTTCAAATGGAGATCCAAAAAAAAAAAAAGTAGAGCAGCACTCTGGCTCTCAATGCAGGTACACAGATAGCTGCAGGAGGAGATAGGATGCCTCCATAGCACTAGACCAATGAATCCCCTGTAACACTACATTTCCTCCAATCCCCATCAGTTCCACAGATATTTTACAGCGGTTACATCCAACATTACGGGCTCAACTCTGGCTCGTTACATTTGTCTTGTCTTTGTCTCCCAGAATCTCCTTATCTCTTTCATATTTCCACACTGTTTCCCACAGGTTGAGAATTCACTTGTGGTGGTGGGTGGCGCAGCTTGTGACACGGCGTGTGACGGCACACGGCATGTGACGGTGCGGCGTGAGACGGTGAGGTGTGTGATGGGCATAATTATCACAAGTGCTTTCAATGCATATTATTATATTATTTCAAATTATATAGTTATGTTTACAATGATACATTGAGGGGGACAACTCTTATTTTTTCCCAAGAACGGGGGTCCGGACCCCCCTGCCACCTCATAATATCTGCCCATGAACCAGTCCAACTACCCTCATAAGTTAAGATGTGTAACATTAACGCATTAAATACGACAAGGCATTCTTTTTTTAGACATTCATTTACACGCAGGTGCACATGGGTTTCCGTTTTTTTAATTCACACGAAAATC
Source organism: Oplegnathus fasciatus (assembly GCA_003416845.1). NCBI lineage: Eukaryota > Metazoa > Chordata > Actinopteri > Centrarchiformes > Oplegnathidae > Oplegnathus > Oplegnathus fasciatus. The sequence continues at coordinate 96,226 of NTHP01000165.1, forward strand.
AGAAAAACAAAATAATGCATTGTATATTTGTTTATCCTGTTATCAAAGTTGAACACAGCTTTGAACGGAGGGAACACGAACTGTCAGATCTATGGAGACGAGACAGTAAACTGGTTTGTAGCCTAATGAAGAATTCAAAATTCACTTGTGCGGATTAAAGCCTCGGACGTACTTTCCGCATTCTACGTTCATGGACAGCTGCGGGCATGCAGACGGGCACGCGGCTCCATTCATACTACAATAGAGGGTCCGCGTCGGTCTGACATATGTGTACACTCGCCAGCCACACTCAAAACAACAGACTGCAGCTATGGCTGGTAGCTAC
>NTHP01000165.1:117910-161320 GCA_003416845.1 Oplegnathus fasciatus
TCCCCCGTACATATGGAATATGTAACGGAGTGGAGAGATAGTCTCGATACGATAGAGAAGCCTCAGTCTGTACATTGTCAACGGTCGGGTAAGAGGGGACTCTTTGGGAAGATTTACTTATTGTTCAACCCTTGGCAACAGCACTGTAGATTATATGATCACAGACATGGACCCCTCCTCTGTCAGTGCATTCACAGTCAAGCCCCAAACCCCTCTGTCAGACCACAACCAAATCACCCTTTTCCTCAAACAAAACAATACAAAACCTAGCAAGTTGTTCAACATACCCAGGACATATAGATGGGCCCAGAGAGGACTGAGCAATACCAAGAGGCAAGCAATAGTGGAGAGATTAAATTATTACTAGAAGAGTTTATAGAATGCAGCTACTGAATACATACGTAAGGCTGTCCAAAATATAAATTATACCTTCAAGAGAACAGCAAATAAAGCTAAATTGAAACTATGTAGACCTACAAATAAAAGAAAAAACAACAAAAAAAGAACCACTGGTTTGACAAAGACTGTCAAAACCTGAAAAAACAAGTTAGAAAAATTATCTAACCTGAAATACAAAGGCCCTACAAACAATCATAATCGCCTTCAGTATTGTGAAACACTTAAGAAATATAAAAATACAATTAGAACCAAAAAGATAAACCATATGGAACCATATAGGGGACTTTATTCAAATGATAATGTAAACTTGAAAATGAAAATGTAATTGCACAATAGCATTCTAATTTTCCACATATGTATGCGTTATATGAGTCAAAATGAAAATTCAGTCAGCTAAAAACCTCACTTTCAAACTGACACGTTTATCTTCCACCAGCTCGATTCTCTGAATAAACAAATGTTCGTCACTAAAATGACTTGCCATTCCGGATCCGTCATCACACTTGTCAAAAAACAAGGTGAGAGCCTCATCAGCTGTCAAATTACATTTTACCGTTTCGTTTTTGTAATTATCTGTTCAGTTTTGAGAAAGAGGAGAGAAGAGGAGCACAGCACTGAACAGAGACGGTTGGGCGCAACCAAACTTGCTACTCAAAAGGAAGTGACGTCCTAACTGAAGACCCGCCTTGATGAGAGGACTGACAGATAACATATTGAACATTTGAATTTTGTCCCTAAAAGAGCGTGGTGACATGTAAATGTAAATGCAATAGACTAGGGGCGCTGTTTCGCTTATTACATTTGAATATTGTCCACTTTAGAACAGGTTCAGTCTTTGAAAATGAAATGTCAAATTCTGTTTTCATTATCATTTTCAAGTTGTTAGAAGACTGAATTTTCATTTGAATTTTCTCCCAAAAAGAGCGTGGTAACTGTAAATGTAAATGTAAATGTATGTAAATGTAAATGCAATAGACTGGGGGCGCTGTTTCGCTTATTAAGTCTTTGAAAAGTGTCAAATGCCATTTTCATTTTCAAGTTGTTAGAAAATTGAATTTTCATTTTCATTGAGACTTAAATATTGCTTGCATAAATGGAAAATTAGGTTACATTCTTTATATTGCATTTTAATTATTAATGTTAATTAACATTTGAATATTGTCCACTGTAGAGCGGGATATGACATTGAAAATTAAATGTCAAACAGCTTTTCCATTTTCATTTTAATATGGTCATAGAAGGCCCACATCATTATGTGAAAATGAAAATGCAAATTGGATTATTGCATTTTCATTTTCATTTTGACTCAAATAACGCATGCATATGTGGAAAATTATAATGCTATTGTGGAATTACATTTTCATTTTCAAGTTTACATTATCATTTCAATAAAGTCCCCGATATGGTTCAATACAACCATAGTCAGAAACAATTATGCCTACTTGAAGAGAGTATAGAATCTAACTCCTTCTGGGACCAATGGAACTCTGTCAGTCTGAGCTGAGGAGCTGGTCATACAGGACAGAGACATATGGACTTAACACTTTCAGACCTTATTTGGGCCAACACCGCCAAGACCAGACTTAGAAACCAAACAAATACTTGAAAAACTACAAAATATGGAATTGATTATCAAAGACAACCAAAACCCCCTAGATTTCCCCATTACTATGAACGATTTGAAAACAAAATTAATGCTAATACTGAGAGTGGGATATTTTCCTAAGAGTTGGAATAATGGTAATCAGAATCAGAATCAAATTTATTGCCAAGTAGGTCTGCCATTACAAGGAATTTGACTTGATATATTGGTGCATGATATATAAACATAGTAAGTAGAAAAAGAAAGGAAAAGGTGACAGCAAGAACGGTGAGTCAGAAGCATAGCTTAAATATATAAAATAGACTATAAAAATATGACAAGATATTATGTAATAAAATAAAATAAAAGAAAGACAGGCATAGACAATATGTACAATATGACTGTTATTCGAATGAAAGAACTGTACAGTTTAATATAGGAATGTGCAAAATATGTGTCAGTTATGTAAGTATGTATGATAAAGTCCCAAAGATGTGCGTTAATGCAATGCATTGAGTCAGGTGTGTACATTAATGTAACTTGTAGTGGGGGAGGTGGGTATAGAGTTAGTGTCAGTGGGGGTCCTGTGCCTTGTTGATGAGACCAGCTGCAGATGGGAAGAAACTGTTCTTATGGCATGGCACAGAATCTAATTTCTTACTATACTGTGAGAAATATAAGGATTTGAGAAGGTTTTTTTTGAAAAAATAAATAATATGCATCCTTAGTTTATCCATCTCCCTGAAACTGCCCTATCTATGGGGAGAGAAAAGTCAGTGTACAGTATTGGCTGCAAAATATGTTGACTTTTGTCACTTATTGTCATTTAATGTCTTTATTATGTTGTAATCATCTGTTAATATTAATCATTTTCTGTACTGCTTTGGCAATATAGATTTCTGATCTATCATGTCAGTAAAGCTTACTGAATTTGAATTTGAATTTATCACTTCGCTATGAGACTTTTATCATAATGATAATAGCATGACATAGGGTTAGGGCCATGCAGGCCATCTCTCACAAATCCTGATAATAACACCTTATATATAATGACATGTCTGCTTCACCCTAGTTAGCCATTCAATATTGTATTCATGTAGGGGCCCCATATATTCAGAAATACTTCCTGTCTGTTGTTCAGTTTAAAAATTAAACTTAAATTGTTAAATAATTGTTCATAATTGGCTATTTTGTTCATTTCACCCAACCACTCATTAAAAGGGATAGTATTTTTTGTTTTCCAGTGCCTGAGCACAATCCTACAGCCTGTGGTAAGGGCCAATCTGCACCATACAGTCTGCTGAACCGATAATCCCACCCCCTCTGTTATTATACCTAATATGCAGAGCACAGGGCTCCGTAGCAACTCTGTTCCATGTTTATTTTGTTGAGGAATATTATTATATTTTCCCATAAGTTCCAAGTCATTTTGGGATTTACAAAGCATGTGTATGAGTGTGCCCCTGCTTCTATCACATCTCCAGCATATATCTGATTCCCGTAATTTTAGTATTGCCATCTTACATGGAGTCCAATAGCTCCTATGAATGATTTTGTATGCAATTAACCGAGTCTTTACTTCCGTAGACATCTTATACCAGGACCCAACAATTTCCTTCCCCATCTCATTAGCTATCACCCCTTCTAGGTCCTCCTCCCAGGCTCTCTTGAGACCGTTGAGTCTTGGTGGGTGAGATTGTCTCATAAGACTATAAAATCTAGATGCCCCACCCTTAGCCAACTGGTTGTCCTGAGATATTTCCTGTATTACTGTTTGGGGTATTAGGGGGAGTTTTCTTTGTATAGATATTATACAGCTTCTCAATTGAAGATATTTCCAAAAGTCTTTTTTGGGATTTTGTATTTAGCCATCATCTGTTAGAATGACATGAAATCATCATCCTCAAAAACATCTTCAATAAAGATAATCCCTGCCTCGGCCCATGACTTCCAATAAAAAGTTTTTTTTCCCACCTTCAATAGTTTGTTATGACAAAGTGATGATTGTGATGACTGATGAAGTGATGACTGATTTTGACAGTGTGACCTGGTGTGACACTCTCCAAGTTTCCCTTGCAAATACCAGCAATGGGTTCCTAAATGGGATTTTCCCCCCTGTTTGTGAGATAAAAAAGGTTCTGTAAGTGCCCTTTAGATTGAGACCCATCCTGGGGTTCGATCTTCTGCAGTACAGACTTTGGACAACTGGTTAAAAGAAAAGGCATACTGGTACCAGTCTACTCTTGGTAGACTGAGACCCCCATCCTCATTAGCAGCGCATAGCTTTTTTCTATTAAAAGAAGGTCTTTTGCTTGCCCATAGAAAAGTATTTAATGTCTTATTGAACCTTGCTATTAGTAAGGGAGGGAAACTCAAAGGTAAGAGATATGTAATATAGTTGATTTGTGGAACAATTATCATTTTCAGGATGTTTATTTTGCCCAACAAGGATAACCCCAGTTTCGTCCAGTAGTGTAAAGTGCTCTCAATTTTCTGTAGAAGGGGGAGGAGGTTTTCGGTCATTATGTTTTTTAGGCCTGGTGTAAGCTTGATTCCCAAATACACCAGGCCTTAAGGAAGCCATTCAAACTGCCAGTTTTACTTACATCAATTCTTGGTGGGCTCACCGTAGACAAAGGCATTGCCTCTGATTTTCCCCAATTTACTCTGTACCCTGAGACAAGAGAGAAGGAGTCAATCAGTGATAATACATGAGGCACAGCTGCTTCTGGGTTTGTGGTTAGCAACAAAACATCATCTGCATACAACAGTAATTTGTGTTCTGACTTTCCTGCTTGAATTCCCTTAATGTTTGCATTATCTCTGATGGCGGCTGCTAAAGGCTCTAGTGCCGACGCAAAGATCAGGGGGCATCCCTGCCTTGTGCCCCTATAGAGGGGAAAAATTAAGGACATTTTCCATTCTTTAACACTGAGGCCCTAGGGTTACAGTACTGCAGCTTAATCCAATTTATAAACGAGGAGCCTAATCCAAACTTGTGTAGCATCCTAAACAAGTACCCCCATTCCACTCTATCTAACGCTTTCTCAGCATCAAGAGAGAAAGCAATCTTAGGTTCAGCGCTATTCCTTGTCTGCCATATCAAATGTAATAACCTACGAACATTGTCTGCGAAAGACCTTCCTTTAATAAAACCCACGTGGTCCGGGTGAATAAGACTGGGTAAATATGTCTCCAATTGTGTAGCCAAAATCACATTTATCAATGAAACCGGACGATAGCTTCTGCATTGCTGAGGGTTCTTGCCTTTTGTATGTACAAGTGTTATTACAGCGGATTGCATAATCTTTGGCATACTACCAGAGAGGGTTAAGTGCATTCCAAAATACTATAAGTAGTCTTGGTGCTGTTATATCAGAAAATGCTTTATAAAAATCTGTAGGGAAGCCGTCGCCCCCTGGGGACTTTCCAGAACTCAGTCTTTTTATAACTTGTTGGACCTCATCTAATGTAATATATCCCCTAATCTCTTTTTGTTTTTCAAGATCTTTAATTTCTTCCTCCAATTCAAGTAGCCGCTTAATAGCTTGTTTTTTTCAAATAAGAAGAGTGTTGTATCAAGCAACCCCTCAAACAGGCTTTGAATGCATTCCACTCCATACCTGGGTTAGAAGTTGACCCTTCATTTAGTCCCCAATATTAGCAGAGTTAGCAAAGTTTGGCATGGACTTCTCCGTTAACCCAAGGCTTCTGACTGGGGAATGTCCGTTCAGTAATCCTCGGTACGATGTCATCAATATATAGGAAGGCAGCAGCAGAACTGAGACGTAATCTGATTTGCCAAATGGGGGGCGAGATAGGGCCTTGTATGCGTCCCGAAAAGGTGTGTAGACATGATCGAGTGTATTCTTACCACCTGTAGGACAGCTGATGTGCTGGTGATATCTCGGCATGACTTTCCTCAGGTTGCCATTGTTAAAATCTCCGGACACAATAAAAGCAGCCTCCGGCTGTGAGGTCTCTGTCCTGTCGATAACTCCATACAGCTCGTCCAGTGCTTGGTTTGTGTCGGCGTGTGGTCTTATCGTAAGATGGTGGCTGATACAAAACAGCGTGTTGCGGGTGGTGCGTTCTCCCGAAGTAAACCGGAGATATTCAGAACTAATGATGGTAGAGTGATAGTAGATGAACTACTGAACTTTATTGTGGTTAAGATGAGAACCCTGTGCCACAATGAAATTGTCTTGCTGGTAACACACAGTTTCAGCTCTGAGCGGACAGAGTCCTCTAAGAAGATTTTATCTGAGGTCTGTCCTAACACCTCCCAACGCTGTGTCTCTCACAAAGGTGCACAAAAGGATATTAACAACATAAAAATGTGCCTTGAAGTGCTAAATGAGTGCATAGAGGATATACCACGATTCATCTTGCACTACCTGGATGAGCTCCCTCCTGTCTCATTCAATCACACTGATGTTTCGGCACTTCTAGGTAGAATGGAACAAATAAATAATGACATCTGCTGTATGAAAAGAACCCTTGAAACTCAAACAAATGCCTGTGAGAGTTTGTGGGTGGTGACTGCTGTCCTTGATGACCGGTTGACTGCTGTGGAGAAGCTGCGCAGCCCTCCTTCCATGGACTCCGGCGGAGTTAAGGCTGACGGTCAGGTGCCAGAAACAACTGGTGAAACCATCGACAATTACCAGGGACAGCCTGCAGCTACAGCTACAGCTTCAGCTCTGTTGTATTGGACCTCAGGACAAACACAGTCTCCCACATGGAGTGTTGTGGTGAGGGAACGACGCCGCCTGAAGTCGGTGCCTGAAAACTCTGCCACTCAAATTAAACCTTGCTCGGCACAAGCTACGGTGAGGCGTGAGCAAAAGAAGACTGGCATAATTGCAACTGGCACAGCTAGTAATATACAAGCGAGAAACGAGAACACAATGAGAGCTGATTCACTTGCCAGGAAGCTGCGGAATAATAACCATTATGATGAGTTATGAATAACTGTAAAACTTCCTTACCACCCAACATTGACGGTGCATGTGGTCCAGACAAAATAGTTGAGATGTGGCGTGAACATTATTGTAATTTATTCAATTGTGTTTAAAGTAATGTAGTTGTAATTGAAAATGTTGATCTCTCTGAAAACATGGTAGTCAGGTCAGTTAATGTCTATGATGCCACTGTGATGCTAGGTGGTAACAAGGCTTGTGGTATGGATCATATTACTGCAGAACACTTATAGGTCCTCTGCTTGCCATGTGTTTTACTGGTTTCATGGTTGATGGTGTCCTTCCAGATTCTATCACCTCTGTATTGTTAGTGCCTGTCATTAAGGACAAGTCTGGGAAACTAAGAAGCATGGATAACTATAGACCTATTAGACTTGCCAGTATTCTCTCCAAAGTGCTGGAAAGAATCCCACTAACAAGGTTGGAAATGTTTTGTTCTGATAATCAGTTTGGCTTTAAAAGGAAACATGGCACTGATATGTGTATTTATGCTCTAAAAGAAATAGTTGCTAAATATGGAAGCCAAAATTCTACTGTATTTGTGTGTTTTATTGATGCATCCAAGGCCTTTGACAAAATTAATCATGAAAAATTATTTCTAAAATAGTCTGCTAGAGGTGTTCCAAAGTATATTCTAGTCTTTACTAGTCATGGGGTCTCTAGTACTACTAGTCTTTTGGTATACTAGTCTTTTGGTATGCCAATCAGCCAATGTGTGTTAAATGGGGCAGTGTTGTATCTGCACTGTTTCATGTAAATAATGGTGTTCGCCAAGGTGGAATTCTGTCTCCTATTTTGTTCAATGTGTATATGGATGACCTACCAAAAACAACTGAATGAATGTAACACAGGCTGTCTTGTTGGATACACTGTTTATCAGTCATCTTATGTATGCCGAGGACCTCCTAATTTTTAGTCTGTATAGTGCTGGACTGCAGCAATTACTGAAGGTGTGCTCACAGTACGGCAAAGATTATGACATTAAATTTAATGCCAAAAAGAGTAATGTCATGATAGTAAGAAGTAGAGAGGATAGGAAATTAGTTTTTCCTGCATTTCACTTGTGCAATATTCCTCTCATGACACGCAAGGAAATAAAATGCCTTGGCCATTTTCTCACTGATGATTTGAATGATGATAGAGATCGACAGTGTTGTAAACTATATGCTCAGGCCAATATGTTGCTTTGCAACTTTAGTATGTGTTCTGTCAATGTAAAATGTTCATTATTTAGATCTTTTTGCACACCTATGTATATAGCTCATCTTTGGTGTTGCTACAGGAAAAGTAGTATGCTGAGGCACATAGTGGCTTACAATGATGCAATGAGGTTGTTGCTTCAGGTTCCCAGATGGCATAGTGCCAGTCAACTGTCCTTTGGTGTTCCTACATGTGAGGCACTTCTAAGACACCTGATGTACAATTTTATGTGTCCCTCGGATGAGTCAGAGAACAGCATCATAGAGGCTTTAACCAGCCCTAGGAAGAGCCGCTCTTGGTACTCATCCAGGCTCAGAAAACACTGGCGAGACAGCCTACATGTGAATGTTTTCTGTTTAGATTGAATGATGAATTGTGTGGTTTTATCTTGTATGTCTTATTTTCTTCTTTTGTTCTTACTGCTGTGGATTCTTTTGTGAGTCTGAAATAAAGTTGACTTGACTTGAATTGAATATACACAGCTATGATAACGACCGATGTAAACTCCCTCGGGAGATAATAAGGTCAGCATCCGATCGTGAGGTGCTCCAGGTCCCGAGAGCAGCCCGAAGAAAAAATCTCCACATCTGAGCACCACTGGTTGTTTACCATATTCCTATTGGAGACTGCTGTTTCTTCCTCAGATGTCATAACTGGATATTCCCATTCCCTCTGTCTCCTTCCATCCTCTTTATCATTCCCCATTCCTTCAAATTTCTCCAACTTGCCCTCTTAGCTCTTATTCTTCTCAACCACTGCCTGTGCCTTCTTATACTGAATCAAATGCTGCATGTTATGGCTTCTTTTAACTTGTCTGAATGTTCTGTTCCTGTTTCTTACAGCCTGACAACACTCCTCTGTCCACCATGGTACCATTTTTTTATTCATTCTATTTTTACTCCTGGGTATAGATCCATCTGCTGCCATAATAATTGCTGAGGTTATCTGATTGTTCATTTCTCGTATATTTGCCATTCCAAGACCAATGCTAACCTTCTTCTTCTTCTTCTTTTGGGTTTATGGCGGGTTGCAACCACTACTTATGGTATACTGCCAACTACTGTACTGGAGTATGTAGTATGCGATATTGTTCCTGGACTACTTAACATCGTTAGGTAAACACAGTAATAATTAAATCATAATATTATTGATAATTAACAAAAAACAAACCAAACAAAAAAGCAAAACACAACTCATTAGATTCTATGATATAAAACTGTCTCCCTTCTGTTTCCTCTAAACACACCCTGCGCATTAATAGTTTTCTGCACACTATAATATTTTCTTCCACTGTTATCCCTGTCCCATCTGTCCTGCCATTTCTTCACTTTAACTTTCTTGAGCATTGCCTTAGCTTCTCCATTACCAAGTGGTATGTCTATGACATCTTTCATCCTGGTTGCTTTTTTGGCTTTGGTCTGCTCCTGCGTTCCCTTTTATGCCTACATGAGCAGGTACCCAGCAGAACCGCACTTCCACCCCTAGCCTATGTAATCTGAATAAACTTTGCTGGATTTTTAACATTAAATCTTCCCCATTCCATATTTCATAGTTTGTATACAGAAAGGGACTGCTACCAAATCAACACAGCATACCACTCTGTCTGGTCTTACTTCCTCCACCCACTGTAGGCCTATGATGGCTGCCATCATCTCTGCTGTATAAACTGACAACTGATCAGGTATTCTTTTTCCCATCTTGAGGGTATACATATTCCTATGCCTACTTTATCCTTTTCATCTTTGGCCCCATTGTGGAAATTTGTAGCCTGGTCACGTGAGGCGGAGCCATCCACAAACAGTTCAAACTCAGCATTAGGCAGCGGTGTCTCTAGCAAATCAGGCCTGGGGGAGCAAATTTCAGTTATTGCTGCCACATAGGCATTTCAACAGTGTGATATCTCCACAGCCACCTTGCTGCTGAGAGATGTGTTGCCTTTTGCTCTAACAAGATGATGGAAACTGAGTGTGGGACGAGTAAGGTTAAATCCTAATAACCTACCAAATCCCTAGATGCTAAAACTGCTTTTTCTGCTGTAGTTACAGCTCTGAGACAGATTGGCAGTCCTGCTGCCACTGAGTCAAGTTTCGATGAGAAATAGGCTACTGGTCTCATTTTCCCACCATGTTGTTGTAATAACACAGAAGTCATGTAACCGTTTTTCTTGTCAACAGTCTGAGTGGAAGGTTTCTTCATGTCAGGTAAAGTAGGGGTAGATAACAGAGCTGTCTTTAAGTCAACAAACGTCTGCTCTGCTGCGTCAGTCCAAGTCACCTTTTGATGTGCAGTCAGTCCTTTTCCATGCACAATGTCTGACAGTGGGGATTCCAGCTCTGCATAATTTGGAATCATACCTAGGAAGGACATAACTTGTTTCTTAGTGAGAGGTTTTGGAATGTTTTGAATGGCAGCTATGCATTTTAGGGAGAGGGATTTGCCCTCTGCTGTGATCACATGACCCAAAAAGATCACCTACTCTTTAACCCATTGTAATTTGCTGAGACTAGCTTTGTGACCATTCTCTGCCAGATGTTGCAGCAGTACTTTTGTGTCTCTTTCACAGGCCTCTTTTGTAGGCGAACAAATCATCAAATCATCAACATACTGCAGTAGTGCACTCCCTCCTGGCAGTGTTAAACTTTCCAAGTTTTCCTTCAAGGCTGTGCTAAAAATAGATGGCGATTCGATGAACCCCTGACTTAGCCTGGTAAAAGTCCACATTCTTCCTTTGAAGGAAAAAGCAATCCAGTACTGGGAGTCTTTCTGAACAGGAATACTGAAAAAAGCATTTGCCAGATCAATCACAGAAAAGTATTTGCTATTGGCAGGCAGCTGTGTCAAAATCGTGTGGGGGTTAGGGACATTAGGTGCGCGTGCATGTACAGCTGCATTTACTGCTTGCAAATCTTGCACAAACCTCCACTCACCAGGCTGCCCCTTATCTCTTATCTTTTTGACTGGAAAAATAGGCATGCGCACTGGGGAGGTTTCACATGGAACTATAATGCCGGCTTCCACTAAAGAGTTAAAAATTGGTGTTATGCCCTCAATGGCTTCAGGTCTCAGTGGATACTGTTCTTTACATGGGCGGAAATCAGACTTTGGTGTTATCTCTACAGGGGCCACCCCTCTTATCAAGCCCACGTCATATTTATTTTGGGCCCAGAGCGTGGGAGCTATGCCAGCCAACTCTGGGGAATCCACTGTAAGTGTGTTTTGAGCCAGTTGAATCACTCCAGTGGACTTGTTCTTAGACACTAAGTGTACACTCCTCTTTGCGGCGAAGGTCAAATTGCATGCCGTTCTGTATGTTTGCAAACATTTGTTGAAATACACGTGTTCCCTGTCGGTCAGCTGCCACTGTTGTGCCTCACCACACTGCCTCACCCAAAACCCTATACTTCTCCTTGGAGCATCCGTGCTCTCAGATAGCAAAATAGGTGGAGCTGTACCAAACATAGACAAATACTGTGAAGCCAGTTTTTCTGGCAGTCGTACACCCACTGCACATCTATCTCTCATCCAATACAACCATCTTGTCGTCAACAAATCACTTCCTCTTTCTTTTCTGTACCAACTTTTCTCAAATTCTTTATCTGGCCCTTTTGATATATGTGTGTGGTGCAGTGTAAGTCTGTGTGTCTCATGAATTTCATTCCTTCCTTCTGTGTGTGTGTCTGTGCTTGCTCAATCAGTGTGTGACCTGCAGCTCTAGGATCCTCATCTGTGGTTTGCCATGCATACACATACAGTTGGGGATGTGGATCATTTTTAACCATTTGTGTGGACTGTCTTGACACTGTGACTCCATTATCATCATCATCACATTTCAGAACTATGCCCAGAATGCACATCAAATCTCGACCCAGCAAATTTACTGGACAACAAGGAGAGAGCAAAAAAGAATGCTTAATTTCTCCTATGACCTCATCATGCACCTTGAGGGGAACCGCCCATCTAAGAAGTGAGTTTTCAGATGATTCTCCCAGGGAGACATTTCAGGGGTCTCTGCCTGCCCCTGCTGTAGGGTCGGCTTCTCTATCCCACTGTTGGCCTCGAAAATCTTAGTCAAATGAGTGAGATAGTCCATCACAGTCTCATCTTGATTTTGTTTGCAGGCAGAGATTTTCCTCAAATCTATTCGAGGAGCAAATTTGTCTCTCATCCTCTGTTGAAGTGCTGTGACCTGCAGTCTGTATCCTGCTCCTTCAGCCCAATCATAACGTGTGTCATCAGCTGAAAACCCTGCCTTCACTCTGCCCCATTTCAACCCCATGTGTTTCATTAGAAGTCTTCTGAGCTCGCCCATACTGGGGCGGTACTGTCCCACAAGCTCTCCGATCAGCCTGCTGTATTCTGTGCCTCCAACCTCCTCTATGTTAGGGAGGCCTTCAGCTACCTCTTCAATGTCCGCTAATGTCCATGGCCGGAAAACATGTTGTACCCCTTGCTGACCATCAGCCACTTCGACCATAGACAAAGAATAAACAGAATCCTCTGGGTTGTCAAATGGACTTTTCTGGGGTTTGGGAAGTTTAAAGTAGCATGGCTGTCCTCCCAGTGGGCTGATCCAGACAAGCTCTCCATCTTTAGTTCTCAGTCTGAGGTTTTGTGGGCTATGGGCAGGTGTAGGCATCATGGGGTCTCTGCTTGGTGACGCCATAGCACCAGACAGAGCTGAATGGAGGATGAGCAGGTCTCTGGAGGCATTGGATGTGATGTCACTATGGTCCGTTGGGCTGCGTGGGGTGTGAATGTCCCAGCTGGCCCTGGCTGCGGGCCCTTTGTCTCGGCTTGAAAGGCGTCGATCTCTCGCTGGATGCTGGAGTATGGTGATGGTGATGTATACGGTGGCGGCAGCTGTGGCGGCTGCACTGTCTGTATTTGTCGCTCGGCCTGCTGTCCTTCTGCGGCTGCTGCTGCTGGTGCTGCTGCTGCCTCTGGGGCGTCTGGCTGAGGCACCGGTTCGGGGGGGCAGTGCCTTGGCGGGGCCGAGTCGAGATCCAGATCAGGGACCCTACGGAGTTTGGAACACTAGACAGCAGCTATGTTAGTGGACCCTGCCCTGTGCTGTCTCCTTTCCCTCAGCTTAGCCTCCTCATTCCAACACATGAATGCTTTCCAGTGTCCTTGAAATGGGGAGAATGTTTTCTTTCTTACTCATTTTTAGTGCTCTTTCTTTATCCTCTTTTTCTCTTCCCTCCATTCTTTCTTTTAATGCTTTCATCTGCCTCATGCTAAAATTGCCCTGCTCTGGAAACCCCAATTCTTGTTTCCACACTGTAAACTGATCACAGCTCTCACTCCCATATTTGCTTATCATAAATTTAACAATGGGTGACACAGTGCCGGCACAATCAGCTTTTTTTCCCTCTGCTTTCCCGGGTTTATTGTTATGAGTACCCATCTCGGCAGTCCAACTAATGAGCCCAACTCTAATGAGCAAGTCGTCACTTTTAAGGGACCCCGTTCTTTTCACTTGCCTGGTCTTTCTCAAACCCAAATAGCAATAAGCAGAAAAATACTATTTTTGCCAGTTTGAAATCACAGGACAAGTCTCTCACCGGAAACCCTGCTTGTTGGAATTCATTCGTACCCTTTGACCAGGGATGCTGTAGTGACTCAGCGTCGGTCTCTGCCTCCTGGGCTCCACTCCTCTACCTGTTGACCTTGTCTGCGATGCTGTCATCCGGGGAGGAATTACAAAGGTCGTCCTTTGACTGTGCACAGCTTTTCTCCCAGTGCTGAGGATGAGCCCTGCGCTGGTTCACGTTTCAGCATCCCATCCTCGTTGCCAAATTGTGGAAATTCCAGCAAATACAGAGAATCTCAACGAAGCAGTTTTCTTTCAGAGATTTTATTAGGCCTTTCTTTCATGTATACATACGGGCCTCTGCACCATCCACCAAAGACAGAAGACCACGAAAACAGTTTACACTCCAGTTTTATACCCCAGGTAAGGGGCTGATTTACAGGTTTCACACAACAGGTAAAAGAGGTTAGCTCCATGGTATAACCACCAAACCCGCAAATTAAAGCAAACATCGCAAAAACTTGAGAGTAAATGGCGTTCCACCAAACTGGAAGAGGCTCGTTTAGTAATACCATCATTAATAGAGGAAAATAAGAACAACCCCAGGTTTCTTTTCAGCACTGTAGCCAGGCTGACAGAGAGTCATAGCTCTATTGAGCCATGTATTCCTTTAGCTCTCAGTAGTAACTGCTTCATGAGCTTCTTTAATAATAAAATTCTAAATATTAGAGACAAAATTCATCACCTCCTGCCCTCAATCGGGACCGATTTATCTTCGAATACAGGGATCTTGGAAACAGCGGTAAAACCTGATATATATTTGGACTGCTTTTCTCCCATTGACCTTCACCAACTAACTTCAACGATTTCTTCATCTAAACCATCAACCTTCCTCTTAGACCCAATTCCAACTAGACTGCTTAAAGAAGTTTTACCCTTAGTTAGCAGCTGTAGCTGTAATTAAACCAATTCTTAAAAAGCCTAATCTTGATCCAGGGGTTCTAGCCAACTATAGACCGATATCTAGCCTTCCCTTTCTCTCTAAGATCCTTGAGATAGCAGTCGCCAAGCAGTTGTGTGACTTTTTGCATAACAATAGTTTATTTGAGGACGTTCAGTCAGGATTTAGAGCGCATCATAGCACAGAGACAGCATTGGTGAAAGTTACAAATGACCTCCTAATTGCATCAGACAATGGACTTGTCTCTATACTTGTCTTGNTCGCCCTAACCCTCCACACTGCCCTCTCCCACACATACATGAGAATGCTGTTAATAATATTGTAACAGAATGTAAAAAACAGTCAGACAGTGATAAAAATTCATATCAAACATCAACTGGATGTTGTCTTTATTTATATGCACTAATACAATATGGACACAGAATACATGAACACCGTATATAGTTCAGGTATAACACACAGATGATTTAAGGAAAATGACTTTCGTGTGGAGGTGGACATGTTTATAGCATGGACACCGTTCAAAAATGTGCATATTAGCATACACACACATTTTAAATGCTTTATTTGAATCCACCAATTACATTACAGTTGTCTACAGGATTTAAATATTTACAGAGGTCTTCGACAGTCTTTGACACTCAAGGGTAAAGAAAACACTGCTTGTACCACACAGCCACGCTACCTGTTACAGCTGAGATGGAAGAATTTCTTCAGCTGTCTAGCTCTTTTTTTGATAAGCCTGCCAGTCATAACTAACAGTCAGTTTGTAAACATGTCCAAGACTGCCAAATATCAGTATCACTAATCTTTGTGCTTTTGTATATAATTTATTCTATGTAATGTCTTGTCTTTTATCTGGACCCCGAGTCTGAAATAAAGTTTAAAGTAAAGTACACTCATATCTTAGCTCACTGATATTTGTAACCAGGGACTAGTACTTGATCAGTTTATCAGAAAAAGCTTGTGCATGTGGAAAACACAGCCTAGGATGTCTTGGATTAAAACTTCTCCTCAGCCTTCATGTACAAAAACAAAATCAGGAGTGTTGGAGATGTTATAGAATAGGTCATAAGAGACATTAAACCATCCTGGCATCACACGGAAATGTTTGCACATTACAACATCTCTTGGTAACACCTTACTGACAACAACACTCTCTCTCTCTCTCTCTCTCTCTCTCTCTCTCTCTCACACACACACACACACACACACACGTTTACTTAAGTCACTTTTGGGGAAATTACATAGATTTACATTAATTTCCTGGAGACTTACCCTAACCACTGACCCAAAAATCCGCCTTTTCCAAATTGGGGACACGACTTTTGTCCCCAATTGGACAAGCTATCCCTAATTAACTGGTGTTGAGTCTGAAATGTGTCCCCCCCACCACACACACACACAAGCAGTACAGTACCTGTACACACACATAATGATTAATTTGTGTAGTATAGTGAGTATGGATCAGAGGGTCAGAGGGTTGCTGTAAATGCACATGTAACCCTTTATCAAGGCAAATGGCAAAGCTAAGCATCAGCTGAGAAATTCGTAGCTTGAGATTCATAATAAGGAGGAAGGAACCACAAAATAAAAGGTGTACAGTAAATTACTCTGAAAAGCACTGAATGATTTGTCTTAATACACAATAAGAAACTGTGAATATGTTATTAGGAATATAAAGGAAGACTACAGAGATCTCAGCAGGCCTGTATACTGTTTTGGCATATATCAGCCACACATCACACTCGCAAACAAACAGAGACATGAGAGAGTATACAGCATGTGCACGCACACCCATCCACTCTCTCTCACGCATAAACACACACACACACACACACACACACACACACACTGAGATAATACTTTAAATAAGTGTTAACAGTCTATTTTCCTTTTCCTCTTACATACACTCTACACATAATTAACCAGTAAGTATACAAATACATTGTGCATATTAAATCAACAAAATGAATCTTACCAGGGACATTATTATTTAAACCATTTGAAACCAAAACAATACTTAAAAGTATTCCTCCACCCAAAATCTGTCCACTTAACATTTTTCAATTTAAGAGTAATTGTTTTTTGGCTGGTAAAGCTCTGCTGTTACAGTAACTGTAGGGTGGACAAAATTAAAGAAACAACTTAGGTTATTAGGTACTGCAATACAACAACAAAAACAAAATGTTGGAGAGTAGGGCTGCAACCTACAGTTATTTTCATTATCAATTAATCTGTTGATTGATTTCAATTAATTGCTTGGTTTATAAAATTTCAGAAACTGCCCAAAAAAGAAGTGCCTATCATAATTTCCCAGAGCCAAAACCTAATCCCAAAGGCATTCAATTTACAGTGAAATAAAAAAAAGAAAATATTGGGCAATCCTCACATTTGAGATGTTGGAACGAGTGAATGACATTTTTACTTGATAAACAATTATCAACAATTATTAACATTTTTGATGATTTATTTTCTGTTGTTCCATCAGTTAATCAACTACTCATTTCGTCTCTTCTTTTAGAGAGTTGAATCAATTCTTCTCTTAAACTGCATGATTTGGATAGCATTTTACTCTAAGGAGTTCCTGTTATTTTGATCACCCCCTGTCAATGGGATACAGCTTTTCTGACAAGGCTACAGACTGGCCACCTTGAAATATTAGAGGAGGACAGGGTGTCATGGTGGTTTTACTGACAGAAAAGTCACAGGTTGGATCACAGTAAAAGACACAGGACACAATCTATTTCTGAGGTTCCTACACACTTTGTTCGTTTGTTAGAGTCCTGATGTTATCACACATATTTATTCTTTGTTGCATCTAAAGTGGCTTGCAGTGTAATAAACTATACAGAAGCATCATGCTGCGAATATGCTGCATCAGCACTCCTAGATTTCCAAAAAAGTTCATCTTGGGCTGAGAGCGACACTAAAGCAGGACTTCCTCGCTGGTCACACTGGAATCTGTAATAGTGGTCTGGCTAGACCTGCACGGACAGCACAATGTTTGCTGTTTGTAAAGGTGGATGAAGTACAAAATTTCATCCACACAGCTTTGGCTGAAAAATATCTATAAATATGCAAGTTTAATATTAATCTAAGTTTAAAAAAGGCCAAGGTCAAAGTAGTACAAGATAGTAGTACAATTATATGTAAATATACAATACATCCATTTTGGTGATAAAAAAATAAGTTTTATGTGAAACATACAGAATTAAATCAATCATTTATTATTTTTCAAACAGTGGGTTTTTCTTTCTGTAATGTGGAAAAACAAAGGCCCATGTGAAACAGTTGCAGGCTGTAGGAAAGGCAGTGAATAACTTAGAGTACAATAGAATAGAATACAAAAATAAGCCACTGGTGGAAAGCTGTAAGTGCACCTTATCATATGTGGTGGGGTAAAACTCCACTAATATGCAACAGAAATGTGAACCTCGCCCTGTAAAATATAAACAAAACCTGGCACTCCTCATTACTGAAGCACAGAATGAACGTGTCACTTTTGGTGGATGTGAGGAACAGCTCAAAGGGAATGGGACTAGCAACCATGGCAGTGTTGGTGCCTTGCTCTGCTAACTCATACAGTAGACACAAGTCATCTTGTTGTAGAATATTACTTGTTTTTTAGTCACACACATCCATTTTACATAAATCAATAGTATGGTTTTAAAGCTGCACAGGGAGAATTTTACAGTCTTCTGTAAAAATACAACCAAACTGAATGAATTATGTATACTTTACATCATGGCTAACCATTTTGCAAACCATGTTGCTGTTTTAGACTTTTGATGTATTTTCTTACCGTTCAATGCATTTATTGGTTTATCAGTCCAAAATAATTAACCCCTAGGACCCCCGAAGAAGTTAAAGTCAAATTTTGGGGGGAGCTTAAAATTAAGCTAATTATTCAATATTCATCTATATTGTAAAATTTATATTCATATTGAAATACTGAAAGGTGCAGGGCAACCATGGATGTATTATAATAACTGGGTATCAGATCCAAAGATGGCGCCTATTCAGTCCAATAAGAGTTGCTTGCCTGGTGCATACACCAAAAACATTTCTAGTTTCTGGGTTTACTTCTGGGGTATACAGCCCACTGAATATGCACAGTAGTGTTAATCCCATCATGCCTCTGGCCCCGCTACGCTGCTCTTACACAGTGGTGACATCATTAAGAACAAAAATGACTTTTCTGGGCTTTGGAAAAGTTTTACAAAGGTTAAATCTCTGTGGCTTAAAAATATACAATACAACGATTAATAACTGAACATGTTTATAGCTGGAGGTGTCCTGTCAACAGTTTTACAGACGTCTCTTTTACAATGGTGGTCTATGGGGAAAATGCTTTTTGGGCAGCAGGGGGATTTTTTGTTGCAATATCGCGAGTGGCCACTGAAAAAAATTGGAAGCAAGGCTGAGCGGCAGCACCGTATCCAGGTCTTATAATACATCCATGAGTGCAACACATAAAATGCAATGGACAGTGAACAGACAGCGGTGATGCTGCAGCTGTGATACTATGCAGTTGATATCAAATATATATATATATACCCACTATTGGGCCATGAAGTATTATATACAGTATATACATGCATGTGTGTGTATATATATATATATATATATATATATATATATATAATACTGCGTCCCTGCTCCTCTTCTCCATATTTGAAAAACCTCATTCAAGTCTTGTCCTCAAAACTTTTCACCTAAGGCTGTTTCTGGTTGCGTTATATGTAACACATTGATCTGTCATGTGATCAACATATCACCATAGATAACATGGTATCTGGAGAATAGTTGTGCGACGTGTTTTTGAGGGACTTGCATTGAAACTCACACTGGTCTGCACTTCGCTTTGTGCGTGCTCTCAAAGTAAGAAATTGTCTATTTATTTATTTTTTGTTTTGCCTGTACTGTCCGGCAGCCAGCTTGGAGCACATTTGATCTACCTACTGGTCAGGCTCAGGTCGGGTCAGGATAACTGCAGCTAATGGGGCGGCTCTGATGCTGAGCTTTGTGCACGGCCAGTTGGCAAAAGTGGAAACTTGCAGGACTCTGGGCAGAAGATGAAAAATGTCTCCCCATTTTGCAAATTTGTTGAAACATTTTTAATAACATTTCATAGTTTTATCGCTGCATATAGGATGGAAAATTGTGAGTATTAAGGTGTGGCTGATGTTGACTTTTAGTACCGCCCTCTATGACAGACTGTCATTGACACTGACAGAGTATACTTTTCCATCCATTTCTGTACAACATAAAAATCTATTAGCAGACTTCTGAAACTTACTTAAGTTATGTAATCAATTACAGCAAACAATATGTCTGCATTAAGTTTTTGACAAGGTTACTGTACATTATCATTCCATGGTAATGTAATTTAAAGCCAAAATGTAAGGAATGTGAAGATTTGAAAAACTGGTAAGATCAAAAAAGACAATGTGGCAGAAAATACAACGTGGGAAAAATACATTAAAAAATTCAAAATTGTACAGCTTGAATATGAAAATGGCCAGCAAAAATGTAAAGTATACATGATTTGTAATTTTCTAAAACTGACATAGTCTTAATCACAAAGACAATCCCTCCCCTCTTACTGAAAGTCCATACTTTTAGTATTTATCCAATCTAATTTATAGTATAATGCATGGTCACTTCTCCACCCACAAGCAGTGATGAACCCAAACAGAAGAGTAAGAAATATTGAACTGTTTCCTAAAAGGCAGAAACCAAACACTACATCCAGAGTAACCGGGACTCACTGACATTGACTGAACCTCTTCACCACTTTGATTCATGTTATAAGATTTATAAGCATAAAGGAGTCCTTCAAACTTTTAAAACTTTAAATATTTTTATCTTTTTACAACTCAGAGCTGACAAATTGTGAAGTTTACCCAGTGGAGCTTTAAACATCTGTCAGCATTACAGACTGTCATGTCTCAAGTGATGGTGAGACTGCGTCTCCAAACTTAATGAGATTGTTATTTACAATTATTTACTCTGATTGTATCTAGTGTCCACACAACTATACTGCTACACTAACCGCACCATGTAAAATGTAACAACTATAAACAAAGTTGTGATATAATAACAGGACTGAGGCAAACACTACTGACTCATTATACTGTGGAGTGTAGAGCTGAGACTGCTGACTGTGCCCTTTGTAAGCATGCATGAATGTGTATGTGTGTCACACATGTGTTTCAAATACGCATAGTACATACACAGAATTGTGACTGTGCATGTGTGAATGTATGTGTTTGTGTGTATCTGGATCATCTTTGTAGAGAATTACATCAGGTCCTTTGCCCCAAGTTCAACACAGCCTCATGTATGCTGGTGCTACATTTTGCAGCAGTTCTGCTTGTTCAATTTATTTTTTGAAGGTTGACTGTAATAAAAAATATTGATTCTCACTGTGTCAGACTGCCTCCAGTCCTGTTTTCATAGTGAGTAATACTCTACTGTTGCAGATTTGGAGGGCAGTTTTTACGCCTGCCTTGCAACCACTCATTATTTTCCTATGAATTAAATTATATGAAACTTTTCTATGGACCAACAGTCCAAAACTCCCAAATATTCAATTTACAATGATGTAAAACAGAGTAAAGTAGCAAATCCTCACGATGCACAAACTGGAACAAGCAAGTGTTTGGCAATTTTGCTTTATAAATGACCGAACTGATAAACTGATTATCAAAACTGGTCGATTCATTTTTTGTCAATTAATGAATCAACTCATCGCATAGCAATAGGAAAAGCAATAGATGGACTAGCCCAGACTAACAAAACAAGAACTGGAAAGGTTTGATAGAAAACATATCCCTGGTTCTGACTTATTAATACAAAGCCCCCCGCCATAAACTGCAGTGGGAAAACAGGCCTGTACAGAGTATACATCAGTTTGGTCCACAGGCAGAAAGTAAGACTAGTGGTCATAGAAAGGTAGAACCTATGGTAACGTATCCCTCTGTATGGCACAGCGCTGAGGAAATTATTACCAAGAACTTGGTGCCCTCATGAGAATCAGTCCACTAAACTAACGAGTGCAGTTCTTGGCTCCACATTTCTTTTCTTTCCTCCCTGTCATCACCATAAGGCCATGGCTGGCACCCCTTTTATCCAGAGGCATTTTTTAAAACGATGAAATATTGTTTCAGGCTGTCCTGTCTCAGGTCCATGAGAACTAAATGATGGTCCACACAGCACGTGAGGAATTTGTCTGGCTGGAGGAGTTTGCAATCCCTCAACAGACAGCGCGTGAGAAGGAAGTATAAATGCAGGGCTTTGCTCTTTCAGCAAGTGAACAACAGCTGGTGTGCGAAGGTGGTCAGAAAACCTCACAACAATCGAGATACAGTCTATAGAGCAAGTTTTAGGAAGGTAAGTGAGCAGTTGAATTAGAAGCATTAGAAGATGAATCTGAGCCCAACTGGCTGTCGATTATGGGTCTTTCCTTTAAAGTTGACATGTTCTAAGTGCTTTTTAATGTCGCATACACACATGCTTCGCTTTTCATTATAACTGTGAAAACTTCTAAATGATCTAAAACAACAATAAACCATGAGAACATCCCACTAAACAACAACTTTAGCTCTGAGTCCCAGTGGTTCCACTCTTGACTATGTATGTACAGTTTAAAGAGGCAAGACACAGCGCTAGCAAGTGTAAAAGCCCAGCTGCAACATGGAGTTTCATCCCGCAGTGCCACCCTGTGTTGTGCGCGAAAACCTGCCAGCTTTTCTAGCCTGCTACAAGGGCCAGAGATGAATTAGTAAGTGCCCTGCTTTCCAAATCCTCTCCACGCACCTCGTTGTACATTTAGTCCCCACTGTGGCCACACCAGGAACAATGTCTGTTATTCACATTTTACCAAAACAAAATGAAGACCAAAGAAATTAAGTATGAGGTGTTTAGGGTAAACTATGAACAATAATCCTGGGTGGCACACATACTCATGGGGGTGAACGGCTTTAGGTTTCACCCATGAAACAAAAGTATATATATATATATATACACTGTGCAGAAAAATTACAATAGGGGTTTCAGCAACCAGTGCAAACTACTTTTTTGCCAGACTTGACCTCCTTCAGACACAGTGGGGGAGCAACAGTGTGGCAGCATTTTTTTTGCCTCTGTTTCATTTCTCCTTAATGATCTCCTCATACTTGGGTGGAGGGTCGCTGTATGAAGGTGCTGAGGTCTCATCACCACTGCTTTCCAGGTGTCCTGTCACCTCTTCGTAAGATGGAGGTGGCGTTGCGCCAGACAGACGTGAGGCCACCGACAGGGAGGAGTCCTGGACATAAAGGGCATGAGTGTTCTGCTGGTGAGGGCCATGGGAGTCCGACTGGGAACCTCCTCCTCTCTCAGCACCACTCACTACCACAGTTGGATGCGAGCTGGACTCCTGGTTCAAGCTTTCGGTGTGTCCTGCTGTTTCCCGGTGAACCAGAATGCGTGGCAGGCTGCGGGTGCTGCGGTTGTTGGCCAAGTAACGGTTCTGGGTGTAGGCGGGCCGTCGACGAGTGGCCTTCTGAAGCTGGCACCTCCAAAGGAGGAACAGGCCGATAATGATGAGAAGGGCCACACCCAGCAGAGGAACCACCATGTAGACGGTGTCTGCACGCTCAGAGCGCCCCTCGCTGTTGCTGCTCACTGTGTAGATGCTGCGAGTTTTCCAAAACTCCATCTGGGAAGCACAAAGGAGATATTATACATTTCTACACCTTGGGTTTATTTTTAACTGTTTGCTCAATTCAAAATCAGACTAAAACTGAAACTGACACAAAGGGTAAGGGTCAGGGTAGAGGAGTCTGACCTAAGTTACCGTGGAAACTTATCTCTCTAGACTAGCCTGGTTTCAGTCAGGTTAGTTTTCAAGTTTCACTTGAGGCTAAACCAGTGCTACAATCTGACAGACTGAAACTCTACAAAATTCCTCCCTGAAGATTCCTCTTTACTTCTGCATTGTGAACTGTGTCTGTTTGCAGTTCATGTCAAATTATTATCACATATTGATATGGGATTCACTTAATTGTGTAATTAAAATCTGAATTCATATCTTTTTCATTCTAAAATATCTGTACAGTATTCTAGGCAACATTTGTGCTTTTACATACACCGCAATTAAAACAAAGCTAATGAACAACTTTGACCCATGGCTGTAGCTTCATAGTAAGAAACATTTTAACAATTTCTTGTCTCTTTAAATGTCACTAAATAAAACTAAAGCACCAGACACCCAGAAATCCATCCTTTCAAAATGCAGAACGCGGCAGACAGCCTGTCTGAGGGTATTTAAAAATATTATGCTGATGCCAACTCTGGTTTTTCCTCGCTGACCGTCGCTTTGCTGTTTTTGACTGTTTGCCTTCTTCTGAGCGTCGAACTGGATTTGCACTTGTTTTAGAAGTTTCATCATCTGAAGTCATCGATCTTTTCTTTGTTTGGCCATAGTAACCGTTTGCTCACAACGCTAGCAGAGACCAGAAAAAACAGCACGCCGCCTCACACACAAGTGAGTTGAAGAGCGAGTCTGTTGCGTTAGCTCCGCCTACTCTCTCTGGTGGACCAACCACTGCTGGGTGATGGAAAACGCGTCGCTAACTGTTCGCCGCTTGTGATTTTTCCTAGGAATGTTGCCACAGACACCCAGTTCATAATACTGCAAATGCAAGGGCTTTCATCAGGGGGCCATAGGCTCAATCACCATTGTGTGGACTTATTCGGCGATAGTGACTTAACAGGCATTTATTTAAAGCAACTCTGTGGAACTTTTCATTTTGTGTTGATTTTGGCAGTCCCTGTGGACAAAAGCGGTGGTGTTTCACCTAACGTTAGGGTTACATGTTCCCTCTGTTTCACTCCCTGCTACAAGGAGACTGCTTTTCTGGGAGGAGAACGGGCAGCTGCTCCAGAGACGGACCTTCAGTTAGCGGCTGAAGCAGTTAGTTATAGTAGTTAGTTAGTTAGGAATTCAGCCGGAGCGAACCCCAGCGCTGTGTCGTCTGATGTTGTGGAAAACTCCGACCCGGTGGCAGGCATTAAGAATAACTATTAAAAACTATATAGAAATAGCCAATGTTCTCGCTGTTGGTCTTGTTTGCTTATGTAGGTCATATAGAGGCATCAGTGTTAAATTGAGACTGTTTCATAACCAGTTAAAAACATAGAGTACTTTTAAATTAAAATCTTCGAGATTATTACTTTAAATGTCATGTTCATCTTACAACTCTTGTATGTTAATTTTCAGCACATATGGCGCAAAGAAAATTCACATTTGTCACATGGGACATCAACCCATGATGACACGATTACAACCACAGCGCTGCAACAAACTACACCAATGAAGGAGCTCAAAGTGTTCAGTTCATTCTACTCATGTCAAGCCCTGAGCTCACTGCTGGTCTACAACATGCTGCCAAAAGTTCTTTTTTGCTTGTTAATTGTGGTTTTGTTCATTTATGCAGTAATATTTTATCTTCAGTGTAATATATGCCGCTCTGAGGCCATGAACATTACAGTTTTGTCTTTTTATCTGTTTTAGACTCATTCAAGACAGGCCTTTCACTAGAAGCCCTTCCTAGAATTCTCCTCCTTTATGAGACACCCCACAGGTTACTACAGTGCATTTAAACATGTTGTCTGATTTCAAGGGTTCATTTGTCATTTTACAACACAAGGTTGAATAAATGAACTTTAAGTAGTAGTCCCTTTATGCTACACATATACAAAAAAAACAAGATAGAACAAACAAAGACCATCTCCTGTGTTTTGGTGACATTTAGAATGAGATGGTTGGTGTAACACCACTTGATGAAGATGTCTACTGTATCTCATTGTGGTACGCAGAAGGGTCCATGTCCTTGTGGAGAAGGCTCAAAATCACAGTATCATCAGCGAATTTAATAATATAATTTTTGGGGTGTACTTTCCTGCTGTCATTATTGTACAATGTAAAGAGTACAGGTGATATCACACAACCTTGTGGGACCCTTGTTGACAACCTTGACCCTTGCTGTGTTTGGCCTCTGACAACGTACCGTTGACTTTCACTTGCTGTGTCCCTAGTTAAAAAAGAATAAAACCATCTAATCAAGGTAGTGATACTCATGTCCTTCAGCTTCTCTAAAAGCAGGTAGGGTTGTACAGTATTAAACAATGAACTAAAATCAATAAACAAAATTCGAGTGTAGGCTTTTGTGTTCTGAAGATGCCTGGAGATAAGGTGCGAAATGCTGAGAATGGCATCTTCAGTACTGCACTCGTGCTTGTAGGCAAATCGACATGCATCTAATATTGGCTTGACTTCCTTGAGCAGGGACACTACAAATTTCTCAAAACATTTCATGACAATTGAGGTGAAAGCTACAGGACGAAAATTATTATTCACTGTGGCACAGGGCTTTTTAGGCACTGGTGTTTTGTTTGTACACTACCTGCTCAGCAGCAATCAGCAGACAGACAGTCAGAGACTAGCTGGTAAACACAGTGAGGCATTTAGCAGCTGAAGAGCCAGACATTTCCCACAGGATTTGGAAAAGACCAAAAACAGAGCTAAAAGCAGAGTGAATATTTGAGTTACATTCATCAGGCGGCCAAAACATGACTCCATGATATTGTTGCTGCTGGATAAATATGCAACTGTTCCCCTTATCAACTTAAACGATTGATTTTCCACTCACCAACAGTTTTCAGAGATCGCCGACAAAAGCCCCAGATCAGAGGCAAATCAGCGCTTGCTCCTGTTATGTGTGAATTTTCAAAGACGCGATCTGAGAGATGTGCCGATGCGTCAGACGCCTGAGAGATATCTAGCAGGTTAAATATCTGGACCTGTCTGTGAGTCCAAATCCTGTAGTGTGAAATTCGTTTTGACTGGGAATGACAGCAGCGATGACTCACATGTATTTTGTTGACTATGATGTAGTTTGGAGACCAGACAGACTTTTGGGGGATTCCTCCTAGCGAAATGACTGGTAATGTGTGACCCCCTGTCGCCAATCACTCGTGTAATGTGCAAACCACAACAACTTCCAGGTACCCCAATGTGATCAGTACAGCAATCTGACAACGTTGAAAAGTGTAGTGTGTCGGTGCCATTACTGGCACCCTGAAGCCCTCTGCTCCTCTTGGTTGTTGGCGGCTCTTTCGAGATCGCCACATTTGAGCCCACTTTTCGGGTGATGTTTGTAGCAGGTTTTCTGAGGGTGTGTCCAATCCAACTCTTCCATCCACTTTCTTCTTCGAATTTGTAAGTCAATGGGATCCTGGCTGGTTCTTTTTCACAGGTCCACATTGCTTACTTTGTCTCTCCACCAGATGTTTAGTATTCTCCTGAGGCAGGTATTAATGAATGTTTGCAGCCTGTTTGTTGTGTGTTTTGGTTGTTCTCCTTGTCTCTGATCCAAACAGCATCAACTGCTTCACGTTGGAGTTAAAGATGTGTATTTTGGTGTTGACTGAGATGTGTTTTGAGCTCCAGATCTTCCTGAGCATGTTAAACACCACCCTAGCCTTATTGATCCTGCTTTTTATGTCGTTTTATGTAGGCAACATTGCCTAGGTATGTGAATGCGTCTACCTCCTCAGGCAGTGCTGTGCATGAAGACAGGGTTGCTGGTTGTGGATCTTCATCACCTGTGTCTTTCCTGTATTGTGTGTAAGACCAAGTTTTGTTGCAGCTCATGAGAGTCTGTCCAGAGTCTGTCATCATCTGTCATCCGCAAAGTCAAGGTCATCTAGCTGCTCCCACATTGTCCACTGAATCCAATTTCTTTTCCCTTCAGCTGTTTCCATCATGATCCAGTCAATTGCCAGGAGGAACAGGAATGGCGAAAGCAGACATCCCTGCTTGACGCCTGTCTTGACATTAAAGCTCTGGGAGAGCTGGCCTGCATGCATGACTTTGCATGAGGTTCCATCATACAAGTTCTTGATTAAGTTTATGATCTTGATGGGAATTCCATAGTGGTCCATTAGGCGCCATAGTGTTGTCCCCTCTAAGCTGTCAAATGCAGGTTTTCCGACAGTGTATTGCAAATTGGGGCACGGGGATTTTTTTTTTGTATGTATCTTTAAGATGTTGTAGTTTAAGATGTAACTACAGTTACAGTGGGGCGACTTGGTTGGAAACAGAGATATATTGGTTGGAAAACTCACCAGCGACATCTGTTGGTTACAACATGAACGCACTACAGGAAAACAGCAGGTCTGAGATCAGTGTTCTTTACCCTCATTGTACGTAGAGTGATGTTCAACACTTGACGCTTCCAACTATCACAAGCTAATGTTAGCTAGCAAACTTAGCTAGCTAGCCAAACAGTCAGTAACACAGATACTTCCTTTGTGACATTTAGGGATAATGTCAAGGAGGAAAGCTAAAAGTCAAAAAACCATAGCAATCTCTTCCTCATCGCCACCACCTCCAGTATTTGGCCATCTGAAAAAAACTGTCTAACATTTGCGGCACCACTGAGTCCATAACGTTAGCCAAGCCTTTGGTTGACAAAGCGCAGCTGGCGAGCACCTCGTCCTCTTTACAGCCGAGCACCCCGTCCTCGGTAACCCTGTTAGAACAAGAACAGCCAAGTATCGCTAACATAAAAACGTTACATTTCATTATGTCCTCTCCTTCATGAGCATTGATCTGAAAAGCGACTGGATAGTTTAATGCAACATGGTAGCGACACTACTTTGCTTGCTTTCACCTACCCAGTTTTTTTTGACTCCAGTGCTCATGAAGGAGAGGACACAATTATAAGCAAGTGGAATGCACCAAGTACTGATTTTTCCCTAGGCCTTTAAGTGATCCGTTTGGATCTCTTGGTTGATCTAGCAAGTTTGTTTTGTAGAGTGCAAAAATAAATGACTTATTTATAACAACACATTATGTAGTCATATTTTCAAATCTCCAGTCAGCTTTTAGCACTGACATATTGTAGGGCCCTATGGAATCTGTGTTATAGCTTTTTTAAATTCTCAATTCCGCAATTTCTGATTTTTTCTTATTTCTGTTTTTGTTGGTCTATCACACTTGATCTGTAATGGCATCCTGGCTTTGGGAATATGTAGTTGTTCTGCCGGCGGTGGCCTGTTTAGGACTTCTTCGAAATGCTCTACCCATCTGTTGAGCTGCACCTCCTGGGTTGAAAGCAATTGGCCGTTCTTGTCTGTAATTAGTTTATTACCATGTTGGTATGTCCCAATTTCCTTGGTGTATAACTCCTTCATGTTCCTTTGAGTCGCCCCAAGTTCTACCTCCTTGGCTAGCCTCTCCACCTGTGTTCACTTGTCCCTCCTGATGTTCTTTCGTACTTCTTTGTGGCATCTGTTGTATTCCCTTTGGGCCAAAGCCTTTTCAGCTCTGGTTTTTGAGTTGCTCACTTTCTCTGTTAACTCTCTTCTCTGTTGGATTGTGTTGAGATTTTCTGGTGTTATCCACTTCTTGTGCTTTTGGGTCTTCCTCACAGGTTGAGCTCCGAGCAGCTTTAAGGTGTTCTCACTCCTCATTTATTGTCCATCCTTCCATCCTCCTCAGCTGTAGCTCTGTGTTTTCCCTTGAGAGGATATCCTTGAACACTTGAGCATTGCTGAGGTATTCAGTGTTGTATTTCGCTCTTTGGATTTTGGCCCGGTGGTGTCTCTTCAGCCTTAGCGCGAATTTCCCTACCAGGAAGTGGTGATCTGAAGCTGCATCTGCTCCTCTTCTTGTCCTGGCATCTTCCATGGACCTTCTGAACTTTTTGCAGATACAAATGTGGCCAATTTGGTTTTCTGTGACATGGTCTGGTGACACCCAAGTTGTTTTGTGGATTGTTTTATGGGCGAATAAACTTCCGCCAATCATTAGATTATTGTTGACACCAGTCTCAACAAACATCTCGCCATTTTCATTCATTTTCCTCACTCCATGTTTTCCCATCGCTGCCTCATATCCCTCATTTTGGCCTCCAATCTTGTTGTGGAAGTCACCCATCAGGATAATGAGGTCTCTGGCTCCAATACTACCGAGTAGATGGTTCAAGCTGTCATAGAATCTGGCTTTGACATCATCCTCTGCATCATTTGTGGGTGCATAGCATTAGATTATGTGGGCTTTCACTCTCCAGTTGTTGGTTTGAAGGTTGCGGAGATGAGGAAAGAGCTGGTGGGTTTCCATGCAGTTAAAGCCTTTCCAGTGTCCTTCGTGATCATAATGGCCACTCCCTCTATATGCTTCGTTCCATCATCATCAGCCTAACTGCTGTTTTAGATTGTCTCAGTGATGTCAACTGTTAGCACAAAATTTTCTTCAACTCAACAACTCAAAATCAGAAATCATATTGTTTAGTCCCTCAAACCCTATCAGTCTCATTGAGACTGGCCTTGGTCCCTTGTTTGCTCACGTGAAGCCCGCTGCCAGAAATGTAGACATACTAGGAGTACTACGTTGATTCAGATCTAACCTTTGAACCTCAGATCAAAAAAGTTGTCCAGTGCTGTTTCCTTCAAATCAGAACCATCTCCAGAATTAAACCTATGCTGTAACACTCTGACCTGGAAAAAGTCACGCACTTATTTTCTCTAGAATTGACTACTCTAACTCCCTCCTTCCTGGTATAAACCAAAAGTCACTCTCTCGCCTCCAACTAGTTTAGAATGCAGTGCAGCTAGGCTTCTTACTGGTTTTAACAGACGACATCACATCACCCCAGTCCTGGCTTCTCTTCATTGGCTCCCTGTTCAATTTAGAATTGATTTTAAGATTTTACTGATCATTTTTAAAGCATGTCTGGTTCTGGCCCCAAGCTAGCAAAAATGTTGACCCCATATGAGCCAGTTCGCAGCCTTGGATCCTCAGGTAGGGCCCTTCTGGACGTTCCAAAGTCGAGGCTCAAATCTAAAGGGGACTGTGCTTTGCCATCAGGGCCCCTTGGCTTTGGAACGACCTGCCTAAGGAGATAAGGCTGGCAGAATCAGTGACTTCTTTTAAATCACTTCTTAAAACTCATTTTTATAGACTTGCTTTTATGTGATTATTGTCTTTTTTCTCATCTTTTTATTGCTTTTATTGTTTCTGTTTTTATTTATCATTAATTTTATCTTGATTTTGGTCTGTTTGGTTTTCTGTTGTTATATTGCTTCTGAGTATCCTGCTTTTGCTTCGTCTGTCAAAGCACTTCGTAAACCCTGTTTTTAAAGATGCTATACAAATAAAGTTATTATTATTATATCATCTTCATGTCTGGAGTAGATAATGGACTGCCCACTGGCCAATTTGACCTCCCCTGACTGTGTCCATCTTGTTTCTGCCAAGCCCAGGACTGAGAGATTGTAGTGCACCATTTCTTTGGCAATTATGGCAGCATTGCCAGCCTGGAGCATGGTTCGGATGTTCCATGTCCCCACAAGCATGGATTTCTTTGGCGTCAGAAGGTGTCAGCTTCCCAGCGGCCTTGTGGGTTTGGCTGGGAAGAGTCATGGTCTCCATCGCTGGGGCACCTTCTTCAAACAGGTGTGTCATTTGGTTTTCATTTGTCAAAGTTTCTGTAACTCACAATTTTTTCCAGGGTGGGGTAGTTACCCCCACGTCCACCCCCAACCTGGAGGACCAGAGACCTCCTCACCCTGGACCTGTCCTGACCTGTCCGGTTTGCTTGAACCTGCCAGGGGTATAAAACCCTATCCGGCATAGCTCTCAGGGAGAGTGGAGTACGCAAGCCTCTCTATCGTGTCAAGGTTACAGTCCAAGAGAGGATATCTTATATATCTTTTATATACACATGGGTGACAAATTAAAGGAAAAACCAAAATGAACTGTCTTTGTATGGAGTCAGGCCACTACGAGTACAACAGATAGAAATAAGAACAAACATAGCCAGACATAGCAAAAGGACATATAGCATCAGAGACACTCACAGATATCACTAAGTAGATTTGAAGATAAAAGTTTATATTATATCATTTGGTCTTATGGAGATGGTGATGGAGAGGACTGTCTTACACGTTGGTCAAAAGTCTTCCATTGGTGTGAAACTAGGTTGAGATCTGGTGACTGTAAAGGCCGTAGCATTTTATTCACGTCATTTTCATACTCACCAAACCATTCAGTGAGCCCTGGTGCACGGAAGCATCCATATTTGTTATGTTTCTCCACTCTTTTATTCAGGTTTTCCTTTAATTTGTCACCGGTCTGTATATCTGATATATCTTCAGCTATGATGTGCATGAGCGCGCGTCATAGGTGCTGTTTACATACATTATTTAACTACATCATCGTAAGCGTTTACCTTTTTAGCTGTCCCAAAAAATGAAAGGATGTTTTGCTGCCTTTTCATCTTTACTAGTTAACGCTAGCTAGCTGTAGACTGGAGAAAAAATAATTTATTCACTTAAGGGCTACCGGCAACTTTTAAGGTGGAATATTTTCTTGCGTGTTACCTTTCCAGCTGCGGTCCTCCGAACCGTAGTTGGGAGACCTCTGGTTTCTTTAGGCTAATTCAATTGGCTTTAGCCTGGTTTGCCAGTTAGCTGGTAACTAGCTTCTGCAGTCCGGGCAAAATCTTATTTGTGCGCTAAGCACACCTACCACGCGCACCTTTCAACAACATGGATGCCATGAATGCAGCCTTTGATTGACATGCATACAGACAAATCAATTCAGATGCATGTGCATTGTTTATGTTTTTATATTGGGTTAGGTAATAATAAGAGGGACAGAGCATGATAAATGTCTGTGTAAGCGCTGAAAACAGGTATAATATTATAATTATCATTTTAATTGTGGTGAAAACTGGGACAATTTGGTAGTGAATGTTGAAAACCGGGACATATTAGTGTTTTACAGATATCTGTCGGGCTTCTTCAACCTGAGCTTATCTGGACAATTTCTGCTGACGACTGTAACTTAACAACCCATGGAAACATGCGCTTCACGGTGTCTGCTGCACAAACAGGTACTTTTTCTACACACACAGGAGAGACTCACTTCCCATAACAAACCTGCCAGAGTACGTCACATGCATATGTCACCCACAAGGCCACCTTCCTTAAAGGGGAAGGCTCAACCGGTAACACATGTTGGCGTCGTGAATCAAACAACACACCTAAAAAACAACAACAATGAATATCCAAATCCCAAAATTGAAAATCGAATACCTACTCAGCGAACGAATAGTCGAATATTTGGGTCCAGCCCTACTGGGTTTCCTACTCTGACACATTTTTGCTGTTCCTAAAAAACTTCACTGCATTTTACTCTGCTGTCTCTCACACACATTACATTTATTTACATCTATGTCCTCTTCCTGTGCACAGTTTTTCACGTGGACACACATGTCATTTGTTGATGCAGCTACAAACATGGCAGAATCATTGTCACATAAAAATGAGATCACATAGAGGCCTGAATCAAGATCATAGTTCGATTAAACGTGTAGCCCCAGTGTGCATGTAAAGTACTGGCTGTTGTAGGGTTTTTATTACCACAGTTATCTGATCATTTGGGACAATATGATAATAATATTATTGCATAGCTGCTGTCTCTACTCTAGCAGTCACTGCACTAATATCATGCTACCATAATTGATAGAGGAGTTGGTGAACACACACCAACCTGTGCACTAGCTCACCGTTCTCTCTTTGTTCTCAAACACTTCATTGGCCTCTTCGAAGCTGCAGCTCTCCTCACCACACTCCCTCTCAATGTTCCCCTGTCTCAACTCCTCCAGGAAGCCATTGGCTCGAGGGAAACGCTTCAGGATGGAGTGAGCATCCTTACCATTGAGGAATGCTGCAACACAGAAATGAAACAAAATCCAAAGTTCAGCCATCCATACAAGGGTTACTCAACAGTCTCACGGCATACTTGGCCTCCAATACATTCACAGACAGGTCTGCGTTGTTGTGGGGGTGTCTCCAAATATTTTGAAGCACTTCGTTCAAATTCCATAGGCAATTAAGTCCAGATATGATTTGAAAATGTTTTATATTACAAATGTTACACATATATTCTACATAGAAAAAAATAATTTTACCCCTGCACCTTTCAGTGCTCCCATAAATTTACCTCAAACAAAGTGGGTTACAACTTTTTTGATGATCTCTTCTTCAAGCTATATAATTTTGTATGGCTGACTTCTTGTATGTGAAAGGGTTCGCTCATAGTGATGAACCCACACAGAATGATCACCAACTCTGCAGTTCATCTCAGCTCTACAGATTTTCTTTGCTTCTTCAGCTTGCAACTTTACGGTCTCATTAAGCAGCAGGCAGCTGTTTTCGGTGAAAAAGCTCTGATGAACCCTCTGTACACTACCCGCTTAGCACCAAACAGCAGACAAACACAGTTAGCAACTAGCTGGTGAACATAGTGGAACATTTAGCAGCTAAAGAGCCAATTATTTCCTTCAGGAGTTGGTAGAGACCAAAAACAGAGCTAAAAGGAAAGTGAATGTTGGCCTTACAATCATTGGGTGGCCACAAACATGACTCCAAATGAATGCTAATGATGCTCTGTAACTGCTGGATGTGGAAATAGGCAACTGTTTACCAACATGTTCCATATCAACTTAAAAGGTGATAATATGTCAGTTTTGTGTTTACAGCTTGTTTCCACTGCTCCCTAAAAATCGGTTATTGTAGGTTTAAATGTAAATGCATAAAAGGGAAAAACACAACTCATCTCACACAGAGAGCTCTTCAGATGCAAACAAAACAGTTTATGCACACAAAGAAAGTGAGCACATTTAAGGACCAAACTTAATATTCTGAATTCACTCATATCTAGATTTCCAATGAGTCAATTGTCTGAACCCAATATCAGTAAACTGAGAATAGCTGTGACACATCTAACAAGAAGTAAAAAAAATGAATTATTCTAATTCCAGCACAGAGGTCGGAATTTTTAACTGGTAATACTGGACTATCGTATCACAAGCCAGCACAGGGAAATATCATGCAACACAATTCTCATCTTGACATTTCTAATCATCAAGGTAAATATGACAATTTATTATATATTGATTTGAGGTTATATTCTCCCACCGTAACATGCAGAACTAAAGCAGCAGAATTGAGACATGGTAAATCTGAATCAAGTATTGAGTCAGGAGGTGACAGGTAGTCGTGTCTTTGTTTGCTGGAATGACCAGATCCACCACTAAAATGTCACAGGAAGAGGCAGCCAGCCAGACAGGAAGACTGATGGACGACTAGAGCTTGCTGTGTGTGTGTGTGTTTGAAATAGTAAGCCAAGCAACAAACCAGACGTTTATGAACATTACGGATCTGAGCTGATGGATGTGTGTTGTGCTCACCGGCAGCCATGCTGCTGCCCTGCTACTCACACTGACAGACTGCAGACCTGCAGGGAGAACACAGCACAACATTAGACACCAGGACTGACAGAATCATTTAACCAGGAAATTGGACCACTGTCCAGCAGGTTGATGCTTCCTTTCTGTGTTTCTACCTGACATGCTCCACAAGAAGCTTCAAGAGCCATTTTCACCGTCTCAACTTGGAAACAATAATGATTAATCTCCTGGCATCTAATCAGCCTAACTGGTTGCCGAGACATATTAGCTGATACTCAGGTATTGGCAGTGTAAGCCAATACCAACAGCCAAGCCCCCGAAAAAGCATGATGGGGTTAATTAAAGAAAAATTCTGTTGTTTTTTTTACAACCTAGATATAATTTTTGTAGTTTTGATAGTTTTGTAGTTTTTGACATTCCAGTTGGTCATGACAACAAATTTTCTTTTATTATTTGATGATGAAATTATATTATTGCAAACTAAAGTAATAGTGGAGTTCAGCAGGATTCTAAAAATACAACTGTTTGTGGCACTTAAGGGCAGTTTGGCTGCTGGCAATGGAAAGTGTCATGGTAAAGTGATAAATAAAAAGTAATACTATGAAAACATATCCATGTTTCTAATCTCAGTTAGCCATCTTTGTGTCTGCACTACAGAAACATTTATTTGCCATTCAGCATCTGTAGCTGTTTTATTCCAAATCAACAGCATGGAACAGACCTCTTGATTGTCAGGTTGTATGATCAGATGTAAAAGTCTAGTTTCAATCCTGGCCAGCTGTAACCAAGTATTCCTAATCTAATATAAATTCCACACTTATTCTTACAGTCTATAAATATACAGATGGGTAACAAATTAAATGAAAACCCTTAATAATGTGTAGAAACATACTGAATGCAGATCCATACGGGACACAAGGAGTCACTGCATGCTTTGATGAGGATGGAAATGATGTGAATAATCTGCTATGGCCTTCACCGTCACCAGATCTCAACCCAACTATGGGAGATTTTAGAGCCAAGCCATCATCAAAACACCATATGAGGGAATATCTTTTGGAAGAATAATGTTCATCCCTGCCATGAAACACTTAATGGGTTCCACACACTTTGAGAATCTATGACAAGGAGCACTGAAGCTGTTGTGGAGGCTTGTGATGGATCGTAATTTGCCACTACACTAACCATCAGTCAAATCATCAATTAATCAATCAAACATTATAACGTAACACAACAACATATTTTCTAGCTAGTTAGTTAAGAAAGTGAGTAGCATTCATCAGCAACATGTTTCTATCATCCAGCATGTTCTATTTTGTCATCACTGTTTAATAGCATCATGTTGCTATAAGACCAAGTCTTGATTGAATAACGAATGACAAACACATTCTCACTCCACTCAACCCTTCCTCTAATGCAGAGATTCTACATAACTTCTTTCTAAACTCGAGGCGATGGCACAAAGGCTAAACAGTGTTGACTCATATGTTGTCTCTGTGATTATATGGTGGTTGAAAAAGCTCATATGCTCATGCAAGAAAATGTACCCTGCCATGAAACACTTAATGGGTTTCCAGACTTCAATTATCACTTTTATGCACAGATTACATTCTGGCCCCACCTACTGTACGTGTCAGGTCCCCTAAAGGAAAATTCTGCAGCGATGTAGTCCTATGAAACTATAACCACTTCAGCATCATTCCTGCTAGTAGAGAAATTGGCACTCTGTTGCTCAGAGCACCTTTCCACAGTGCCTATGCGAACCAGCATGCACTGCATGTAAGTTTCCTCAGACCAGCTCAGCTTGAGGAGTGGGCTTTGAAAATTATTTGTAGTAATCTATACTGGTATGTTCATTGTACTTAATGGATTATAACATGTAACAACCACCCACATAATCCTTTAAATTGGATTCATCACTTCTGTGGTTGAAAATGTTTCATATCATCAAGACTTTAGGATTTAATTTTAGCAAACAGAGTGAATCATACTTTGGGTATAGAGTAACATGTTCTGTCTTGCATGAATCTACTTCAAACTGATTAGACAGGTGGCTTTTTACTTACAAATTTTCCTGTAATGCAGTTTTCAGGTTATGTGGTCTTTTTTCACATCTGTTAAACATGCTTGTATGTCATATTTTCTTTTTTCTCCTTTTTGCATCTGCCTCATTCTTTTCTTGTTTATTATCATATTTGTCAGGCTATTATTTTGGGTAACTGACTGA
Source organism: Oplegnathus fasciatus (assembly GCA_003416845.1). Taxonomy (NCBI): domain Eukaryota; kingdom Metazoa; phylum Chordata; class Actinopteri; order Centrarchiformes; family Oplegnathidae; genus Oplegnathus; species Oplegnathus fasciatus. The sequence continues at coordinate 155,110 of NTHP01000165.1, forward strand.
CCCCAAATTTGGTCTGTCTGACATCACCTGGGGAACAGTTAGTTGATGCATGTCACTGCTCTCTGAAATATTACGGGGAGTTTTTTTATGTATTGACGGCCCCCATTTAGCCTTACCTCTGGCAAATATAGGCTACCATAAATATAGATGGAGAGGGATGGGGTGGGGGTTTCCATAGCAACAGAGACAGAGATAGGGGAGGCTTCGAATCCAGACCAAACTGAATAATTAGGATACTGGGAGACAACTGTTTTAAACGGCATATTTAGAATATTAAAAAATGTTGGCTCTGTCCTGGAATAGCCTATAGGGATTGACATTTGAGAGACACAAGCACACAAGTAAGGCGCACACACACACACACACACACACACACACACACACACACACACACACAGACAAAATGCTAATCATCAAGTAGCATCCTGTTTTTACAACTGCAAGCCAAAATAAGGTATAGTTAAATGATGAACCTTCATCTTCCAAAACACAAACCGGTATTTCTTAATAGATGGATAGAAACAGGCTTCTAAAGTCCTTAAGATCTCAGCATCTTCTCGTGCCTCTACAACTGCAAATGAAAAATTCATTATCAAGACCCATGTTGACTTGAAGTCATTTTTTCTCCAAGGATATATGTCGACACATTAGGTCTCATTTTTATGAACAACCTGACGCTTAAGAATGGTGAATTACTTCAGGCACGTAACGGTTCAATCCCCTCTCTACCTTGTTTACGTGACGGACATATAATATCTTACCTTCATTCCGCTTGGTAAAAGCCTTTACCCTTCCATCTCCGACTCTGGGGAACTCCCACACGAGTCACTAAAATGACCGTGATTGACGTATCTATGAGCAAATGGGAGAGGAGGAATCCCTGCGACTGGCCAATCACAGCCCTGATAATGGTCGACTGACGCAGGGGGGAAGGGTGGGGGAAAGTTCTGCTGAAAGAAAAGAAAGAAACAAATGCGCAAACAAACCGTAGCTGGCTGCTGGAGGGTGGGGTTGTCCGAACGGACTTTGGGGTTTCCCGAAATTATCGGAGGGGTATTAATTCGCCACCGCGACGGCGGTTAAAGTGAAACGTTAACATGAATCTGTCTCAGATTTCCCGCCTCAAGGCAAACTTGTTTCCGTGTGGAATGTGTGTACCAGATAAAACTCGGCAAAGCCACACCTCGCACCGAAATACTCAGCTTCCCAACATTCTTAGTGCAGGCCAGACCACACACTCACATGGCTATTTCACAACATTTAGAAAAACAAATGAATAATTCCAATTGTATGGAAGTCCATTTCCGCCAATGTGATGGAAAAACAAAAGATCCTGTAAGTCATTATAACGAGAAACTTTCTCAAAATAATGACAAACTCTTAAAATAGTGACTTTCTTATCCCAAAATAATGACATACTCATCTCAAAATAATGACTTAGTATCTCAAAATAATGAGAAACTCTCAAAATAGTGACTTACTTATTTCAAAATAATGACGTACTTATCTCAAAATAATGACGTACTTATCTCAAAATAGTGACTTAGTGTCTCGTCAAGTCATGTCAAGTTATTTTTTATTTATATAGCCCAGTATCACAAATCACAATTTGCCTCAAGGGGCTTTACAATCTGTACAACATACAACACCCTCTGTCCTTAGACCCTTGACTCGGATGAGAAAAAAACAAGAACAAAACAGCAGAGGGTTAGAGGAATGCAGTGGTTAACAAAAAGTTTGACATTTTGTAGTAAATTTCTCGTCGGCAGGACAAACATGGACTATAAGTACTAATGTTAGTAGATACATTGAGACTGAGACCGACCCGCCAGAAGGAACGTAGTAACAGGTACGAGGCCTGAGGTATCGAACGATAAACACTAATTGAAAGTTAAGGCGAAAAGATGAGTTTTCAGTTTAGATTTAAAGACCTCAACAGAGTCAGACGATCTGATGTCAGCAGGAAGATTATTCCAGAGATGAGGGGCCCGATAGGAAAAGGCCCTGCCACCAGCTGACTTCTTTTTAACTCTGGGGACACACAGGAGACCAGTATTCTGAGAGCAGAGAGCACGGGACAGGACATAAGGTTTAATGAGATTAGACAGATGGGGCAAGCCCATTTATAATTTTATAAGTCTCCAGAAGCACCTTAAAGTCTGATCTGACATGGACAGGGAGCCAATGAAGGGAAGCCAAAACTGGTGTAATATGGTATAATTTTCTAGTTTTAGTTAAGATTCTAGCTGCAGCATTCTGAACCCAGTGAAGACTTTTAGTGCTCATGCGCGGCAGACCAGATAGGAAAACGTTACAGTAATCCAATCTGGATGAAACAAAGGCATGAATTAGGATCTCTGCATCAGCCATGGACAGAAAGGATCTAATTTTAGCGATGTTGCACAAGTGGAAAAAGGCGGTCTTGGTGATTTCTTTAATATGCTGATCAAAAGAGAGTGTAGGATCAAACATAACACCAAGATTCCTGGCTGTTAAACTTTGGGAAATCACAGAGTTATCAAGAGTCACTGTTACTTGATCAAACTGGTGTCTATCTCGAGCAGGGCCAATAACTAGCCTCTCAGTTTTATCAGAATTTAAGAGCAGGAAATTACGTGACATCCAGGATTTCACAGTGGATAAACAGGCCTCTAGATTCCTAATTTGAGCATCATCATCTGCCTTAACAGGCACAGCTGAGTATCATCAGCGTAGCAATGGAAATTTATTCCAAAACTGCGTATAACATGGCCAAGAGATGAGCTATGTAAACAGAAACGCAAAGGGCCAAGAACAGAGCCCTGAGGTACTCCGTATTTCACATCAGAAAACGGTGATGTAATATTATTGTAAGAAACACACTGTGTTCTTTTGGATAGATATGATTTTAACCATGCGAGGGCCAGGCCAGAGATGCCAAATTGGTTTTCAAGACAGTCTAGGAGTATGCCGTGATCAGTAGTATCAAAGGCCACACTGAAATCCAGTAATAAAAGCACCTAGGTGGAATTAGAATCCATAGTAAGCAAAATGTCATTTACCACTTTAGTAAGTGCTGTTTCAGTGGAATGACAGGCCCTAAAAGCTGATTGAAAAGGTTAAAAAAGATTACTGTTAGTTAAGTGGGCTGAAAGTTGCTGAGACACAACTCTTTCTAATTGAAAAGAATGGAAGATTTGAGACTGGTATGTGTACACATACCAGGAATTTGACTCCGGTTTTTCTTTGCTCTCAATGTACATACACAGAAATAGACACACATACTGCTAAAAACAAGGACCGCAAGCTTGATAAGGTAAACATAAACATTAAACTAGTATGTACAGGTGTATACACACACACACACACACACATATATATGTATATATGTGTGTATATATATATATATATATATATATATATATATCTATGTGTGTATACATATAGTGGCTGCTGGTGACTCAAAAAATTGGGGAGGACAGGAGGAAAATGAACCCACGGCGTTATTTTATTTTACACTAGCTGACTTTTTTCTTATGTTCAACGAAATATGAAGCAATAAAACAATGGCTTACAAGATTTCTTAAAAACAACATAATTTTATTCAATCCTATTGTTTCCAGATGAACCATACAGGCCTACACTGTAAATTCTAATAGCTGTCCTGACTTGCATAAGTTAGTTAACTTTACTCGGTTATCAACAATATATACTTCTTACTAGTTTTTATGAAGTTACAGTTAATTGCAGGGTAGAGAAAACAATTCACTTATTGTTTTTGAGTGAAGCTAACTTAAAACAGTCTAGTAGCAACAAGGCTGGCGTCCGAGCATGCGCAGTAGCCAACGTTCAGCTCTTGTGCCCTCAGGACGGTAGACTGATGCGATTCAGTGTGGGAAGCTGAGAAAAGAGCGACCGCTTGGGTTTTGACCATTTCATGAAGTCTCATTTTGTCTTTTGAAGAATAATAAAGTAAGTTATCATGCAAGCAAAAATTGTGTGTGAATTTGTGTTTCTGGCTGCTGCCAGTGTTAGCTAGCGTTAGCTATCATTTGCTAAACGTTAGCTAGCTAATGCTAGCTGACTTAGCTAACAGGCACTGCATAATATTGTACAGGCAGACCTTGTTCAGACATGTTTTGGCAGTAAAGACTAGCTCTTCCACCGTCCTGGGATTGCCTGAAGCCCTATTTTAGCTGTTTCAAAACGAAAGTAGAAAGTCCCAAATTTGAAATGTTGTTGCAAGTTTTCTGTTTTCCCTGAGTTCAAGATTCCGAGTTAACACAGCGAACGCATTTTGGTTGGAGGTTGGAGGCTTGTTGTAATACAGTTTGCAGGTACATTGGCTGGACAATTAAGAGACATATTTGAGGGTACTGTTTGTTTCCCGTTTTCAAGCATAAATTATAAATATTTATAAAGCCAAAAACTGTTTCCCTGGAGAACTAAGTTATGTTGAAGGTTGGCAAGAGGCTGCAGCAACAGTAAGTTAACTCGCTTGTCACTAAAGCTAGTGGTGAAGTTGTGTTATTTACGTGATGGGTGTAGCTACATATTTTCATCTTTCACACACAGTCTGGGTGAAGGAAAAAATAACCAAACTCAGGTGAGTGAAAGCAAGAGTTATGGTGTTTACATTCAGGTAACTTTAATGTTTCCTGTGCCGAACACCCATATGACATGAGTTTTGACCAACAAAATGAACAGCGTAATGACGTGGCTCTTGTTTGATATAATAAGGATGCAACACATGAGCAAGCACGTGAGGCTAATAGTAGCTAATGTAGCAAAAGTTATCAAATTATCAAAAAAATTTTTTTTGCCTATTTAGTCACTGTATGTTGTTTTTGCTGTGTGTTGTAGGTGTTTGCAGAGTTCAGCGGGTTAGCCACCACAAACCTCCAGAATTACTTTTTTGATGCCATGGACTGCTACACACCATGCTTTGTCACAATCTTCAAGTCCAAGAAAGGAAGTGTTGGAGAGACATTGGCTGAGTTTGTGCAGAAAATTGATTAAGGGGTGAGTCTACAGGCTTCTTATATCTTTATTTATGCTCTGTAATGATTTTTTTGTTGCGTAATCTTGAACTTTATTTGTTAATTATCCACGTCTAGAAACCAGATGTGACAGCAGTGCACACCCTTGTACTTTGAGGCCTCCCTGATCTACTTGGTGGGGACCCCTGTAACTTCTACAACACCTGCTTCGTAAGTTGTCATAGTTACATCTTAAAGAAGCACACAGAGTTGTGGGGAAATTTGCTTTATATTTGCCGGTATATTACTGAAAGTCAGATAAAAAGATTAATGCTGATTATATCCCTGTGAGTTCTGTGCAAAGATGGACATAGGCTGCATGCTAACTGTAACAGTTCAGTGTATAAGCAGAGTAGGGGTTTCTGGCACAACTTCACCCACTTCCAAGGTGCATGGAGAAGGGAAAAAGTCTGAAGAGGTCAAATGAAACCTATGAAGGCCACAAGCCGAAACGCGTAAGCCTAACAATAAAGTTGTTCTGAATACTAGAAGTGTTACTGGAGTTTTGATCTTTTCAGACAGTTCAGTGTATGTCAGCAGGGTGAAGCTACTGGCCTAGCTCCTGTGAAGAGAGAGAAATACACCTTTCATCTTCAAAACTGAGTTATTTCAGTACTAGACCTTCCATATTTATGATGAGTCAAGATGAAAAACAAACAAGGTCTGAGTTTTAAATGTAGATGCATTTGGTGTATTAAAGGTGTATTTTCATTGCTTCACATGAGCTAGGCTAGTAGCATCACCCATATGATAAAGCAGCCATACGCTAACTCCGTTAGTCCATGTCACTGGGTTGCACTGCTGAGCTCAAAAGTGCTGAGCCCACTTGCCATGCCACGGTTGTGTATTCTGTGCAAGAGGTAGAAGTTCTCTCCCTTGCATACACTAACTAGTACAAGCCAGCGAGGACAGCAAAGGAAATTGAGTGTGAGGAAGACTTCAATACTTACTTACTGACTCTTTCATGTTCTTTCCTGGACATCTGTAAACTGGTCAAAAATGTTTTAGGCCTACTAATGTTGATAAAACTGCTAAATGCAGGTGCGTGTGAAGTGAAAACTTAATGGGCAAGGCTGAAAGGCAGTGTTGGCAAGACAGGTGACACAGTGACAATTGATCATGCCTATCAACATTTCCCTGTTGTAATGTTGTTTTTGTTTGGTTTTATACAGGATTCTGACCGTGATGAGGCC
>NTHP01000165.1:161424-208352 GCA_003416845.1 Oplegnathus fasciatus
TGAGCCCACTTGCCATGCCACGGTTGTGTATTCTGTGCAAGAGGTAGAAGTTCTCTCCCTTGCATACACTAACTAGTACAAGCCAGCGAGGACAGCAAAGGAAATTGAGTGTGAGGAAGACTTCAATACTTACTTACTGACTCTTTCATGTTCTTTCCTGGACATCTGTAAACTGGTCAAAAATGTTTTAGGCCTACTAATGTTGATAAAACTGCTAAATGCAGGTGCGTGTGAAGTGAAAACTTAATGGGCAAGGCTGAAAGGCAGTGTTGGCAAGACAGGTGACACAGTGACAATTGATCATGCCTATCAACATTTCCCTGTTGTAATGTTGTTTTTGTTTGGTTTTATACAGGATTCTGACCGTGATGAGGCCCTGGTACAAGTATTGGTTGGGGTGCTGACTGTCATCAGTGAAGATGTGTCTCGCTCTCCAAATCATCTCCACCTTGACCTAGTGTCTACTGCCATCATTGTTGAGGGAGGTATTGTAATGGACAATCTCCCAAACTTACCTCAGGCACCTTGCCTCTTGTTTGGGCTGTCATATGCTTTACACTTGGACTATCCTAAAGCCATGACAAACATTTCATCAACTTCATTCAAAGACTGGTGCTTGGCCTGGGACAGAACAGACCATTTTTGCTTTGTTCCCAAATGGTTATGATATTAGAAGTTCAGTAATTAAACTGTATTGTTGGTGTTAATCACAATTTCAAAGGAGCAATGTCAGGTGTTGTAGAAGGAAGGAAAATAAAAAAAAATGCTTACAATTGAACTTTGAACTGTGTCACTACCTTCATTTATTATATGTTAACTGTAAATGGGATTATTTTAGGAGCATGGAACCTATTTTTCATTAATGTATAATGGATGTTTGAAGCACTTAAGTTAAACGAGTAACACTTACTTGGTCTTTTTAAGGCAATCGGTTTGCATGGTTTTAACATGTAAATCTGATTGCTGTTCAAGTGAATACAACAGAGAAATTCTAAGTTGCAGGAAATGTCACATTAGTTAGCCCAACTTACACACACAGTATATTTCACTTGAAATGATTTAGTTGTTTGAACTAGTAATTCTGAGTAGTTTATACTAAGTCAAGAGTACATCTAAAGTAAATTATCAAGTACTATATACAGTTTTTTTTTAGTTACTTAAACTCAAATGTAAGTGTACTATACTAAATAAGCATTTGTTAGTACAACATATAATACCTATTTCATTTTACTTGTTTTTTTTTAAGGCAATCGGTTTGCATGCTTTTTTTAAGTAAGGTTAACTAATTAGAATTTACAGTGTAAAGCAGAAGATAAGAGTATTTATCAAGGGTGTGAGATGTAACAAGAAGCACAACCCCCTCTGATTTAAAAAGGAAAAACAAAAACCATGAAAATCTGGAATGATTAAAAACAAAGCAAAATGAAGTGTTATGAGTTCTTGAGCCTTTGGGAGGGTTCCACTCACGTTCATAGCTGCTGTGAGGCCTGTTGTTGTATCCAGTCTTCCAAGAGCAAGAGAGAAGTAAAGGCTGGCTGTCTTCTTTGGATCTTGTAAGGTCAGAAGTCTAGTCAGTAACATATCAACACAAATCATGCTTTGCCAGTTTAAATAATCTGAAGTAATCTTAATTAATTTATTTTTATCTGGTTTATTTGCAGCTTTTTCTAACTACCCTCCAAACTAAGAAAAGGTTGCCAAGGAGTTGTTATATTTTGGCATATAAACATTTGCAGGCTACCTGGATTAAACATGTTTGTTTTGGTTGATTGTAAAATTGTCTTTGTTGCAAATATGAAGAGTTAAATTCATGATTACAATTCATAAATCCCTTGTCTATTATTGAGATAATATTCGATGAATTGTAATATAATTGCAGTGGCATATTCACCATTTTGCCCAACGGACCCTGGTAACGTTAGTCCCTGGACCCAACTTGAAAACAGTTGACTTAGAAGCGGGGTGTAGTTTTACCTTTAAAGTGATCCTAAAATGTAAATCTCAGCTGTGATCTTTGACTCACCTGAACATCCTCCATGCTGTGCAGCCTGTGCAGCACTCCGTCGCCCATACCGGGATCCAGTACCGGGTGAATGGAGTACAGCTGCACGCCACCGTAGTCCTGCTGTGGGTACAGCCTGGACAGTTGAGGCAGCGAGGCTCGAGGCTGCGCCGACAGAGCGGAGCTCTCAATCTGCTCCCCGGCGGCGCCCTGCCACTGCCTCTTTCCCCCACCACCACTTCAGACTGCCCTGTCCCCTCTTGCCTGCAGGTGTCACTGTTGAAGCATTTTAATCAGAATTTCAATAATGGATTGTTTCCAAAGAAGAGAGAAAAAATATTTTATAAATGATACTGAGATTTGGTAATGGTTTATTTCAACCAATTACTCTTTTTCATATTTTGATCTCCCTCTTGCCTCTCAAAAATAGAGGAGGAGCAACCTCCTCTGCAGGTGGGGGGGTCAGTGGGGAGGGGCGAGGGCGTGTCAGGGGGTGTAGGTGAATGTTTGATGTTAGAGTCAGAGCAGGTGAGGGGTGTGAATGTGGGGTTGTCGAACCTGCAGTAAAACACATTCAGGTCGTCAGCCAGTTGGTGGTTCTCCACAGTGTTATTTAAAATTCCTGGATCAAGGTGTGGTTTCTTAAGGAGAAATTTAACCACAGCAGTCTTAAAGCTAGTTGGGACAGTGCCAGTTCTGAGTGATAAATTATAAACAATATTCAGCATTGTAGGTCCCAGAGATGGCCAGAGATCCTTAAAAAGGTAGGGGGTCAAGCTGGTAGGGGGTCAAGGAGACAAGTGGTTGGTTTTGAAGCTGAGACCAGTTCAGACAATGTCTCAAGAGAGACAGGCTGAAAATTTGTAAAAACTGAGACTAGCTGGGATTCAGCATATGAATATTGTGCAACCGCTTCTGCAGTGGTAGCTGGAGATGAGGAAGTATTTTTTTGTCTTATCTCATATATTTTATTTTAAAAAAATCTAAGAAGTCATGAGCTGAAAAGGGTGAGCAGCTGACAGACAGCTGCTTTTGAGTAAGTTTAGCTACAGTGTCAAAAACAAATCTAGGATTGTGTTTACTGTTACTAATTAAGTGAGGGAAATAAGCTGTTCTTGTGGCAGGCAGAGCATGCTGATTTAATACACTATCGTGTAGGTAGAAAACTCCCAGTTTTGATTTGCACCATTTACGTTCTAATCTCCTACAGGCCTGCTTAAGAGCATGTGTTTCCTCTGTAAACCAGGGCATAGACTTTCTTGACCGCCTGGTTTTGGTAGTAAGAGGTGCAACTGAGTCTAAAAGGGTTGACAGGGCCGTGTTTAAGCCACTAGTACAATGTTCAACAGGCTCTGTCACTGTCATGAAAAGAGCCAGGACTGCAGGAAAATGTTCATTAAGTGCAGTTAAAGTTGCCGGGCCAGTGTGGCGAGTGGTAAAAACATTGGTGCCATCATTACAAGGACAGGCCAGTGTTGCTTCAAATTTAATTAGAAAGTGGTCTGACACCGTGGATGAGACACAAGAGACATTCAGGGCAGACACCTCTATCCCACGGGAGAGAATCAAGTCCAGGGTGTTTCCACTGCTATGAGTAGGTTCATGTACAAACTGAGTGAAACCAAAAGTATCAATAAGTGCCAAAAAGGCTTTACTTAGAGGGTCATAGGCTTTATTTAGGTGAATATTAAAATAACCAATAACTAAGATCTTATCAGAGTGAGTAATAAGATCTAAGATAAAATCTCCAAATTCTTCTAAAAATTGGGAGTAAGGGTCAGGTGGTCTATAGAGTACCACAAGGTGAAATCCTTTTCACTGGACCAAGCAATTAGTAGCTGATGGGGATGGTTTTAACACCAGAGCCTAATTAACTAAATTTATTGTCCTGTTTGGAATTTAATTTGAAAATAGATTTAAAGATTAAGGCAACACCTCCATCCTGTTTAGTGGCCCTAGCGGCATGAGAATTGGTATAGTCAGGTGGGGAGGCTTCATTTAATGGCAAGAAATCATTTGGTTTCAACCATGTTTAACATAAACCAATCATATCCAGATTATGTTCAAGAATCAGATAATTTATCAGTAAGCCTTTGGTAGATAGTGATTTAATATTTATAAAACCAAATTTGAGAGTTCTGTCCTATCTGTTTTGTTTTGTAAGAATTTACCAGGTGCTTTCCGGGACATTTCACCACCGCCAGTGATGAAGATGATAATCAGATTATCATGATTCACATGTTTAGGGGAAGATAATTTATGAGTAAAGCAGCGAGGGAAGGAAACAGTCTGATAGTCTGCACTATGAGAATTTCCCTGGCAAGACGTAACTAAGCTAGTGGACTCCGAATCTGCACTGTAACCCTAGCAGGCTCTCTAATGACCTGCAACCTGCTGAGTGCTAAGTCCCTACTGTCAAACCTGACGTAGGCACCTGTCTATATTCCTGGATAAAATACTGGCGCCCACTCTAGTAGGATGAAGGCTGTCTGCTCTCAGCAGGTGGGGGCGGCCCCAGAAAGAAGGCCAGTTATTCACAAAACCAAAGCCCTGCTCCCTACTGTAATGAGCCAGCCAACGGTTTAGTGAAGTAAACCTACTGTACATCTCATCATTATCCCGCGCGGGTTAGGGACCAGAGACAATTAATCGATGCCGACTCATCTTCCTGGCCAACTCTAACCTCCTGGTTAGGCTTTCCTTTGTGATCGCTGACTGCTTCATATGGACGTTATTGGTGCTGACATGGACTACGATGTTGCTAAAGCTAGTGGTGGTGCTGTGTGCCAGGCTCTCCTGCTTCTCCCTGCATGACGCCAGCACCCTAAGATTAGCCTCAATGTCGGATGCTCTGGCCCCAGGTAAACAGCAAACAGTGGTTGGCGTTGCTAATCTGATGTGGGTGATGGAGTCCCCTATCACTAGAGTGCGTTGTTTGACCCTGTCAGCGGAGGCAGAAGAGGCAGGCAGGCCGCCGGGGCTGGCGAGGGACGAAAACCAGTTTGCAGTCGGGAGAGGTGACCACAAACCGGCCCACACAACCAGTTGCATGCTCTTGTGAGCCTTTCCACGCTGCTCCACAGGGACAAACTCCGCCTCAGCTGCCGACGAGGCTACGCTAATGCTATCATTAGCAAGCTTGCTATCAGGCCTGTGGCTACCGCTAACTGGAGTGCCCATGCCATCTAAGTTAAGCCTAGCTGAGATAAGCTCCTCTAACTCACGGACACGTCTCTCTAGCAGAGACACCCTATCTGCAACTGCGGAACAGTCGTCCAAGCCATCGTAGTTAGCGAAGGTTGTGTTGACTGTAGGCTAGTAGGCTAAGCTAAACTCTGAGCTAGGCTAACAGACAGCAGCAAAAAGGCTACCACCAAACGCTAAGGTTGAAATGAAAAATACAATGAACAATTCTAAGCAATTATAACTCGGTTTGAGACTAGAACAGTATAAGTGAAAGATTGGAGATTAAGAGAGTAGATAGATTCAACACAGAATCGATGTCGCGGAAATTACAATGTGCATCACAGGAAGCAGCGTCACCCTGCAGAAGACTGCAGGAGATGCAGTGCGAGAGAGTTGTGGTCGCTGATGAGACCCAAAATAATTTATTAGTATCTCAAAATAATTATTTATATCAAAATAATGACTTAGTATCTCAAAATAATGAGAAACTTTTCCAAATTGTGAGTTAGTATCTCAAAATAATGAGAAACTTTCTCAACATTTCGACTTAGGCTTCCATAGTTTCCTCATCTGCGCCAAAGCATCAGAAGCAAGTGGGTGAGACAAAGCTTAGCAGAGCCAAATGGATACCATCACTGAAGACTACTTTAGATGTGGATTCACAAATTGTGAAATTTTAGTGGTTTTGGAGGAATCGCATAATGTCAAACTAAGCCTCTGGACCCTAGAGAGAAAGCTACAAAAGAACCAGCTTTGGCGGAGACGAAAGAAGACAGATGAAGCTGAAGTGGCATGCTTCATTGACCAACGGCTACAAACAGCTCTGGCAAACAGCACAGCTACAGATGGATGCACCAGAAATGCTGGATGGCTGGGATAATTACGGACAGAGAAACTGTGCATCAATTGATGTGACTGATGGACAGGAATGGGGTAGATCCGTGGGTGTGCAACCGCTTGAGACAGCATATGTATGTCAGTCGTGGGCCAAACTGTGTATGGCATATAGATGAGTACGACAAATTAAAGCCTTATGGCTTAATTTGTATATGTATCATTGGTTGCATAGATGGCTTCTCGAGAAAATTAAAATAGCTAGAAGCAAACAAAACCAACAGTAACCCTTGTATTATCACAGGTTATTTTATAGATGCTGTTACTGAAAACAGTGGATGTCGACAAAAAGTGAGGTTAGATCACGGTACTGAGAATACCCACGTTGCAGTGATGCAAAACTTTCTGCACAACAGTGATGATGAGAATGGTATGGAGGGTATCACTTTAGGTCCAAGTACTGGCAATCAAAGGATTAAACTTTGAGAAGTGAAGGCGACTAGTTTTGGATGGACCATTTCGACCAGCTGAAAGCAGATGGCTATTTTGTTGACAGCTTCACTGACAAATCACTGATCCAGTTTTGCTTCCAAAGTACTATACAGGTACAGTATCCTAAAAACCTATTGCTTGTCAACGCTATGAGAGATAACGGTATAAAACGCGGATTATTTTCTAACAAATGTTTTCACTCTTTCTGTGCATTAAATAGGAGTAGCTTGGTGAAGTTGTAACTGCTTGGCATGACCATCGCATAAGAACAACCAACAATCCTCGGTCTCCTAATGGTCGTCCTTCCATAATGTATGCAGTTCCTGGCAGCCAACTGACCAAATGAAGATAGAAATACTGTATGTCAAGAGGACTATCCTTGTGATGAGGATGTGTTTCACTTGTATGAAACTTATGGCTGAGCACCAACCTGGCAATGTCTGATGAAATTACTGAACTTTATCTAAGACTTTGTCAAATGATTATTAATGGGCTGGGGGAATAAAGTATGTGCTTTGAGAAAAAGTGTCAGCTAAATAGGCCGACCATTGTATACAAATATGCCCTGAATTGTTTATTGTACATGCCATCTGAAATACAGACACGCAGGGTGGATACATTAGTGACACTGTCTAAATTAAATAAAAATTATGAGTATTTTATTAATTAAGTTATAGGCTGATGTTTTTGTAGCCCCATGTAGCCTTATACGACCCAACAAAGGTACTTATTTTCAACGCTTAGGCCTACTCTAGTTTTAGTTTTTGTCTTTGCATTCTAGCCAACACATGCTCTTTGGAACGAAACGCCAGAAACGGCACATTTTAATAATTGCTTTTGTTATCAGAAACGGCTGTTTATATGAACCTTTATCTGTGTAGCCGGGTCATAATACTGCAAATGCAAGGGCTTTCATCAGTGGGCCATAGGCTCAGTCACCATTGTGTTGCATCATTCGGTGATAGATAGTGACTTAACAGACATTTATGTGAATGAAAATCTTTGAGATTATATCTTTAGAATAAAATCCATTCATAGTCCTTTATGGCCCTGTTACATAAGGCAGGAACTGTGGTTGAGTGGATACCGGTCATGCCTTCTAAACGGGCGATCATTTTCGATACTGGCTCTTGCCAGCGTCAGTGTCTTGTCACCAGTTATCAGTTAGTCGCCGCAATCTACTACAAACTAGCAAAGTATTGTAAATGTTTTTTGTGGCACTACTTACCTATATTTTTTCATTTATTTGGGTTTGTGCGAAAGGCAACACATTGCCTTATGGAAAGGGGTCGTAAAGGACTATGAATGAATTTTATTTTAACCCTGATTTTATTTTGTGTAGTTTCACAATAGATATGAAGCGTTTTGAGAAAAAAAAAACCATCTGTGGGATATTGCATTTTGCAAAGGATCGCATTTTTAAACATACATGATTTCGGAATCTGATACCAGAAATATTTAGTACAGACAAAGGTTCATATAAACAGCTCATGTAGGTTCAACCAGTTCTTTGGCAGTCTAAAATCTCGCAAATATTTCATTAGTCAAAGAGCAGCACATACAGATTATAGATAATTACCATTTTCATTTTGAGCAAGCTCACGCGCAGGTGTTGCATCTCTTTGAGTGCCATTCCAGTTATTATATTACTCTTAACTGTTATTACTATTATTATTATTATTTTGCTGATAAAGCCATTTTGTAAAATAGGCTAAGTAATAAGTTGCCTTACCTCAAACAGACATTTGATAGACTATTTTTGTGCACACATGACGGAATTAGAGGGACAAAAGAAAAGACATGCAGCCAAAGAAGCATGAGAGTGAGTTTTTCTTCAATTAATAATTTTTCCTTTCCTTCCCCCTTAATTAAGAGACCTTCCACAGTTGAGTCGCACAGTTACACTCCGTAATCGAAATTATTTTGTTTATCATAGCCTCTCATGGTCTTATATTTGCTTGTTCTGTCCATCATAAGCAAAAAAAAAAGATAAATTGCGCCTATTTTAAACTAAAAACGATTTGTACATTGATACTTTATGTACCTTAGACCAGCGGTTCTCAAACTGGGGTCTGGGGACTCCCAGGGGTCCTTGAGGGGGTTCCAGGGGGTCCCCAGAAAAATGCGGAATATCTTAATTTCACTGTTATTTAATTGACTAAAAGTTAGCCCAATGAGAAAATGTATAAGAATGACTATTCTGATCATAGGTTTCACACTCTTCACTGTTGATCTGCCAGTCTACAGTATAGACAGTTATGGAATAATTAAATCTTCTCAGACGGGGATTCCTGAGATGACAAATACGGGTCCGCGGCCTGATGTATATCAATTTGGGGGTCCTTGACACCAAAAAGTTTGAGAACCACTGCCTTAGACCACATTTAACTTACAAAGTAAGTATGTGTATATTATGGTTGTGGATGGATAACAAGTTACTTAGCAGATAAAACATTTTACTGGATGATAATGTGTGTTAGTGTTTTTTTCAGTGATTGTTAATGAATTCAAACAGGGTCAAAATTACGCTCAGATTCAGGCATGTATTTAAGGAAATTCTCCACTGCATCGCTCTTCACATATCCCAAGGCAGCTTGCTCAGGTGCAATCTTCACAGGAAGGGCTTTGCATTAAGACTGTAATAATAATACTCCAGTCAATCCTAATATGAAATGCTTTAGTTTTTTTCAAATATGTGACACCACGAGTAATACTGTGTTCTGCAATGCATCACGGCGTGATGTTGATATGAATTTGAAAGGCATTGAAACTTACAGGTTATACTGTATATGTAGCTTATATAAAAAGCGAGTCACTAATTATTGTTTTGAGGTCTGAGGCACTCACTCTAACCCTTAGCAATGCGCTTCACAAATCCTTCCCCAGTTTTAGCCCTCTGCTAAACTCTGAACCAGCCACTGAATGGCACAAACTAGTCCCTACTCATTCATTAATTACTTAATCATTAGTTATTCTTTTTGAGAAAAATAGAACATTATACTGAGTAGATACTAAGCAGTCCATCATTATTTCATGCTAGATAGGTAGCTCACATTTGGGCTGACCTGTCTGGACTGTCATCATAAATCAATTTTTTCCCCCTTTGTTTCCCCCGTATTCTTTACCACAGATGGATAACAGAATTTTAATTAATTATTTTTTTTAAAGTATTTACAAAACAACAACACAGACAAGAAGACATTAAGATATCTGGGATCAGATTGTCCTTTAGGGTTGCTGTGAGCTTTTCTAAGTTTGAGTGGTCTGGGTTAGGGTTATGGTTGAATTGTAATTTCGTTCTTTCTTTCCAGTTGAATAATATGGTTTTCTTGGCCACAGTTAATGCTATTAAGATGAAAGTTTGGAGATGTTGAGGAGATATCGCCTAATGTGTGCACAGCCAAAATGCATGAACGTGGCTGTCTATTGCAGTGCTACAGTGTGTGCAGGCTGTTAAGCCCATATGGTACATTTTGTGAGTGGTGATATGTACTCTGTGTAGGACCTTGTATTGAATAGTTGTATTTTTGAGTTGTACGACATGGAGAATGTGTTTTTGCATATGGTTTGCCAATTGATGTCTGATTGATGTATATTCAAGTCTGCTGTCCATTTGTCTATTGGTATTGAAACAGTATTGTTGTGGTGAGAAAAGAGTCTAGCATACAGTATATATGGTTTATCAGATATTAAAACATGGTAATTATGATGATTCATAATTTGTATAAAATTGAAGTCTCAACTTCAGCTATCAGAAATAATCGGTATTAATATTAAATAACAGAATTTAATCTAAATTAAAGGGCACCACCCTTGGAAAAGGGAAAAAGATAGCCAATCAATTAGTTTAGTCTCGATCTAAAAGATGCTACGAAGTTCCTGACTCATGTACAGTGTCCCTATACTTCATACACACAAAATCATGTGATCAGCTTCTTTATAAATGAAATATTTATTAAACTACTAACTACACACAGAACTAACAACTAGACATATAAATGAATAAATGCAGCCATGGATAAATGCAACATGAATAAATACAACCATAAATAAGTACACAGAATACAACGATGAACAATTAATGAATGAATGAGGATCATTTTATACCAAATGACGCATAGAATGAATATTTCATAGCATATTATTTTTATTATTATTATCATAATACATATATTAAGTTGTGGTAGGCTATGACTAACCTATTACAGTATAAGCATATTAAATTGTGGAAACACAGGAGATGGACAAAGGTTTAAAATTGACCAGTGAAATCACCTTAATGCATCATTGAACAGTCTTTGGAAGCACCAGTGAAGTACTTTAAACACTTTTTATATATTTAGATTCAATGTATATATATTTTCTACTGACTAATTTTTATTGTCAGGCCTATGTACTAACATACAAGGGAATTCCTTGTATGTGGAAACCTAGTTGGCAATAAATCTGATTCTGGTTTCTGGTTAAGAGGCATCAGAGAAGAGAGAGACGACAAAGAGACTTCTTGTTTTATGATTGTCTGTGAGAAGGAGGAGGGGTCAGCTAGCAATGTCATGAAACATCAGCCTCCACCCTCTAATTCTAATTCCTAATTTCCTTTCTAAAGAATTACTGAAGTGTGTGATATATTTAATGCTGCCATATTTAAAAGGTTGATTTCTTCAACTGTTGAAGGACACCAAACACTTTTATTAATAAGCACCAATAACTTTTAGACAGCATTAACTCAGTTTAAACATTAATCCGCACAACACTGGATCAACACACATATGTTGTAAATGTCTGTTTGTGTACATGAATGTACAGCCAATAAGTGGGCGAAAATACGCCTAGGGCCTATTTAACACATATCAAGTTCTCTTTGATTCAAATGAATCTTCTAATGTCTCTCTCTGAGAGAGGTGGTAACCAGATGCACGCACACACACAGTCATCTTTGACTCAAGCCTAGTAATCAACCCTAAACCTAAACTCAATTATAACTCATTCAAAAGCCTTGTTCTTAGTCTCTCACACCCAACCTGGAAAACACTGCAGCCAATTCTATTTGTTATAGTGTACCACGCTCCTGGCCCATATTCTGAATTTCTATCTGAATTCTCAGAGTTTTTATCAAGTTTTTAAAAGATAAAGTAATTATCGTAGGTAATTTTAATATTCATGTGGACGTTGATTAGTACTGCGTTTATTTCATTATTAGATCGACTTGTCAGAGTGTACATAAACCCACTCACTGTTTTAACCACACTCTCGATCTTGTTCTGGCTTATGGTATTGAAAATGAACATTTAATAGTCTTTCCACAGAATCCTCTTTTATCGAACCATTATTTAGTAACGTTTGAATTCCTTTTAGTGGACTACACGCCACTTGGCAAAAATTCCTACAGTAGATGTCTTTCTAGGCTGCTTACTCCTCTCTTTTTTACCATACAAGATTAACACAGGGCCACCCTGCGGACCAGACTGAGCAAACTAGAAAAGCAAGACTCTTAACCTAAACCAAATTAGCAATAATGAATAAATGAATGTAGACCTATATTTTTTTTTTTTATTAAATCCATTATTTATTAAATAAGTTATTTTCTGTTTGTCTTAAGAGGAGAACAAAAACAAATTTGGGACCACCACAGTAGGTGGTAGGTGGTAGTATTTAGCTGTGATTCCTCTGGGACCGAGGTTTGAGGGTACGGGTGCTGTTCTGACTCATAAAGCAAACTGTTGCTGAAAAGGAATGAGGTGCCGTATTCACTTACTACTGTAACTTAGTACTTACACTTACAACTTTTTCCAGCTGTATTCCAGCATAATCTGTTCATTGGGAACCACGCTCAGGACCTGTAACACCTACACTATTTTTCAGCGCAATGTGCAAAAGGGCTGGGTGAAGGTGAATATAGATCAGCGTGTCCTGTGATTATCAAACACTCAGTCAGTCACATCACTAGTCTCATAGCTCTGAAACAGCTGTGCCAGTCACAGTTAAACGTGATAATGACAGCTCAACAAACGGAAAGCTTTACCTCAGGAAATATCTGGATGGTTCAGAGCGTCATGACATGAACATACATCACCACAAATCTGCACCCAAAAGCAGAGTATCGAGTTATAGCCGACCAGTCTGATGTGTGTGGAGGTCTGTATGGTTATACTGTAGCAGCCTGGTGTCGTTTTCAGGCAGTTTAATGAAGGTAAACACAGTGAACAGTTGTGCGTAATGGCACTGCGCTCTGGCACGGCATTTCTCAGAGGCTGTGGATTGATCAACATATCAGTCCTGCTGCTTTCAGATGCTGCAGATTTCATGAACTGAAGGAGAAGCTTTTCATACAGTATAAAGCAGCTGTAGACAGCAGATAGGCCTACTGTAAGAATCACCCACATTCATTCATAGATCAGTGCAGACTGATTTACTGACTTTCCTGCTTTAACCACATTAAACGTTATTTTCTGTGCTGATTTTGGTTGGAGAGTGTTTAATTGAAACAAATTATTTATATTTTAAGCATCTGTTTTTGCAGCACGTCTGCAGCAAGTATTTAGTATGAAACACAGGTGCCTGATAAACTATAGTTTATCACTGCCCTTTTCCACGTTGCGCTGCTGCACATAGCCTACATGAACCAAAATAGAAGGTGTGCATGGAGGCCTACACACAGTCCTTGTGCCTAAGACCTACCACCTTGTGCTTGGCATTTGTTATTCAAATTTCAACTGAGGGTGCAAGATATTAAACTGAGGGTGCTATGCATGCTTTTGCACCCTAATAGAACCAGGCCTCAATTCACAAATTGGTAATCTATCATCGTAAATGTTAATCTGGATAATATGAATTAAAAATATGAATCAGAATTGCCGTACAAGAGTTGTAAACTTTGTATTTCAAAAAATTTAATTCAGTAAGTAAAACCCACTAAGGGTGCTTTCACACCTAAGCTGTTTGGTCCGTTTTAATTGAACCCTGGAGTTTCATCGGATAGTCCGGTTCGTTTAGGGTGGTGTGAAACCTCATTCGAACTCTGGTGCGGACCAAACAACCAAACTCTGGTCCGCCTGAAAACGGGGGTCTCGGTTCGCTTCCAAGTGCACCAGAGTTCGGTTCGCTACAGGTGAGAACGCGATCCGAACCAAATATAGGAAGTGAACCAAAAACCAGTGCATTGCGGATGATTACTTTCAAATCCATAACTTATTATGACCATACCTCACTCGTCATCTGTGTAACAAGGACAATACATCATAATCCCTCTCTCTCATCAGGGCCCGCCTTCTCCTTCTCACTCGCTGTCCTGTCAGCTGCTCATATTGTTCCCCATCTTGTAAAACATTTAATTGATGGAAACACTAAAGCAAAACCAGAAAACCCAAGACCACATAAATTTGGTATTGCTCCATTATTTCTGAGATCAGGAAGTGTCGGATATTTTGTCCAATAGACGAGTGACCATTTCGATGGCGTGACATTTGTTTACAATGTTTGGTGCGCTTGACAAAGTGACAGTGTGAACACTAACCGAACCAAATGAAAAATGCAAAAATGTTGCAACTTCACCCCCGAATCGCACCGAGACCACCGAACTACAGGTGTGAAAGCACCCTCAGGCTAATTCGAGCTAAATCAAATGTAACAGCTAATGTTAGCCTAGATGTTGTTGGCATCTGGCAGAGTAAGACTGTTCAGTCACCCACATGGTGCATGCTATCCTTAACGTTAGGATAATATTGTGTATAACAACACATTTAACATTATTTTAGTACAGTTTATCAATTGTACGAGTAGATACACAATACCTTCATGAAGCTCACATCTAAGTTTAGCTTGGTGTTGAGAGCACAACTACAAGTAGCTTGCTCTACAGTGCTAGTACAGTACAGTACAGCTCTCTATTAGTGCTCAGAAAACTAGCTAGTGTGCGTGATTTCGTGATAGTAGGCCTGAGTCATAATATCGATAAAGTTTCTATTAAGATATTAAGTCAATATTTTGAGATAAGTCATTATTTCGAGATAAGTCAGTCACTATTTTGAGAATGTTTCTCATTATTTTGAGATACTAAGTCATTATTTTGAGATAAATAAGTCATTATTTTGATTGTTTCTCATTATTTTGAGATATTAAGTCACTATTTTGAGAGTTTCTCATTATTTTGAGATACTAAGCCAGTATTTTCAGATAAGTAAATCATTATTTTGATTAAGTTTCTCATTATTTTAACTAAGTCATTATTTTGAGCTACTATGTCATTATTTCGAGAAAGTTTCTAATTATAATAGGATCTTTTTTTCCCATCACATTTGCAGAAATGGGCACCAAGGACACCAGGAATAACAGGAATCATTGATAAAGGTTGGAGTATGGTCCATGTCATAACAGCTGTGTTCAACTTCTTTGATAACAGGATAAACAAATATACAATGCATTATTTTGTTTTTTTCCGTTTTTCATGTAAATAAAAAAAAAACTGAAATCCATGTGCTTTTCCCGTTTTCGTCTTCAAATTGGCAATTGGAATTAAACCAAAACCAGAAAACAACTTGTTTTTCGCTTTATTGTTATATCTATATTATCTGCCCCTACCGCATCTCTACAAAAACATTGTCATTGGCTATGCTTACTATAGCTAGATAACTAGATAGGCCTAAGAACAGTCTACACGAACTTGGGGTACCCTACACGCAGTATATTGATAACAAGTTGTGTTGAATGGGGGGGNNNGGGGGGGGGGGGGGACTGACTACCATCAATAGAGAAAAAGTATTAGGGAGTGGGCTTTTTTTTAACTCTTATAGATATTGTTGAAGCAAAACTATGATTTGCTGAAGTGCTTATATATATATATATATAAACAAATAAATAATTAAAAGTACCTGATTGTATGTATATCTAACATATGAAGTGTGAAGATTGTGGTTTAGCATGCAACATAAAAAGATCATAAAGTTTTTAAAAAATACAGTCTGAAAGATCCTGAAAAATAACTGCGTCACAAACATGTCCAGACATGCCCTAGAGTGGAAAATCCCCAAACATACTGGCATCAGAGATATGCCTGGATGTGCCTGGAAGAGGGTTGGATCATCCCAAATTTGGGAGAAATTACACCATTATTTACCTAGTGATAGATGATCATTTTTAGAAATAGGTGGAGAGGCTCAGGTTTCTCCACCAATGAGGGCATGGGCACTTGGACAATATAGGGCAGTGTACAAACAGTGAAACGTCAGTCAGCTGTCCGGAACTGGCTCGGGTTTTATGTCTGTGAAGAATAAAACTCTATTGCATTGAACTCTGATCGTCTCCAGTGAATTCTTTGAACCTGTTTTGGGACTCCAATAGTTACTCAATCCTGAAGAAAACAAAGTGTTGGTGAAGAGGTCCAGACTTAAACTCTGGCCCAGACCTGGACTTCTGATCTTCAACAATATCCTAGGGTTAACAGTGTCATGGACCTGTGCAGCTGATTCTGTCACCCCTGTGCCTTCAGTGATGCTTTCCTCCTTGCCAGACACGCTGTGCACCAACACTCAACATCTGACCCAAGAGATCTGCCCTGTTTGAGTGCCTGATAGATTGTGTGGAAAGTTTAGCTGCACTTTACCCTGAAAATCACATCAATAATCGCTTCTAAACCAAAAACTTCACAACCGTACATGTTTGAGCAGGAATCTGATATGAAATCGTGGAGAAATTAACAACAAAGGCAACCAACCAAACCTAAAACTGTTCAGTAACCAAAATATCGGCAGCTACTGTGAGGACTGTACTGTCCATGTTTCATAACATGGATCTTTTCACTTGAATTATTGCCATATTTATGCTTTAAAATATTCGTCAAAGCTGCAGATTATCTGTTTGATACCCTTTCAAAATACTGTGAGAATATTCTATAATTTAACCAGGTTTCTCGACCCTTCTACATGCATGAAATCAAACAAGTTTTTCATAAAACCTTTGTGAAAGAACATGATATATTTCTCTAATACCACAGGACCCTTACTACTAAATTTAAAAAGGATCAAAACCCTCCTTAAAAATAAAGCACTTTATTCATAGCCAATTAAATGGAAATATAAATTGGGTATATACTAATGCAAAAGGTAACAAAACCATAACTTTGACGTAAACTGTCCAGATCATGTCGTTCATCGGGGTAAAGGGTTTCTTGTATAAAGTTGCGTCAGCTAGTAATGAAGCTCTCAGGTCACAGTGGTCATCCTGATGCGTCTTCCTGTGAATACAGAGACCTTCCTGATGCTGCTGGCCACTGTGTAGTCTTCAGGCCTTTGCTTGACTGAAGCATGACACCTGCCCAACAATAACTTCCTCCTC
Organism: Oplegnathus fasciatus; assembly: GCA_003416845.1. Lineage (NCBI taxonomy): Eukaryota > Metazoa > Chordata > Actinopteri > Centrarchiformes > Oplegnathidae > Oplegnathus > Oplegnathus fasciatus. The sequence continues at coordinate 178,268 of NTHP01000165.1, forward strand.
TGACGGTTTCTCATACTGTGGGGAGAGTCTGGTGGGTCCAGGAACACCTCATCAAACAAGAACTCAGATGATCTGTAAAACACGGCAGATTCAGTTACTTGTCTATTATACCATCATGTTTTATCAGGGCCAACTATATACAACTGCAGACAAATTTGGTCTTGAATGAAGGAGCACAGTGCTAAAGTCAAGGTAATTACGGTAGGACAAGAGGAAACCAAAATGACAGAACAACATTTTTAATCCCATAAAGTGACCAATTAAGTGACCTGCCCATTGTAATTGTGTAATTCTTGAATCTAGCTTGTTATAGCATACTATGTATTTCACTTCTGGGTGATCCAACCAGAGTTACTGACACTTCAGATATTTTTCTTCTTTAATTCGCTCTTTATAAGGATCACTCCCAGTGTTGATGTAGCCTGACAAAAGTGTTGTGACATTTGGAAAGTTTTTGCCTGGACCGCAGAGGGTCAGTCCTATAAACGCGAAAGTCTGTCACTGATACCCCTTTTCCACCAAATTAACTCTGGTTCTTGAACCGGTTCCCTTCAGGATTCTTGGAACCTTGGTGCTAACTAGTGAACCAGCCCGCTTTTCCACCAGTTTTGAGCGGAACCATTGTAATTAAGGCTGCATCATCAACAGAGGCCATTGCACAATGCACAACAGAAGTAAACAGTAGTAGCAAGATGGTGGATCGTATTGATTACCTGCGAGCGTTTGTTCTGTTATTACAGATAATTGTTTTTATCTAAAAAAAGAAGCATGGACCAACTATTAATGATTGACATTGTTGCCTTCTCCATCCTCTCTGTCCAACTTGTAAAACATGCCCACTGATGTCGTCACAGTTTGCACTTCAGGTCAAGGAAAACCTGCTATTTTTTGGTTCCAGCTGGGAACCAACTTTTTGGGTTCTGAACCAATTTCTATTTGGTCAAAATGCTCCGAACGGTTCAAAATTGGGTGTGCAAACCGGAATGGAACCAGTTCCATGTTGGTGGAAAAGGGGTATGAGTTGATCTTTCAAAGCGAATAAGCGGGAATGTTAGTTACGTAACACTATGACTACGGGCGCAGCCCTCTAAAGCTACTGCTAGTGGGTTTATCCCTCACTCGCGCAGCACTGAAGACTTTTAGTCTGCGCCACTTACTATATGGGTCCCACCTCTGTTCTCACCTTGTTGAGCAGAACTTGAACTGAGATCCCAGCCAGCTTTTTCTTTGGCTAGTTATAGGAACCGGAGTTACAGTACGTAACTTACGGTCTATTCCGTACAGGCTTCGCCCTCTAAGGCTATCACTAGTGGGAAAAGAGCAAAGCGGGATGTGGACCACAAACGCACACCCACTTCACGTGAAACAATAACCAGTCCACACTCTGTCAATGCGTCACAGTGCAATGGCGCATCACAATCCATCATATGCGTACAAATGGCACAGAGACGGCACAATACCTGACATTACCTGATAGCGGAGAAGTATTAAATCAGAATTCACAGAAGAGAATGACAGGCAAGTTGCCTGTCACTCAACGTCATCGCTGCCCTGGTATTGCTCAATTCACAATACCCCAGACTTCCCCAGAAGCAGATAAGTTGTTGGCTAATGTGTATGCTGTTGTTATAAGATCGTATAGTTTTTAGAGTCATCATGTGATAATTAGTTACGCTGGGCCATTCTCCCAGATACACAAGGTGACAGTTCTCTGAGGATGTAAGCAGAAGACCCGTCCCCTCCGCGCGCGTCTGTCAGAGCCATTGAAAGAGATAATCGCGTCAATGGAAGTTCAAAACACTTGATCATCACGTGATTCGTGTAGACTCCAGATAGTTCAAGGAAGTTCTTGGTGGGCAATTTAGATGCGTATACACAGAGACACAGAACTGCGATTTTTGGAAATTAGTAGTCAATAAAAGCATGGATTTACAATATTTATATAGCACACCGACATGCGTATGTAGTTACATCAATATGTTTTTTTTTTTAAGTAAAATTCACTAATATTTGAGGATTAGTGTTAACAGCTAGCATTACCTGCCTTGACATATTTTAGGCTAACGTTACCTTGGATAAGAGCATGTTGCTGTTGTTTATTGATTTTTTTTTTATGTTCTTAAACTTGTAATGTGCAATCACATTCTTATGTTTATTCATATATTTAGAGGGGAAGGGAAGGAATGTTTCGAAATTCAGATTAGATTAGCCTAATTTTCTACCATTTCTTTCATTCATGGTGGTTTCAGTAATCCAGTGGTAACTGAGGGCCTAAGTAATCTTCATGACTTAATGACTAACATAATCTTTATGACTTTCAGAACAAAAGAGACCGATAGGTGACTATCAATGATCATCAACTGACAGTACAATGGGTCAATGGACTAGCAGCAGCAGCATGATGATGAGGTGTGTTGTCTTAGGAAATCCATTGCAAATAAGTGGAATTAAATTAATCTTTCTGTTTACAATTCTTATGCAGCCCTGCACTTATTAATATGTACACTGATATATAATATATTCAAATTCAAAACAACTTTATTGTCCACTTTTTCGTGCCAAAGACAGAAATCTGCTTTTAAAAATAGTACATTAAAACACATCACATCCAGACAGAACACATTAAAACACATATATATTTATATGTGTTTATAAACATATATAAATATATATGTGTTTGGTGGCGAACCATGGCCCTAGACCCTGGGCCTTCAATAGGACCATGGGACCACACGTGGCAATAAACAACCAAACAAAGCAATAAAAAAAATAGCCAGAGCCCTGTCACATGGAAGTTGGGCATATTAAAGGTTTCTTTGCCCTAAATGGCTTCGCAACACACAAAGGCCATACAGGAAAACCAGGTACACAAAGCTGGCTATATGACATCACTACATTTAATTATGAATTAATTAACTCATCAATGATGCAAAGTGACTTTTCAGAAGAACTGTCAACTCCATGTTAAAATCATGTTTCTAATTCAGGGTATAGGTTTGCAAAACCATTTCTAAGTATACCTTCCGGTCAAAAGCTACCTCACCAACACTGAAGTTACGGTCATGGCAGTTACATTATACTTGTCAATAATAAGGCTGCCCTAAAACCGAAGTAAGACGAAAATTGAAATGGCCAAAATTGAAAATTGCTGTCTTCACTGAACCGCCATATAATTTAACACATAGGTTATTCATTACAACAAAGGCCACGGCACGACAGTCAGAACTGTCTGTCGGTCTAAACGAAAACTTACACCTGTAACAGGACTTTAAGACCCACTAATATCAGTTAAAACACTATCATTTATGTTCCTCTCTCTACAAGTACACAATATTAAAACAAAGAAATATGGGCAATACAAAAACATCACAGCAAAAAAGTAACGCTGCGGCCAAGGTTAGAAAGAACTGCAGGCCATGTATGTGCCCTAAAAATGTATTTACTTTCCCATTGTAACTGCTCTTTAGCAGGAACCGTATATTGGAAATATTAAGTTAACCTTACAATCCAGATTCTAGTATATACCCCTCTGGTCAATCATTTACAAACACGCAAACATAATTTACAGACACATCATTAGAATAGCAGACATCAGCAAAAGATGTAATCATTTCAGGATAGAATAAAAAATATAGAAAACCAACCGATTCTTGAAAAACAGTTAAGTAGCTTACTCACCAAATGAAGATCACTTAAAAACAAAGTCCATACTGCTATCGTTAAAGCTGCAGTCGGTAGGATCGAGAAAAGAGTAGACTTGGCTTGAAAATTTGAATGAGTACGACTTCCAGGTCCCTCCCTCTCTCTCTCTCCGCTGCACTCCAGCTCGACTCCAAAGCCCCTCCCCGCAGCATCTCTCAGTATGAGTCTTTCTTTTTAGCTTGTGTAACCAGGTGGTTAAAGCATAAATAGAAATGAATATATGCAGGAAACAAAACCCCTGTAAATGAAATCCTCCATTGTAGCTGTGGTATTGTTTACGTTGACTTTGGACAGCAGGGGGTGTAGTTTCACCGTTTCTCGGAGCAGTGTGCTTTCGTAGCGGTCAGGGGGCGGTGGGAAAACAGGAAGTACAACGTAATGCGCTATTTTACTGGGAGCCTCTGCTGTTGCCGACGGTGAGAATGTTTATGAATATTCATATGTTGTTTAAGAATTATTTTGCTCAATATAGCAATATGTTGGTTCAGTGGAGTCTGATATACTTATCGAAATCCACATTTTATGCAATTGTTGGGTTTAAGATTACTGATGCTTGTGGAGTGAAAACATTACATGTCGGCCACTGAAGCTCGTTATCCGTGAATTAGGTAGGAAACTGTTTGATGAACATTCCTGATTTGCTGTTTTGTATTTTTCTTTGTTTAATGTATTTAGCAGCATGGACACATTTTTGTAAAGCCACTGTAAAATGAAGTGATTTCTCAGTTGATAAGTTAGCATAAGTATATAAGTATGTATAGTGCGTGTACAGGGCAGTGTTGTGAATGTGTTTTTTTGTTTTCTCCACAGAGGAGGCCACTGCCGTATTTGTGTGATATTAGTGCTGCATTGGTGCTGAAATAGTACTGGGTTTATTTTGGTTTTTTGTTCCTTTATTTGGAACAGTACCAGCTTCTTTTTGTTAGCCATTCCCTTAAGTGGAAGCCAACTTTTGTTTTATTTCTTTTTAAGAGAACAAGAATCAGAATAAGAGCATAGCAGAAAAGACAATAAAGACCCCACAAAATAGCATTTGAAGTTGTGTGTGTGGTCTATCCCGCCTTCACTTGCTTTTCTTCATTGGTCTTCTTCTCTTTACTTGTCTTTGTCATGTGAGCTATGTAAGCATTTGTTCAGTGGTTGTTTGTCCACCACGTGCAGGACACGTGACAGTGGAAATATTAAATTCCTATCCCGTTCCTGCTCACCTGATCTGGAGTTATTGTCAATCAAATGCAGACACTTTCTACCAAGAGAATTTACATCGGCCATTGTCACAGCAGTCTTCATCCCAATACAGGCGAGTACAGAGGCTGCCCTGTCGGATCTTTGCAAAAACTTGAGCTGCTCACACTTGCTGGAGACTTCAATCAGTCTAAACTTAAGACGGTTATGCCTGACATATTAAACATATTGACTGCGCCACAGGGGAAATAAACACTCTGGATCACTGCTACACGCCATTCAAAAACGGCTACAGAGCAGAATCACTACCCACATTTGGGAAGAACGACCGGTCAAAGTATGTAAACGAACTATGATGTATGCCCCCAGTGACGCGTGAGGTCAGGAAGTGGTCAGGCGAATCAGAGGCCACCCTACAGACTGCACCACATGACGCAGTCTGGAGCACGTTCCAGGACACCACCGTCGATGTTACCGATAACATCAATGGATTCACTGAGTCTGTGGTGGATTTAATTTGTAAAACAACAGAAGCAGCTGTACCCAAAACTACAGTTAAATTCCACAACCAGAAACCATGGATTACCAGCTTCCAGGATACCATATACACACGCACTGCAGCCTACAACTTAGGGCTGCAGTCTGGAAATATGGATAATTATGAAGCAGCAGCCTACAATGTAAGAAGAGCAATAAAGGAGGCAAAAAGGAACTACGGGAAGAAAGTGGAACTACAGTTCCAGGAGGGCAATCCCAGAAGCATGTGGCAAGGTCTACGAACTATGACAGACTACAAACCCAATCCCTCCTCCTTGTCAAGTGCTGATGCATCTCTAGCAATTGAGCTAAACAACTTTTATGCTCGCTTTGAGGCCATCGGCAGCCAACAACCAAAAACAGCTGAAGCAGAGGTTAATGGATGGGTGGGTGCACCTTCCACACCTATCACCCTTTCTGAGCATGACGTCAGGACGTCTTTCAAGTGTGTGAACACCAAGAAAGCAGCAGGACCAGATGGTATCAGTCGGCGGGTCCTCAAACTATGTGCTGACCAACTAGCGCCGGTGTTCACAATGATATTGAACCTGTCCCTGGCTCAGTCTGGCATACACACGTCCTTCAAGAAGTTCACCATCTTTCCTGCGCAAAAGAAAACAAGACCAGCCTGCCTGAAGGACTACCGCCCAGTGGCACTCACCCCTGTAGTGATGAAGTGCTTTGAACGGCTGGTCAAGGATTACATCTGCTCCTCACTACCCAGCACACTGGACCCACTACAGTTTGCCTACCGCCCCGACCGATCAACAGAAGACGCCCTAGCACACATCCTCCACACCACCCTATCTCACCTGGACAAGAAAGGGAGCTATGTGAGATTGCTGTACATTGACTACAGTTCAGTGTTTAACACCATAGTTCCCTCCAGGCTCGTCACAAAGCTCAAGGACCTGGGATTAAACATCTCATCTTCCTGACAGGCAGACCCCAGGTGGTGAGGGTTGGCGGACACACCTCTGCCAACCTCATCCTTAACACTGGAGCACCACAGGGCTGCATTTTGAGCCCCCTGCTGTACTTCCTGTACACACACGACTGTGTAGCCACTTTCGACTCCAACACCACCATCAAGTTTGCTGATGACACAGCTGTGGTGGGCCTGATCACAGATAATAGTGAAAAGGCCTACATGAAGGAAGTAGAGTACCTGACCTGCTGGTGTCAGGACAACAACCTAAAACTGAATGTCATCAAGACTAAGGAGCTAATACTGCATACTAGACTCAGTGGTGAGAAAGGCAATAGACTGTTTCACCTCAGACGCTTGAGGAAATTCCGGGAATCCCCTCAGATACTGAGGAATTTCTCCTCCTGTAACATTGAGAGCATCCTGGGAACACCACTGCCTGGAATGGAAACAGCACCGAATATCGTTCAGCTGAACATACAATAGGTGGGGCTCTACCCTGCCTAAAGGATATTTACACCAGGCGCTGCAAGAATAAGGCTAGGAGAATCATTTAGGATCCCAACCACTCGGATACTCGGATTATGGTTCGATACCTCAGGCCTTGTACCTGTTAAAAACTTTCCTTCCAGCAGGTCGGTCTCAGTCTCAATGAATCTATTAACAACCATGTTTGTCCTGGGACCTCTCTCCTGGCTGTCAGTGCCTCATCCAGACATTGATCTGGATCATCGTCCCCCAGGAGATTCATCCTCTCCTCTCCTATGGTTTACATCTACATTTTTGTAATTATATACTGATTTTTTGTTGTTGATCTATTCTGTACACACATCTATTGCAGGTATGTCCATCCTGGGAGAGGGATCCCTCCTCTGTTGCTCTTCCTGAGGTTTCTTCCATTTTTTCCCTGTTAAAGGTTTGTTTGGGGGNGGGGGGGGGTTTCCTTATCCAGACCGAGGGTCGAAGGACAGAGGGTGTTGTATGCGGTACAGATTGTAAAGCCCTTGAGGCAAATTGTGTTTTGTGATATTGGGCCATATAAATAAAAGTTATTTACTCCCAGTCATTTCATTGAAAATGGCCTGCGGGCATTGTAATTTCCGGTTGTTAGGTAATATTTTCCGTTAGACTTAGGGGGGCTTGGTAACTACTCAATCTTCACTGCACCCGGAAGTCGTACTGCATCATGTTTGCATCAGGGTTTTTTGTGTTTGTGTAACCATGTATTTGTGTGTTCCACCAGGTAATTGTACATGAGGTTCAGCTTTCCAGAAGGGAAATTTTCCTGAAAATTCCTGCAAAGTAAAACAAACAAATAAATAAATAAAATAAAATAAGTTGCACCAACTGATGTTATTACTTAAGTTACAACTGGAAACTGATCACCATCCCCATGACAACAGAAGGGGCATCCAGGGACCTTTTGACCCCTCCAGAAATGAGTTTCGGGGGAGATTTTTTCTGCTGCCCTTTTCTCTTTCACACCAAATCTTTATTTACTATCTTACCCTTTTTTAATTACTGTTCATTTTTCTTTTCCTGTTTCCATTCTGTCCCTGTAGCTCTACCCTCCATTTCTCTTTAAATGTGGACTTTTTTGCTTCTGCTTTCGTTCCCTCTTCTTTTTCTTTTATCTCACCCTCTTAAAAGATGGAGAGCAGACCTCCATCAGAAGTAGTGGATACACATTTAAAGTCCACATAAAGATAAAGATAAAGAAGAAAACATGAGGATAAACATCTTTCATTCCCAAGATAGGTTCTTTTATTTTTTATACAAACTCAGTTTGGACTGTGCTTGGAGAGTACACAATGAGACAGACGCACAAATATACTGTATAAAAAAAGTCAACATAAATATGTGTTTATGTACAAATCACGTACAATGTACATCATAAGTAAAAAAATTGCAGATATTACATTCTACATACATTGGAAAGGATCAGACCCTGAGATTGACTATAAACATAACAAGTATCCCAATATGGGAGAACATGACGCTTGGCTTTCCTCTCTCATCAAACACTCGGAGAAAACAACAATGTGCAATGGTATGCAGTATCCACCGTCCACCATTGACGGTATAATTCCACTGTCCAGTAGACAGTATAATTCGGAGTAATTTTATGCATTAGTTTGATTACGCTTTGATTGATATTCTACTCTCCTCCCCTCAAGTTTTAAAATCTATGTTTGCCCTAGTGTTGCTGATGATGTGGGCACCATAATTTGAGGGCCTTAGTGGTCACATGATGTGTTAGAGAGGTCTCTCAATCTTGAAACACAATCATGCTGATTTCTAACACAAAGAAAGTGGATTAGTCTCTCTTGTTTTATCTCTTCCAGTGACTTTTGTTGTTTGTTTGCCACCTACAACATTGTTTTGTCTTTAAAGAGTTTATTCTCATCTGTAAAATGTCTTAGAACCAATAAAGTGAGTATAAACAGTCATTGCAGACAAAAAAGCAGACTGCAGCATCTCAAGCTATTTCACTAAGACAGAGAGGCTCCCTGTCACTCAGTTGTAGGAGGTGAAATGAGACTGCTGTTTGATGCACTCCTTAGAGTCGTCATCCTCCTCCCAGTCCTCCTCATCCTCGTCTTCACTGTCAGACTCGTCATAAAAGCTGATGGTTGCCTGAATGGGGAAGTTCCTCAGCAAGGCCTCTCCATCGCTGTACAGATAATCAAATGACTTGGATTTGGACCAGAACAGCCTGTTTGAGAGAGAAAGAATACGCTCTTGTTAACCACCAGGTGCTCGTAACAACAGACATGTTAAAGATATAATCTCGAAGATTTTCATATAAATAAATGTCTGTTATGTCACTATCTATTGCCGAATGATTCAACACAATGGTGACTGAGCCTATGGCCCACTGATGAAAGCCCTTGTATTTGCAGTATTACGACCTGAGTGTCGGTGGCGACTTTCCCGAAAAAATCACAAGCGGTGCACAGTTAGGCTTTTAACAAGGCTTTTATGGCCGAACAAACAAAGTAAAGGTCGATGACTACAGATGAGGAAAGTGAAACTGAAACTTAAGTGAGGTCCAAAAACACACCTGCAATTACTGCTTACTGCCTAGGTGCCGTGAAAGACAACGTAATGAAAATCTTCGCGATTGTAACTTTTAAGTATCAAACACATGTCATGTGGTTACCAGTACTAATGGTAATCGAGCAGTGGTAACTGGGAAGGTATTCTTGCTTGTGTTTAGGAGTATAAGGGTTAAATACTGGTAACAAGAAATAGATGTTGTCACATAGCTCAAATTGCACTAAAGTCAAACTACACTCTCAAGTGTGTTGTGGATTTCATGCATGATTTCTATGCAGACAGAAGGCACGAATGGAAACAAATACAAACAGAGAGGATACTGACCTGACAGGGTGCTGGAAGGCCTGAGGTTTCCCATCTGACAAGAAGCAGCCTGGCACTGCAGGTCTGGAGTAAGGCTGAGAGAGTCAGAAACACAGAGAGTGAGTGCATGTTGTCACTGTTGGGAGTAAACATCAATACTTCAAATTTGATTTTTATGTTTGTACTCAAACAATAGGAGTGCTTGCTCTTCCACATCAGCAAGTCTAAACCTTGTTAATTCAGGAAAACACCTAGATGAAATGAAAATGGACAGTCACCATGCTAAAAGCAATTTTGGTCCCTGAAACATTTTGGGCGTTATCCAATGATGAATAGTTTCAACTCATTGTATGTCCGGCCCACAACTTTACTGTTGTGGTTCACTCTCACCGCTTTCATAGTGTCGTTTTCAGCTGCAGCAGGCAGCTGTTTTCAGAGAAAAATCTGTAAAAAACCCCACAGTATACTACCTGCTTAGCACCTAACAGCAGACAGGCACAGTAAGGCAAAGTTCAAACTGCAGGCAAAAGTGGCCCAAATCTTTTGCTCAGATCTGTTTTTTTCATAACAGTGTGAACAGCACAAATCACATGGAATCTGATCTTTTTTGATTCTGATTTGGGCCACATTAATAAGTGGTCCTAAATCAGATACAGGTCTGATTTTTTTTGCAATGCATCAGACCTCAGTCTGAACAGTCATATCGGAATTCATGCCACTTTTACGTCACTCTAGATCGACATTCGCCACAAGAGGCGGTGACAGAGAGAGGTGCTGACAGATGTAGTTAAAGTAGCCCTTGACATCCTGAAATTTTGGATGAAATTTGTTTCTGTGAAGCCATTCACGTTGCAATCCCACCACTCCTGGCTGGTGAACACAAACACCACTCCAAATGAATGACTACTAAGTTCAACATATAAATAAAAAGGTGATGATACGTCAATGATGTGTTCACAACTTGTTTCCAAGTGGCCAGAAAATCTGTTACTGCAGGTTTTCAGTGATTTGGTACAAAAAAGCAGATAACACACACAACACAAAACAAAGAAAGAGGAAAAAACTACTATCTGTCCTTCACTCTGACTCTGCAAGTCATGCAAAACCAAACTGTGACCGGTAGAAACACCTCTAGCAGCCAGTACACACTGTGCTATAGTGTGGAGATGACATTTACCACACCTTTTCAAAAAGGTCACAAACGCCTTTACAATGGGATTGTTAAACTCTCATATGGTAGTCACATGGCCAGCAAAGCGCTAACACATCACAGGCTGAGGCAGTGGTCAGCTGGCACGTCGCTCAGCGTGTGAAGGGAGCAGCTATGTAACGAGGTGTGCACTCTCCAGAGGGCCTATGGGAATTTCCCCTCAGCCGTTCTCTCCCTAGAGGTGTTAGTTTTGGCATCTTTCCCCGGACAAACAGGAAGCCACAGAGTTTTTGAGAGGGGAGTGGTGCCTCTCTGTAACTACATTCTGGTCTTAACTGATAAAATAAAAAACTAATTTCATAATAATGATAACAACCAATTCATCAAGTTACCCTACTTTACCTGCCAAATGTCAGAGGAGAAAATACTATGTGAGCCTTTTGGTCACGTGCCAGTGCAGTTGATGTTGAAAATGAATTATATCATTTGGCTGCAGACTGGTGTTAATTTCCCACCCTGGTGTCACTCGGTATGTGTTAGCTTCCTGCCAGCATTAGCAGGCTTGGGCAGGAGAACGACAACTATCTACGTATGTGTCACAGTGGGTCTTATGCAGGAAGCGATATACGAAGAAATTTCCTCTTATTTTTGTTTCGTATCCACGATTTGTTCTTATTTTGTTAGTGCCCATTCTGGGATTCACCAACGTTTTCTTATTTTTGCTCTTCTCTTAGGTAAGGGAAAATTTTACAAGTGGTCGAGAGCACTCTTACCAAGATAAGTCCACAAATTGTTTGTCTAACACAAGGAAACACAAGTTTTAAATTAGAAGAACATAAAAAAATGCATGAATATCATATAATCAAATTTACATTATTGTATGTTTTAGAGTAATTATAATGATTGGATTATTACATTTGTGGGCTAAAGAAATACTTTTCATGTAAAGCCATTTTCTTTTAATTTCAGTTACTGTGCGTCCCTCTGCTGACACGGCATTTACAGCATCACAAAGGTTTTTGCCATTGCTGGGTTTTTGATTTTCCTGTAACGCCAGTACTGATGCTCTGAAATCACAAAAAAATCACACGTTTACTTTGTTTAAGTTTATTTAACAGTACGTCAATTTCACTACTGCTGAAGTTCTTCTTCTTCTTACAGCCTTTTTTGGTGGCATCTCTCCAATTCTTGGGCATGTGCCAGAGTATTTGCACACGGCACAACACCTACCCTTATATATAGTGTTTAGGGGGCGTTACCTATGCTAATAACAAACAATTGGCCACACGCCTCCAATTTATAATCAAGAGGGATTCATCATTCAGCACACCTGGGTTAGAGCAGTTTTGGATGGTTAAGAACGTTTGGCGCATCTGGAGCTGACTTCTCTTATTTTTTCTCTTAACAGAAAATTAAGAGAAAATATAAGAGAAATTTAAGAGAATGTTGCCGCATGAGGCCCATTGTGTGTCTCCTCTCTAAAGGTGTAATCTACAAATCTTAAAACTAAATGAGCAGGCACTCCTCCAGGCATCCTGGTGTTTTACTTACCCAGACCTCTTTGCAAATTAAATTTGGGATGATTGTAAACTGTCAGTTGGGGTCATAGAGAACTGTAGAAAGAGGTGTCGAGGTTTTGGTAGAACTTGTACTCTTGTTCTTATTTTTTTAATGACTGTTTGTACTTTAAACTGCAGCCTTTACACTGCCTCATGTAGGATAAAAGGTGGTTCAGAGACATGCAGGCAAGGAGGGAGGTGCTGACAGGTCAGTGTTGGTGGGGATTCAGACCGAAAACAGCCCTGCATTAAAACAGCCCAAGGGGCTGTGTTGGTGGGGGAGGACTGATGAGACAATAAAATTACATCCAGGAAGTACAGTTAGAGAACCAGATTAATGCATTTAAGACACAAAGACAATGCACAACAGGTTGCAATACTAACAGACAGGATCACGCAATACCGACCAGACATGCATCATGAGACATTTTGTTTTGTTTGTTTTGTCAGACATTTGGTCGCTCAATATAGCTCATGGTATTTTGAGAACCAAGACTGTTAACAAAACACTAACTGAGAGTGAATCAATGATCTTAGATGAATGGATGTGTTGTGACTTACACAGGACAGCTTGCTCCGTGGGCATCGCTCTGGTCCATCCCTGCTGCTGGATAACCACGGTCTCCACAGTGAGGTATGGCTGCAAGGAGGGGGGGACACAAGGGAGGACTGATTAGAATACAACAATCTGTGCATTTGCTGCCCACTTTTACATGGTTCATTAAATACAAAAACTGCTAAAATAGGTCCACTTGGAGTCATAATTTAACTCGAACTGATCCCAGGCTAGTGTAAAAACAACAGACACTGTTGGGAGAAATTTTGCTTAGGACCACTGATGGGAATCAACATGTCAGAGACACGTTTTTTTTCTAGTTGTAGACTTAAGGTATACTTCTCCATCTGTGATACTACCTATGCATCCTGTTAATCAAAGATTTTGAAAACTTTTTTTAATGACAATACTCCACCAGATTGATCCATAAGAAAGCACATTCTCAAGTAGGATTTTGTTTGAGGACTATATTCCTACATTACATAGTCTTATATCCCCATATCATTCTATCCATGATTTAACTTAAGATGGTAAAAGTGAACTCTTCTTCATTTTGTTTAGGAACTCCCCCACGGGCACCTCTGGACATCTACCCTAAAAATGTCTCTGTAATTGGAATTTATATATGAAAAATCTCTCTGGGTAAGTATGAGAATATTTTGATACCAAAAAACTATTATTATTATTGTAGTATTATTACTATTATTGTTATTTAACAACGTGCCACATACTGACGAAAACAAAGATAAGCTAACTCCAAGCCGCTGTTCAAGAAAACACATTACAGCTCATTTAGCTAACTATGGCTGTCAGCTGCTACTGTCGCCTAGCAACCATTTGGACTGGTTTAGCTAGCTCTCATCAGCTAGCTATTGGCTTGATAACTACACGTCCTTGACACAATATGTAGCTAAGTTAGCTATTATCGAACTGCTAATAAAGGTGAGTTTAACAGTGCATCAGTGAACACCTTAGCTTACTAAAAGCAGCTGCTATACGCTAACGTTATCGTTATCGTAAAACTAACATTAGGATAGTTAGATAAAACGGTTTTAGACATTGGGCCTGTGAATATTCTCATTCATCCAGGTCATAGTTATCTCAAGGAAATTGAATCGAACGCAACTGGATACAACAAAACCAAAAATCCAGTTGCGTTCGATTCAATTTCCTTGAGATATGTTTTAGACATTTCATATGTCAGCTAATACGTTTGCTATAACGTTAGCTAACATCTCTTTCATCAACACTATCTGGGTCAGAAACATTTTGGCCGTCGACTTAAAACCACCCTCAGACAGACCGGTACCTACCTGCCGTTTGTGTCCGAGCTGCTGCTCACTTTCAGCGGGCGCGAACACGGTACTGCGCCGAAGGACAGCTGCTTGAGGACCAAGCATGTGGAACTCATCCTTCTTGCTTCTTCTCCTTCTTCTATCGAGATATGTATGATTTAGTTTAAAAGAAAAAAGGATATGCTCGCTTGTTGGAGGACCGCAGTTCCCTAATGCAAGACTGGACTGTGACAGCTGGAGTAAACGTTATCTGTGGCCGAGAGAGTCGTGGTGCATTGAAGGAGAAAGATTGCGTCCGATGGCAATATCAGGGGTTTATAAGCCGCTGGTGCTCGGGTGTGTGTGTGTGTGTGTGTGTGCGTGTGTGTGTGTGTGTGTGTTTGTGTTCCTGCAGTTTGGAGAGAAGGGAACACCCCCCGATGACAAATGTTGTCAAATGACAAATGGACTCATCGTTGACTATCTTCACTAATGATTATAAAAATGAAGAATATGATAGTGTGATGATAGTGTGATTTTACAAAACCGTATTCTTGTGCTGCAAAATACAATGAGGCCAACAAAGATACTTCATTGATCCCAAAAAGAAAATGGATAGTTATAGTGTCCAGCTGTCACAGAAAAGAATCAGTGAGTTAGCACTCACAACGACAACGGAGTATTAGGGCCTGCAGTTTGGTTTGTGAGGAAAAAAAAGAGAATAAAGTCGTAACTTAATCAGGATAAAGTCATAATAGTACGAGAATACAAGAAAATGACATACTTATAGCCTATGAATTTATTGAAATTTCAGGTTTCACCTGTAAGCACCTTCTTATTATCTGAGAAAATGAAACCAGGTACATGATGTAGGCCTATGAGTCAATCTCCAGATGTGTGCAGCAGCAGCAGCTGGAGTCCAGCAGGAACCTGGTTTTCTCCAGACAGATTCAGTCATGGCATCAAAAGGTGATTAAAGCTCAGTGGGCTTTATGATATAAAAGTTTGCTGGTACGTTATTGCTCTGCGCGCTGCTGATAAGGTAGAATCCCAAAAGCTGTTCTGTATCAGAGGTGGAGAAGTTACAGTAATTAACCAGCAGTCTTCATCCTTGAAGCCTCTCCTCCTGGAAAACTGAAACTAAATGCTTGAAAACACTTCTCGTGTTCTGACGTTGTTTCAACGTCCAATAGTCCATTCAGACCCTCTCTTACAAACCAGGTAATATGGATCATATTATTGCTACGCTGCACACAGGTGATATGACCAAATCTCACAAGACATCTCGTGACCTCTCACCTCGTCTCGTGCTCAAGATGAGAGGACGTGGAGGGCACGTCGGTGTGTGAATTTTATGATATTGTGAGCTTCAACTGAAATTCTGCTGCATTGGCAGACGCGACAGCTATCCGCCATTAAGTTCTTGATGTAGACGCCACAGTTGTAGTTAACTTTCATGGTGTAACATTTCCACCATGGAACTTAACGGATTTGAAGGATTATTGTTTTTGTTTTTTATTATAAGAAAAGATTCCAATATTAATTTAGCTCCAGATACAGAGGATACATTGTAAAGACATTATATAGATGTCCAGTTTTGACTAGGACAGTATTTGGATCATTTTGGGACTGATTTTAATGTAATTAAAGATATAACGAGCAAGATTTTCCTTAAAAAAAAACAATGTATAGGCTCATACAAAAATCATCCCTCTCAATCATCACTTAGAAGTGTGTGGCGGTGTCTGTATCTGCAGAGACCCTGCCCTCTGCCTGTAATTTCTTATTTTGCTGTGCTTGGGATGTTTCTGGGCATCAACCTTTTAGCAGTGGTGTGTAGCCCCCAGCCACTAACAGCGCGCAGGGTGTGAGGTGCGGGACTCTATAAAAACATAGCAACCAGTTACCAGATCATAAGCACGTGGGATCCCAAGGGCCCAGTTGTTCAAAAAATTTAATCTGGATCGAAATGGTCCAGACTTGGAAATCCTATGTTTCGCTTTCTAGGATCAGCGAATCCATCTAACTTTTGTGCCGATTTTTCAAAGCAACATCAGATTGAATCACCCTGATCCAGATACAAGCTTTTCAAGGTTACCAAATCCGGATTAGCAGTGCTCTAAATGGGACTACATGTCACAATGCAGGTGGGTATGTAGACAGGCAGGTACGCCATCCAATCATTTCATTCGGACCAAATGAAATGATTGGACGGGCTTATTACAGTCCTACGACAGCCACAGATACTGGATTTTTTTCTTGTTTTTGTCAGAGCATTTGATTTATTAATTGCTGTCGGGATGTAAAGATAATTTCAACAAATATAACAAAAATTGCTTCGAAAATAAATTTTCATTCCTAGCTTTAAACAAATCAAGTGCAAAATAAAAATAAATGTATAAATACTACAGGATAAAAATGTTGTATTATTTGACCAATTTAAAAGTTTTATTACATTAGAAATCCAGCTGAATCCATCCTTCTGCTGGGATCAGGATAATCCTGATTTTTTGGATCAAAGGTATCCCAAACCTACTAAAAAGTTTTGAACAACACACACTGAAGGTTTGATCCAGATCAAAACCAAGACTGGATTACATCATCTAATCCGATTTCAGAATCCTTTTTTTCTTTTGAACACCCCATTTTCAAGATTTGAGGTAAACAGAACATACCCGCGCAGTCAGCTAATGTTAGATGGTTTGTAACTTTTAAAAAATCGAAACGGTAGCCTAGAGGGGGATTTCCCTTAAGTCATCTTTGGCCAAGGTTACAGACAGTTCCACAGTAAACTCTGTAGTAATTAGGGTTTCCTCTACATTTAATATAACTTTATTAACTGTTACAACAGTACTTTTGGCAGCACCTTTGGTGTCCACTTCAGGAATTGCTCTTAAGAAATGTTTATGTTTATTGTCCCCCCAGTGTAATGAAATATCCGCCCTTGGATTTTTTATATAAATAAAATTGACTTGACTTGATTCTCAAAATCTCAGATAATTTTTTCTTCTCATAGACCCTTACACTCTGTCTTACACAAGAAATATGAGAATCAAAAAAGTATTTAGGGTTACAAAATGTAAAACTGTAGAAATCTAAATATATGAAACGTGCACAAAAGGTGTACAAAACAGTGGGCTATGCTATACTGTATACCCTGTGAAAGGGGTGTTGCAGACGTACTTTGGTGCAAAGTTAAGGAATATGAAAAATGTAGACTACTGAATGTGTAACCTAAATGGCAAACCAGCAAGACAATGATATAGGCTACAGAACTACAGAAAACAGTAAACATGGTGTGTGCAAAGTGAAGGCTGAATAGGAGCTGAACTGGAGTATCACTAATGCCCAAATAGACCTGTGAATTTCACAAACATTATTCCTCAGCTTGTTGAAAATTCACTGTAATCTTTGTACTTTTTCATTTATATAGCCTTGTAGGATTTGTGGTAACGCTTTATTTTACAGCCCACAATGGACAGCATAATTCTTCCGAGTTTACAGTGTATTCGTTTTGTACTAACGGTGTAGCCCACTAGTACAGTACTGATACACTTATGTGGGTACAAGGGAACGAGATCTCAAGTTAAGTACTGGTATATAACAACTATAATGAACCTGCAATTGTACTATGACGTATGATACTCACTAATGTAGGCTATTAATGGGACTTTTGCTGTAGATTTTAAAGGATGGTGGTGTTGTTCTAATCTCAGTCTCATTTTCTCTTGTTAATTAGTTTACTGTTTCTCCCTGCTGCTTTTCTCACAGGTGGTGTCTAACTTTTCTCCTCAATGTTTTTACAGACAACTTGGCGGTTTGAGATTTCTCACCGCCCGCAGTGCTGCGCTGTTTTGACAAGGGAGGAGCTTCACACCAAACTGCAGCAATAGGCTGCAGGGGTGAGGGACATTGCAGGGCTAGCAAACACCAAAATACATAAAAAAAAACGTTTCATCTTTGTTTTCCCATTAAAGTTTACCAGTGTGGCTTTAATCCAATAAAACTTGTGCACGCAGGCTAGGTCTATATTGATTTTATAAAAAATGACAATAACACGCCATTTGGATTAACTCTTATCGCAAGTGATGAAATGTGATTTTGAAATAACACGTGCTACTGAAAAATAGACTACTTCATGAATTTCAATTTACCACTTTTGTTCCTGCAATAACTTTAGAGCATGGGCTAAGACGTATTTAAGAAGACACTCTTTAATGAAGCACTGATGGCGTGTGCAGCCCATTACAGCAGGTGTGAGGATCCTCACTGGCCGCCTGCTCTAATGGGCCCTAATCTGCCCTAATGGCTCTTTTATTCGGGATAAATAAAGCTGTCAGGGGCCAGCAGGAGCTACGTGATGCCCTGCTGAGAGCCAGAGAGTAGCAAACTGGCCAAAAGGCACAAATGGGCCTGATGATGGGCCAAGTAATATGACTAGTACAGCGTGCTGCTTCATTTTTTTCAGGCAGCTACACGTCAGCAAAGCCTCCAAAATACTAATACTAATACTAAAAATACATTAGTATTTTGGATTCAGTTTGTCAGAGGTGAAAGCAGCTTAACTACTCACTGCAAATATTTAAAGTCTTATGTAATAAAAATACTTATTTTGTACCTGTATTTATTTTGTAGCAGTCTTTTTGCTGGGATCTCATGACGTATCATGACTACAAATTGATTGTGTGTAACAATAAATAAATTAAATTAAATGAAAAAGAGGGAATTTTTTTTGATAGCTGGCAATATTTACCGGGACCTCTTTGGGGTTTGGATGAGGAAAACTCAGATCTCCAGATTTTTCTACAAACCTGTCTTTGTCTGTACTTTTGTACTCTCCATCCTCTTCCCCTCTGTCCTGTCAGTGGTCATGACCACTCTTTGACTATGTACCAAACTAGACACCAGCAGAAGGTCTTCTCACAAAACTTTGTCCACTCATCCAAATACTCTGCTCCCTATAACAGAGCCCTGGGGAAAAAAAGGAATGTCATGCTTGTTTAGTCCTCATCATCTTCTGTGTGTGTTTGTGTGTCTACTGCCACTGTTTTCACATTTGCTGACAGCACAGACAGGGCCTCCCCCTCTCTGCTCTCCCCTGGAGTGAGGAATGCTGCTAATCAGTGACCAACTGTTCTCTTGTCTTGTGTATATACTTTCTTTTTAGCTGAGGCAATATAAGCCTTCACCTTAGTTAATCCTCAGAGTCAAAATCATATAAAACAATTCTCATTGTAACATTAAGCCTGCCACATGTGGTACATAGCAGATCTTCTCTGCCTGTCTTGATTGACATTAATACTAGCCATAAATCATGTTTTTCAAAGGCAATTATTTCACTGAATATTTGACAAATTTATAATATGGTGCACAGTTAAGTTGTATTGTTCTGTATTTGGTTGTTGAACTACTTTCTGGATTTTGACTCTGAAACAAACAAGGCTATACAGTTCTTTGTTTATGTCCAAACCAGAACCAAACCTAAATCAGAGACTTTTGTGATCCCACAACATGTTGATGTTTCCTTTTATGTGGTGGAACATAATGTATAACGGGAAACAGAGATGAAGCCATGGCCAGGATTTTAGAGCTGAAGTTATTTATTAATTTATTCCTTCAACTGATGAAATATATTTTCTAAAAAACTATTTTCAACATACAGCTTCAACATACAGCTTCAAGCTGTACAGCTGTCCTCAATAGCAACTATGACCCTGAACAGAGAGTTAACTGAAAAAGATTTGAAGAGTATTTTTTCAACCTTCTTAATTACAACAAATGCGTATCACAATTGTCATACAAAAACATAGTAAAAAGCACAGTACAAACTTTGTACAAGCCAGGAGAGTCCATCTATCTCACACACATTTCACTGCACATACCAGTGAGCAAAAAGTTGTCTAAAACACGTCATAAATACATGATTTAAATAATGAATAGTGAATAAAAAGATGTAATTTTTGGACATCCATAAGACGTCTTAAGAAGAGCCAAAATGAAAGTTTTTATATGTCTGTTCTGGCTGTTGTATGGACATCAATGAAAATACATGTTAAAGCCGCATTTTTTGGACATCCATAAGATGTCTTCAGAAGAGCCAAAATTAAAGTTGGACATGGACTCAAAAATCTTTATTTTTATTGCTGTCATCTCTCAAGTGTAAAGTGCAGTTGTGCAAATGTAAATGGGAGACAAAACTGACAAAAATGAAAAAAATACAAAAAAGATAAATAAAACTAAGTACGAAACTCTTCAAATTATAATAAGGAAACTTATGTCAAACGAACACGACCAACACTAGGCCCCAGACTATAGGTACTTGATGCTTTTACAGGCCCAAGCTGTACTGCCACGATAAGCCTTTACTCCCTGGCTGCACATCAACACATTACTCAATCTATCCTGACATAGGATACATTATTTAGGGCCCCTAAAGAGCATTTCTGCAGTATTAATATGGCTTACACATGGTACATTCTGGATCCCCTCCTCTACTAGTGACTTTGGACACTCCCACTTCCGGTTTGACAGTCAGACCAGGGGTACATCCCAAGTCTCTTAAATTGCATCCACGTTTCCCTCACTTGCTTCCTTTCCTTGCGTCTTAGTCCCTCCCACCGAGGATGAATGGAGAGACGCAAGGAAACCATGCGAGGAGAGAGGAAACAAGGAAATATGTTTTTAGAGAAATGAGACATCCTTTCCTCTGAAGCGTCACGTGAAGTGATGTCCGTTTGTGATGACGGCGGCAGCTGGTCACAGCTGGATCAGCAGTCAGTCAGCTTTAACAGCTGTAAAGACTTTTGATGGAGTTTGTGTATGCACACATGCACTGTACTAATACCAATAAAGGCACACAGTTATCAGTGCCAGAGCAGCAGTGTTTTCTCTCTGTAGCCTGTTACCTGTTTAACAAACACCTGCACATGAAGAACAACCTGCATTCTGTATTTATACTGTGTACTGTATCCTGCTGAGAGGCAGCAGAATGCCTTTATATTATTGATTCATTATTTATTGATATTCTGATTATGAATTCATTATTTAATAACCCAGAATAGGATTATGGTGTTTTTTGAACACTGGAAATTATTTATTAGGCTAAATGTTTCAGGGGAAATTAAAATGATGTAACTCATCAAACCTGATGCTCAGGAATGATCAGCCTCACATGTGACTGAATGGAAATTAGGATAAATGATGTAAAAAGTGTGTCTTGCTGACAGACACTCTCCTACTCTCTCTGACTTTCATTGGATCCATAATAAAAGTTAATGGGGGAAATAACAGATCATGAAAAGAAAAATCTTTCTAATAAATGAAGAAAGCTGTTTGTGGTCCTTTTGTTGTTCAGACCTATAATGAACACAGACTTTTAACTAGATGGTGAATCAGAAAACAGATCAAATATAAAGAGTGATACACTTGAGTTTAATCTGTTATCTGTCTTCACTCCGTCATGAAACTCCAGTGATGTTGTGATGTATCAGATCAGTCCGATCAGCTGCAGCGTCTAATCCATAACTGATATCCAATAAGGGGGAGTGTTGGCCGGTAAAAGACTTCCATGAAGGCTGCTCTCGTCTACCCTCGCTCATGGCTCCTCAGAGATCCCTCCTCACTCCTTGGAGTAGAAATAAGAGCTCTGGGACAGTCTTCAAAATGGCGGACCAGAACAACTTCCGGTTCAAGCGAGGAGCAAGGAGAGAGGAAATATCAAATAAGAGACTTGAAGATGCACTTCAGGAAACTCTGCATGAAGGTGATAACAGATGGATGAAAACAGACTAAACACTTGGTAACCCAAGAATATTTCAATAAAGGACCTTGGAGTTAAACGCCGTGTTTCTTGATGGTTACCACTGAATCTGATTACTGTTAATATACATAGTACAGCAAGCTGAAATTATTTAACAGCTAACGCTAGCTTACCATGCTAACGCGATTGCTAATGCTAATGCTAACCTTACAGACAATGAGACAATGATACTTAGAACACTGGGGAAGCAGTGCAACAATGGTGTTAGTGTAAGGTTTAGAAGTTGAGTTAATTCATATATCTGAGTTAATTTACTAAACATACATTTACAATGTTTACACAGTTAACTATTTACATATGTATGTTTACACAGTCATTATTTACATATTTACAAGTTTAAATATTTATGTCAGCATCTTTAAAACAGTCATAATAATCTCCTGAATCTACTTCCGTGGTTTTCCCTCACATTTACCTCAGTCTAGGTCCTTCTAGCTTCTGATTGGTTAGTTCAGAGACATGTGAATCAGGAACAAGGAAGTGTTGTTGTTTTGAAGCTGATGAAGTGTGGAGAACAGTAAAGTGCTGCTTAAGAAAGTTATCCGTCTCTATCCTGCTGTTTGTTCTCATTAAGAGTGATCCAACCGCCACATATTGAACCCTCACGTTACATTAGCATAGCACAACACAAGTAGTAACAATCCTCTCAGCCAGCAAAATGGAATTAAAAATAGAATTATGCCCCTTGGCTGCATGTAACAGCCATAGACTGTATATAAAGAGGGACGACGAGTCTCCATTTCCTCCCACTGTACAAAAGTGAAGCCAAAATATCCTGGATACAGGGGCTGCCATCTTGCGCTGGCGACGTCATTTGGAACCAGGGTTGCCAGGTCTGTGTAACAAAATCAGCCCAATGGCAAATCAAAACCAGCCCAAAAACCAGCCCAATACCAGAACTCAAAATATGCCCCTGCCAAACCATATACACTACTTTTAAAGTCCAACAGCATTGCTATTATTGCCAAATGTATTGTAATATCTACAAAGTAACAACATAAATGTTTAGTGTGCCAGCATTAAAAGCAGTTTTCCCTAAACAGTTCTTTCACCTAGATCCAAAAATGACCTTGTAGAATTAGATACAGTATATTATCATAAATAAAATATAGCTCTGTGAACACATAGGCCAATTCCCTGACGCACAAACTAACCTGTTGCTTTGTATTCGCTTTCTCTTCCCTTTTCCCTCTTCCTCCCTGCCTGGACAACATGAATGTAGTTTTTACTTGAATTGAATTTGTTGTAGTTAATGCAATACCTTATTTCAACTGAAACACCTTATCATGTTGCTTCACTATATTTTCATCATATACTTATAGTAAATACATGTGTAAATAGGCTATGTATTTACTGTTAGCATTTTTATTTACCTTATTTCAACCAATACATCTTATCCTGTTAACTGAGTGAGACGGCGCCGGGTGGGCGGAGAGCACTAGGCATGTTGTGTGTGTGTGTGTATGTGCTGATCTGGAGACAGTTTGGTAGGATTTGGGTAGCCTATAAATAAATTATTTAATTTTAAATATGGATTTTTATTTATAGATATTCGGTAATTCAATTCAATTCAATTCAATTTTATTTATATAGCGCCAAATCACAACAAAAGTCATCTCATGACACTTTACATATAGAGCAGATCTAGACCATACTCTTAATAATGTTATTTACAGAGACCCAACAATTCCCACCATGAGCAAGCACTTGGCGACAGTGGCAAGGAAAAACTTCCTTTTAAGAGGCAGAAACCTCGAGCAGAACCGGGCTCTAGGTGGGCGGCCATCTGCCTTGACCGGTTGGGTTGAGAGAGAGAGACAGAGAGAGAGGAGAGACAGAGAGGAGAGAGAGAGACAGACAGACAGGCAGGCAGGCAGGCAGGCAGGCAGGAATGCAGCAGCAAAAATAATTGCAGCGCAGTAATCAATAATTAGTAACTGCTAACTAACGATCACCTGCTAAAGTTAAAGTTACATCTCCTCTCGACGTTCCTACTCTACATTTAACTCCTGAAAAGACGTTTTTATAGCATCAAATAACTAATAAAAACCAAACTTATCAGAAAAATGAACACTTGAACAAACATCAGCGTGATAAGAACTACTTAAAATGACAAAAACCATCTTTGGGAAAAATTTATTTGATGTGTACTTTGATTTTTTAGTTTGGCTCAAGTCCCATCTGCTAACATGGAGGGGGCGGGACTTATGACCTATACTGCTGTCATGTCGTCCATCTTTATATACAGTCTATGGTAACAGCTGTGTGCAACCCACTTAACAGAAGGCATAGAGTAACCCCATGACGCTAGGTACTTAGCTTAATCTTTGCCAGCTTGAGGTGGAAACAAATTTGGCATTGTAGACATTGCCTAACGCTGTAACATACAGGAAAAGGTCCCGTGTGAGGCTGGCTGGCACCAAATAACAATTACAATTTTTCTTCGTTTTGAGCGAACAACATTTGAATAATGGTTTAGCTGGATCACCAGTGTTTTACAAAAGACGAATTATTAAGTTTCGGGGAATCACTTATTACACCATTTCTTACCTTAGAAAGTCCTTGATGAGGACGGCGATGCAACATTCACTGCATGCAAATAGCCTTCACTGATGCGGACTACATATCCGCTTGCCACGTAACTGGAGAAAAACCATTTCATTCCTAGCATGTTCAATAATAATAATAATGACAATGTTGGGAATAATTATCTCTCTGTGCTGAATTCCATTCTTCTTACACACTGAGCCCAGTCTCTCTCGACCTCGGCTCCCACAATTCACAATTGTAGTATCTGCTTCGCTCCTCAGCTCACCCTATCTTTTGTACCAACCTCCCCTTTCCCATTCATATTCTTTTATCTAGAGTTAGTTAATCTACTCTTTTGTAATCTAACAGCTCGAGCATAATATATACTCCTGTGTGTTTCATTAAACTTCAGAACTTTATAAACTGAACCTGCTTCGTGTCACTCTGTTCTCTGAGCGCTTGTCTCTTCATCAGAATCCACTCACAAGGGTCAAGCCAGCAAATAGACAGACTACAGGATACGAACATGAACATTTCAATCGTTCACAACAAATACTACTACTACTACTATTACTACTACTACTACTAATAATAATAATGCAATAGATAGAAAATTGACAGGGAAAAAGGAAAAATCGGATCTTCTCAAAGTGTGTTTTAAAAAGATGGTATTTCAAGATACCAATTTTTAGGTCTCCTAAAGGTTCTGAAAGTCTTCTGGTAACATGATGGAAGGATTTAAATTAGACCCAAATAGAACATTCTAGGTTGGTCTCCTAAAGGTTCCTTTAATGTTACTAAACGTTCTGTAAACATTCTGGGAAGGTGTAGGAAGGACCTCAATAGGACCAAAAAAAAGAGCATTCTAAGCTGGTCTCCTAA
This sequence comes from Oplegnathus fasciatus, assembly GCA_003416845.1. NCBI lineage: Eukaryota > Metazoa > Chordata > Actinopteri > Centrarchiformes > Oplegnathidae > Oplegnathus > Oplegnathus fasciatus. The sequence goes on from NTHP01000165.1 coordinate 203,752, forward strand.
AGGTTCCTGTAATGTTACTAAAGGTTCTACAAACATTATGGGAACGTAGTGTAGAGACCTAGAGGGAACGTCCTATAGTAGTGGTCCCCTAAACGTTCCCAGAACGGGGACTATGTTCTCTGAAAGTCAGCGAAATAACGTCCCCCTGCCCTTAAAAGAACTGTGACCGTCCGGGAACGTTCTGGGGATGTTACAAGCAGCGGTGTAGTGGTGACTGGAGAAGTGGATGACCCCAATTTTTTTTTTTAAGTGGCCCGTCCAGCAAAGGATATAAATCCCCTTTGTTATAAACAGTGACATGTAAGACTACACTTGCATATTTAGTTCACCCAAAAACTAGTAGCCAGTAGCTAGTATTTGCACATTGTCACTTAACTTCTGCTGCTTGATGAGTAAGGATCTTCATGAAATAAACATTAGCCCTGGGCCCTATGAAATCTACGTTTTCTATTTAAATTTTTTGGAATTCTGTGTTACAATTTAAGCACATTTTGTCATCCGAATGGGTGTCTAATCATACACTACACTGTATAAAAGTGAAGTTCTTGAATATTTTTCACACCAAAAATTCCCCAAAATAATGCAAAAGCCTTTTTTTTCCAAACTAAATGTTGTCCTAGCTAGAATTTCTTTGTTCCAAAAACGTTCTGAGAATATTACCATGCAATGCTCTAGCAATGTTTTCAGCGGGAAGTTTTTTTCCCCAGAATGTTCCTCTTAAAGGTACGATAACATTCTCTAAAAACTTTCTAAAATTGCTAATTAATGATAACCAGCACCTTACACCCATCCACCGTCAGGGATTGAACTCCCAGGATTCTGATCAATGGACTATCCTCTCTACCTCCTGAGCCACATGCTCAATTCTGTTTGAGCTGTAGCAATTTTGACACAAACCTGTTTTGTTTTTTAAAGCGCTGTATAAATAAATTTGACCTTGGCCACCATTACCTTGTATATATATGACATTACAGGAACATTTTATAAGAGATGTTCTGTCATCTCAGGCCTCAATGACATTCTCAACACATTTTCCCGAATGCTACATTGAGAATGTTTTTTTAACATAATCTGTGGCCCTGACAACATCCTCAAAACATCCTCTAAATGTTGCAGTTAAAACATTATGTCTTACTTAACATTTAAACTTATAGGAACATTATTTGAAATGATAAACATCCTTAAAACATTCTTTGAATATATATAATGTATTGGGTTGGTCTTATAATGTTGGTTATACTATAGACCCATATGCGAACCTTCTGATTAAGTCCTCAACGAAACGTTCTCATATGACCAACAGGGGACCATATGGGAACGATCTGTTTACGTCCCAAATGTCTTCTTTGTAACGCTGCAATGTGACCGTAAAATATCCGAGATGGAACTTCGTTGTGCTGTTTGTGCTGCTCGAGTCAAGAACTGTGCCTGATTCAAATGATGCAAGACATGCTCAGTAGGTTGAAATAAATACTTCCCAAGCAAAGAACGAAAAATGCTCAGCATGCACAGTAGATTGAAATAATTCTACGTAACTTTATATTGCTTATTCTGTAAACATAACTTTCAGGTTGCATATAAAAGTACATTATAACACTATTAATGTATGAATGTATACTCAAAAACATTTACATTTTTTGTAAGTCTGGTTGTTCTGTGGTTTAGGTGCAACATGGACGTCGTTTGGACCCGTTTCAGGCGACGGGTCGCGGCATAGACCTGCCGTTAACCCCCGGGTTGATGAAATGTTTGCAGGGTTTAATTGAGAGTCTGACCTTACAGTGACCCTCTGTTGCACTCTGACTCCTGCCTGCTTCTCGCACCACGGCCTTCATTCGGGAGGTCTTGGCTGCGCCACCTCATCATACCTTCTCAGCACACTCTAGGCACACTCCTCTCTGCCTCCTAGCACCTTGTTAGAGCCAAGAGTCTCACCCCCATGAGAAACACAAGGGCTCCCCCAGCGACACAAGTTCTGTTCCCACAGCAGTATCTACACTGCTGGCACCTACTGGACACACACATATGTTTGGATTTATTTGGACCACATCAGTACATAGAAGGACGATGAAGTGGACTGAAATTACATCAAAAACACTTCAATCCAGTTGTCTGATTTTGAATTTCCCCTGATGCCCCCTGTCTGCCCTCCTACCACCGTGGCTTGTTTTATTTTGAATTTGAATTATGTGTTATTACTACTTTATGGTAGTTTCAGTGCAAGAGTGGAAAAACAAGGGAGGTGAACTAAATTTGTTTGTCACATGCAGCAGATTTACTGATTTGTTGACAGTGAATTTATAAACTTAACAAATACATTTAGCCTACTCTTGTTTCCTGATATGGTGTCTTGGTTAGGACTGCAAATAACATAATAAATAATAAATAAATACATAACTTAAAATTAATAAATACATTAATTGGGCCATTTTTTTATTAGTTAATGAATAGTTTAGTGTATAAAAGGTCAGGTAATATTGAAAAATGCCCCTCACAAATTAAGGTGCCATCTTCAAATGTCTTGTTTTGTCTGACCAACAGTCCAAAACTCAGAGATTCAGTTTACAAAGATATAAAACAGAAAAGCAGAAAATCTGAGACATTTGAATAAGTGGGACCAGCAAGGTAAATGGAACCAGCTCAATAAACAACATAAATTATTGTTCTATTATAAAAACTGTTGATTGAATTAATTGTTTGCGCACTAGTCCTGTGCTTACATGGCCAACTGAAGTGATAAAAGCAATGAGCCACAGCAGGTCAAGTTTTACTCACATACATGAGTTAATGCTTTTACAGAATTGCAGGTTAACTCCAGGTCACAATAAAAATAAAAGTAATTGAAATACTCAGCACATTTAAAGGTTCAAGGTACAATTTATTCATCCATAAAATCATGGAAATGACTCCCAGTCATTGTGCTCCCAGTATAATCAACCAATGTTGATTACAAAACACAAGATATAAATACTTAAGATAAAATCAAACCATATATACAACATAAAACTACAGTATAATCCACAAAGAGATGCAATACCTGAAAAAGGAACCCTAAAAAAACATGAATCCAATAACATAACTCCCCCTACCCACAAGGTAATGTTTCTTATAAACATATTGTTGTACTGTATGATCCTCTGAGGGAGCTTTGTTCAATATGACGATCATACTGTCCACATGCAGTGGATGTTAGAATATTCATATTCTATTCAATTCAAACATTCAATTGATGGCTCAGACTCCCTTGTAAGAGTGGTATCAGGAGGTTTCATGCCACCGCTCTGAACTCAGAAGACAAAGAATCATCTGTGTGGTACAGAATTGACTTTGATTTGACTCATTTATACATTTATCACATGTCATGTTTAATGAACAATGTAAAAAGACTACAGAGCTTTGTTGGAATATGCTGATTTTAATGTAAGCACAATAAGATCCTGAACTTACAGATATAATCTTGAAGATTTTCATTTAAATAAAAGGTCTGTTAAGTCACTATCTATCGCCAAATGATGCAACACAATGGTGACAGAGCCTATGGCCCACTCATGAAAGCCCTTGCATTTGCAGTATTATGACCCGGGTGTCAGTGGCAACTTTCCCAGAAAAATCACAAGCGCTGCACAGTTAGACTTTTAACAAGGCTTTTAATGCACCAGAGTCACTCGTCAACTCATTCATTTAAATCAAGAGACACTGATGTGTATCAAAGTACTGTATTTTGCTCATTTATGTACACATACGGTATACAATATATAGACATACAGTATATGACATATGTGTATGGATCAGATGTTGTAAGTGATTGACATTTATAACATTTAAACCTGAGTTCATGCTGTTTAACAGGTAGCACTGTTGATTAATAAGTGTTTAATATCATTCAACAGCTGAGGAAGCCAACCTTTTAAATATGGAAGCATTAAACATGTCATAGACTTAATTCTTTAGAAAGGAAATTAGGGACAAGGAAAATAACTAAGATGATTAGAACTAAACTTATAGGGAGGGATGAAGTTTTGCGCTCTTCTCTGATGTCTCTCGTCTGCTGATCTTTGCTGAACCAGACCCCTGAAATCTTGACTGTAGCTTACTAAAAGTAATTTATCTATTTAGTGTTAGAGTAGGATTTCCCTTTAGTTTTTCATTACAGAATTAGAATCAGATTTATTGCCAAGTAAGTTTTCACATACAAGGAATTTCCTGGTATGTTAGTGCATAGACACAACTATGAACCTAATCAGCAGAAAATAGATAGGTATGAATATAAAGATATATGAATTGTTTAAAGTACTTCAGTCATGCTTCCCAATACTGTCTCAGCTGCTGAACAATGCTTTAAGGTGATTTCACTGATCAGTCTTAAATTTTTATCCATTTAGTGACCTCCTGCTTTTCCACAATTTAATATGCTTATAATAATAGTACAGCAATTTAATATACTTATATAATAATAACAACAACAATAATAATAATAATTATATGCTATAAAATATAGATACTACGTCATCTGGTATAAAATGTTGTTGCAGACTGCCTGCCGCCGTCGGCCTGCTTGACCCCCACTGCTGCTATTATTATTATTATTATTATTATTATTA
>NTHP01000165.1:241707-289971 GCA_003416845.1 Oplegnathus fasciatus
CAAGTTAGACTCACCGGTCAGAGAGAGATTCAGCCAAAATGCAAGATACTGCTGGGTCTGGCAGTCTGGCAATGTCTCCAACCTTCTGCGGTGTAGACGTTACCCTTATCTTCTCATAGCTGCAAGACACGTACATACAATACCATTATAGATTTTGATCATATCATTGCAAAAGGAATATAAAACAAAGTATAAATAACAAATTAAGACATCCTAGGCTGAGATTACTAAGGAATGACTGTACATGTTGTGAATGAGTGTGAAACAAACAACTCCACTGGTGGTGGGGGTTGCTGTTGTGGGGGGATAGGGGAGTTGAATCAAGTTGTTCAAGTTTGATTATTGTCGAGAAACAGAAATAAAAGGGGAAAAATATGAATCACAAAATGGAGTCAAATTACGAAATCAGGAGTCAATAGCATATACAAAAAAGTAATAGTTTAGTTCGCTAAATAATAATTGCTGCAAGTCCTGTTCAGATTGTGACTGTAAACACAAATAACTATCCTGGGGGTCAAGGTTGCTGGGATGGGGGATGGGCATGGGGGTAGTTTGAGGGCTGTTTGTTTTGTGTGAACCATGAAAACAAGAGAAACTTGTTTATAACAAAATAGAGGCTAGATTATCTCGGGAAATGCATTTCCCCCATGGGACAAGAAACAATACTGAACGGGGTTGATCGATGCCAAACACGAGTGTGAAGTTGTTTGGANCCAAGCAATCGGCACCTTCTGAACCAGCACTGCACTTGTAACAATTTATAAAAATTACCACCAAGGACATTTATTTCTCTGCTATAGTATAGTTCACAACGATCAGGATGATTGGAATGAATGATTAGCACTCGATACAGTAATGTATTGAGTACGTTATATAGCAGCAATTCTACGAGAATTACCATTCTTTTTTTTTTTGCAAACTTATGGGTTTGTAAAGCCCTTTGAAATGACATACTGTGATTCGAGGCTCTAGCTAGCTACATAAACGTGAACTTGAATTAGCCGCACCCGCCAGCCTCTGGCTACGGTTAGCAGTAGGCTAAACTATTAGCAACATTCAACACGGCCACTCATCGCCTGTTTTCACGGTAAATCTACCTACACAACCTAACAAATCACTAACACTTTTAGATATTACAGGAAAAAGAAGTTAGCAGCTTACCTGTCCAGGAGAAGAACGACAAGCTCGGAATCCAACTTGAGGCCGATGCAATCGCGAAGTTCTCTCCACCGCTGAAACGCTTTGCCGATATTGACACACGTTTTATTGCGTCTATTGTCAGACTCTTTTTTAGACTCTCTTTTTGATAAGTCTGTCTTCCTTTTTTTGGGTTGCTTTGCAGTGTAACCAGTTGTTGCCAATGCTGGAATAGCAACTTTTTCCGCAGGGTTTTCCGTCATTGAATCTGCCTTTCATCATCTGCAGGGACGTGAATGCGCATCTGTATTTGTAGGAACGCCCTCTCTCTGAAATGACCTGTGATTGGCCGAAGTCTCCCGTCACGGGCTAGATTTTCTACAGTCTGAAAACAGAGCCAAGAGGAGGTGCAGAAGTGTAGTTATCCCTCAGACCAACTGAATTGCTATACCCTGAAAGGTTGTTATGGCATTTTTGCCCAATGATGCCAAAAATAACCTGCCTACCCCAGCTTTAAGTATAGAGCTTAAGTCAGGATGTAGTTCGCCTAGCTTAGCATAAAGACTGGAAGCAGAGGGAAACAGCTAGCCTCTTGTTGTATCTCGTTTCTTTTATCCATACACAAACAGAAATTAAAAAATGCTAATTTGTTGTTTTAGGGGGAATGACATGCTAGAAGTATTTCTCAACAAACAACAGTGTATCCATCCGCCCAGTACTTCTTTGCAGTGTGTCCAGCTATAGCATGGATTGCCAGATAGGGTCAATGCAAGGAGAACTCCACCGACTGTATACATCAAATTCTGTAAACAGGTCTTGGGGAGTACCACTGCATATGTGAAAAAAAGTCAGCATCGGCTGGGGCTGAATACTACGAGTTTCAAAATGAAAAAAAATCTGAGGGATAAGACAATCCTTTATTGAGCAGGGAGGGGAAATTCAGTTGTTGCAGCAGCACAAGTACAGAACTAAGTCAAGAGAGAGAAAAGAAAAAATAAATAATTAGAGGTACATAAAACCAAAATAAGAATAGAAGTAAAAAATAGAAACTATATAAGAACAATGTGACAGTGTTGTGATGTATTACTTATTTATTTATTTATTTATTTATTTATTATGAGTATCTCCCAGACCTCTGTCAAGCTGCATTTTGGATAATGTAGGTGCCAAACAAAGTGTGGAATAAAAAAGACAATATCTCTGGTTCTGCTGCATCGATTTTGATCCTTTTTGTTTTAAACTGTCCGTCATGAGTCTGACAATGTTGTAGGAGTGCAATGCTACATTGGTGAAGTACTTTTTGAACAACAAGAAGTTGTTCCAGCATTTAACTCCCCCTAAAACCGCTTTGTTTTTTTTAGGTTTTTGTTTATGTACAGCCCAAAAAGCCTAAAACCTCAATCAGAGATAACAAGTATCACGACGGTAGTTATCAACTATCTCTGTTAACCCAGGCTTTGTTCTGCAGGCTCTGTGCGCGTTCCCATAAAAGGGCGCGTTTGGTGCGTCATTTGACTCTTCTTCTGCACACAATGGACCGATCGTGTGCCGCCTACTTCAGTCAAGAGGAACAGATTGTTATAATGGTGTGAAGAATATAAAAAAAATATTACAGCAAAAAGCAACACTGTCGCTGCAAATAAGGCAAGTTAACGTAAGTTAATATATTTATTTTGCCACTCACTGCACTCCTCCCGTTTATTTCTAACGAGACAACTGCACATTGTTGACCTCTTAAACTTTAAACTTGATACGACTTATTTAAACTTTATACTCAAGAACTGCATTTAGGTCTGGCACTGTCCTATAATAAAGGATACGTGGAAATCACTTAAGTTTTTGGCCAAATCAAGGTAAAATTAATTTTATTGATTGAAAAGGCTATTATCTGTGATACATAAACGCCAATAGACTAATCAATTTTCTAATCGGTTTTCTATTAATTGCAGTACCAGCAGTGTAAAATGGACTTGACAGCAAAGCAGGACCATGCATGAAAACATAATCCAAAGTGGTGTGTAGCTGCTGTGCATTCATCATTCTTTCAGTGTATGGATGAAATGCTGTGTAAAATTTAAAGTGTTATTATTACCTGAAGCAAACAGGGAAAAAATGAGAGCTTTTTACAGCGGAGCCCCTAAAGTCCCGTAAGATCATTATCGTATGCGCAGTTCTCTCCATTATATGGTGGCTTTGTGCATCCGCAGTCGTGAGAGACACATATGAATTTATAGTAAGTGATCTTGCGCACACATGATAGAAAATATCACCTTTCGGGACTTTAGGGGCTCCGTAACAGCCGATTTAAATCCCAAACTCTGAACATAACCTGCTCCGGACCAGGTTATGTGTTCAGCATGAGTTACCATGGCGATCTAGCCAGGTTAAAAGACAGCCACCTTCGTGACATTGAAAACTCAGGCTTTAGGCTCAACATACCTCGCTAACCCATTAATCTCGCTTCGTAGTACACCCCTCAGTTCCTTTAACTACAAATCATGTTTACTTTATATTTCAGCAAACCACTTTGCAAATCATCTTGTTATGCTTTCTGGTAATGCTTTACTCTACAGGTCCGTAATTTCAGAATGTTTCCTGGAAAGAACTGTAATTTTCTATTAATTAAAGGGAAAATAGAGACAATTTATACACACAGGTCAACTGAAAATGCAAAAAACAAAATGTGAACAAGGAACATACAATTTAACAAAGAGAGGGAATAAAATTTCCAATAATAAAAGAATACTGATATAATTAGTAAAAAAAAATGACATTCCTCTATCCAGGAAACTTCCTAGGAAATTATTAAGAAAATTACATACTGGACCTGTAAAATAAAGTGATACCAATTTTGTTCATCCATTTTATGCATTCATGACTTTCCACACTAAAAACAGACTCTTAACACTACCTTGACCTATAACCCATCCTTGTGATAGATTGAGTCAACAATAATTAAGTTACAATATTGGGCAACACTTTAAGAGTCCATGATTTCATAATAATTTCCCAGGACGTTTCCTGGAAAGAAATATGTAATTTGATAAATAGAGACAGTTTTCAATCAGTCCACTTCCACTTAATTGCTAAAAGAGCATAATTTAGAGAGTCTTTTAGCCAGAGCACAGCAGGTCAGTGTAACATGCAAAAAAGGTGAAGTTTGTATGAAATAAAGTTTCCAACAATGATGGTGTTGATTGATGAATAAAATATGTGGGTTTCTTTGGGTTTAAATCAATCTCTTTCATTTTTTTCCCCCACAGTTTTTATCAAATGACATGGTTCCTTAGGAAACTACAGACACGAAACAAAAAGCCTGATATCTGAACTTTGACAAAAATGAATGCAGACTTGATGTTCACTGTGATGGATTATACGCATACCTCATGCAACTTTCAAGAGTCTGATAGTTGATTTTTAAAACCAAATGGGAATGAATGGAAGTGGAGCAAGAAATGAGGGACAGATGCAGAGGGAGATTGATGGAGCGAGAGTTGTCCTTTTCAGGGTTTAAAATGTCAAGTAGGATCCCACAGATGTCCGACAGATGACCAGCACTGGCATTATAATCACAGTACCGGTGGTGCTTAGATAAGATGCCAGCCCTTGTGTTTCCCTAATGAACATCTGCATTTGCAAAGCAGCTGTGCTGTCATTTAGAAAAAAACAGACTGATCCACTTTAGTCACATTTCAAATCAACATTAGAAAAAAGCTGTTGGCAAGTAGGGGTGTAATGGTACCCAAAATTCACAATTTGGTATGGACCTCGGTTTTTGGGTCACCGTTTCAGTACAGCAGGGAAAACAAAAAAAATGTAGAATATTAATCATTTATTTTGAAAAATGTAAGCATTCAACAGTGACTCATTGGCTATAATTCTTAACTTAAATGTTAAGCACTCACATACTGGCATATTGTCAATAAGAAAAAATAGATAACACAAATAAACATGACAAATGTCCGCAATGTTCCCTTGTCAGACTCTGACCTGTTCCTGAATAGCTGCAGCTTGTGCTGAGGGGTGTACTATGAAGCAAGTTCGACAGAGCCAGGCTTTCTTTGTGTGAGCTAGCTCGAGAAAGCCTAATATCCCAATCAGAGATAACAGGTATCACGACGGTGGTTATCAACTGTCTTTGTTAACCCAGGTTTTCTTCTTCAGGCTCTGTGTGCGTTCCCATAAAAGGGGGCATTTGGTGTGTCATTTGACTCTTCTGCCCAAAATGGACTGATCGCGTACCGCCTACTTCAGTCAGGAGGAACAGGTTGTTATCATGGAGAGTTATGAAGAATACTAAAAAATTATAACAGCTAAAAGCGACACTGTTGCTGCAAATAAGGCGAGAGAGGAACGCTAGCAGAAAATTGCCAATTGTGTAAATTCGTAAGTTAATATATTTATTTTGCCACTCAGTGCACTCTGAATGCCTCCCGTTTATTTCTAACATGACAACTGTACAATGTAGAGCTCTTAAACTTTAAGCTTGATACAGCAGGTTTAAACTTTATTCTTAAGAACTGCATTTAGGTCTGACACTGTCCCATAATGAAGGAGACGTGGACATTCACTTTAGTTTTTAACCAAATTAAAGTTAAATTAATTTAATTGACTTATATTATCTGTGATAAATCACAATAGACAAATCTATTTTCTAACCGGTGTCCTATTAGCTGCAGTACCAGCACTGTTAAACGGACTTGGCAGCAAATCAGGACCAAGCACAAAAACATAATCCAAAGTGGTATATAGTTGCTGTGCCTTCATCATTCTGACAGTGTATGGATGGTATGCTGTATACAATTTAAAAGTTATTATCTGAAGCAAACAGGAAAAAAAATGAGAGGAGGAAGACTGGAGGGGGGCCAGCTCCACCAGACTACAAAGTGTCAGAGGAGCTGGCCCTCTCTAACAATCAAAGTCGGCAAGTAATGGAGGGGATTTCACAGGGAGAAGAAAATGTGCAGCACTCCCCGCAGCCTGTGGCCTCCACCTCTAGGCCTTCAACAATGCGAATGGTAAGGGTTTTATATTTTCCTTTTATATTGTCCTATGTCCTTCTTTTGCTTGATGAACACCTCAATGTCCTGTCAACTAATACTATTTCTACAGGTTGGAGCAGAAAATGTGAGGGCCGTCTACAAACAAAATCTGGAGCTGGATAATATTAAAAAAAAAATTCAGATTAAAAAGCTCAAACTGGAGATAGAGCAACTGGAGTGTGAGAAGAAAGTATTGCAGTAAATGGTAAAACTGTTTTGGTTAAACATGATTCACATTTTATACTTATTACATTGTTTCTCTTTCCCTAGCAAAGGCAGACATTGTAAATAATAAATAAGTCAAACGCATCCTATGATAGGTTCATTGTTTTTTTTTGTTGTTGTTACATAAAAAATTGTTCTGTGATGGCCTGTCTGACGGCTGTGCCAGTGGGGCGCTAGAGGGTGATGGGGTCCACTATGTCGGTTGCCACCAATGGCACATGAGGGACTCTTTCTTTCCTCACAGTGGCGATATTATGGGGCACCACACATGATGATATTATCTCACAAGCCCGCTCAGACCCCAAAAGGTTATCTCTATCCTGACCCTACATTTACCAAGCGCAACATTAAAATGCCTTTGTGGTGGTGTCTGTGGGTCAGGATAGGGGGTCATCAAGTATGGAGCACAGGCGTGTCCTCTGTCCCCCAGTAGAAGTCCATCAAAATGTCCTGTTAATAAAGGGAGGGGAAATAACTTGATCAGTGTCACAATTAAACAAGCAATAAAATGAACTGTGTATATTTGCCATATTTGCCAACCGGTGACTCAGTGAAGACTCGCGGAAAATGTGGGAGTCATGAACCGAGCCAGGCCATCTGGCCTCCACACTTGAGACCATTAACTGGTGGTCACAAGTCATCTGCAAAAGCATTTCAGGTTAATTTCACAATGAAAGCACCGAAACAAAGGTACCAATGAAGGCATTTTTAAGGGGCCCCATTGTGCTTATTAATGGTGACAGAGTACTTTGTGTCTGCACTGTGAATATTTCTGACAAATATGCAAAGTGTAGGCTACTGTGCAGCACTATTACAAAGCTTTACTGTACCTGCATGCAATGTGCATGTGCCGCGAATCACCTGAAAAACAAGTACCAAATGGTTTACCTTAACATTGATGCTGTGAAAGGACTTTCTATTTACAAAATCACCCTCATGTTCTCCTAAGACTCCTGTGATAGGTATGTGGGTGCAATCTATTGCACCCACATACCTAGGGTAATAATTATATAAGTAAGTATAGGTAAGTAATTATATATATTAATTATTATTAGTGTTAGATTATATTTCATATGCAAGTGAATGTCATGTTGATTAATAATATAGTGAACTATTAATGTATGCTACCTGCGATTTTGTAGAAGTTTTCTTTTATAGGCCAGGAAACACTACAAACATATTCAGTAGTTCAGTGAGAGCAAGAACAACCTTGCAAATAGCGTGGCATACAGTATTCTTGCTCAGATTTTCTGCATCACCAACTGAATGCAAGTAGGCTCCCGTGGCAAAAAAACGCAACACGATGCACACAGTTTGCGCTACTGTAAGTACAGCACAAGTTACCATGGTGATCTAGCCAGGTTAAAAGACAGCCACCTTCGTGACACTGAAAACTCTGGCTTTAGGCTCAACATACCTCGCTAACCCATTAATCTCGCTTCGTAGTACACCCCTCTGGTTTATACAGGGAAGCACAACAGACTGACTAACATGCACACGTGAATGCTCATTGTAGCAGATAGAAGAGATACAAACCCAGAGTTCTTTTTAAGTCTGGGTGTCTTGCTTCTATGTAGGAGGGGTGGGGGCCCTTGTCTGTTCCCAGGGACCTGTTGTGTCATAATCTGTCCATGCATATGAGGCTTAAAGGCATAATGTGTAGCATTTGTCCATTGCTGTTTGTAAACACAACATTCAAAGTTTGCCCCTCCTCCAGGGTTGCTAGGTCCGCGGTTTTCACGTGGAATTGGACTACTTTGGAAGTGTTGCTGCGGGTTGAAATTTTTGTCCGCTGGTTGGTGTTGAAGATCAGAAGTCCAGGTCTGGGCCAGAGTTTAAGTCTGGACCTCTTCACCAACACTTTGTTTTCTTCAGGATTGAGTAACTATTGGAGTCCCAAAACAGGTTCAAAGAATTCACTGGAGACGATCAGAGTTCGATGCAATAGAGTTTTATTCTTCACAGAAATAAAACCCGAGCCAGTTCCGGACATCTGACTGAAGTTCCTCTGTCTGTGCACTGCCCTATATTGTCCAAGTGCCCATGCCCTCATTGGTGGAGAAACCTGAGCCTCTCCGCCTATTTCTAAAAATGATCATCTATCACTAGGTAAATAATGGTGTAATTTCTCCCAAATTTGGGATGATCCAACCCTCTTTCTGGCACATCCAGGCATATCTCTGATGCCAGTATGTTTGGGGATTTTCCACTCTAGGGCCTATGTGGACATGTTTGTGACGCAGTTATTTTTCAGGATCTTTCAGACTGTATTTTTTTAAAAATTTTATGATCTTTTTATGTTGCATGCTAAAACATAATCTTCACACTTTATATGTTAGATATACATTCAATCAGGTACTTTTAATTATTTGTTTATATATATATAAGCACTATAGCAAATCATAGTTTTAATTATTTGCTTATATATATANCTCCAGCTGACTGACGGTTTTGTGAAGTTCAGCCGCTGCCCCGCCCCTCTGCAGAGTGTAGCCCAGAAGAGTGCAGGCATACTGAGCAGCCCTGTGAGTGCAGAACACACATGTTCATTAAGCTGACCAGAGGGCTGTTTCATAAAGGAGGCTCACAGAAGACAGTCAGGCCAATATACAGATGGGTGACAGATTAAAGGAAAAACCAACATGAAGTGTCTTAATACGGAGTCAGGCCACCACGAGCCTCCAGAACAGCTTCAGCTCTCCATGCCAAGTCTGTGGAACTCTGTTGGAAGAATGAACACCATCCCTCCACAAGATATTCCCTCATTTATAAATACAACCTTTAGTTAATCAAGTGATATCATTGAGATCAAGATCTCTTTTGCAAGAGAGACCTGAGTACAGCAGATAGAAAGAAAAACAACCATAGCCAGACGTAACAAAAGGACATACAGCATCAGAGACAGTCACAGACATCACTAAATAGATTTGAAGATGAAAGTTTATATTATATCATTTGGTGTTTTGATGATGTTGGTGGAGAGCATTGTCTTACACGTCGGTCCAAAATCTCCCATAGGTATGAAACTGGGTTGAGATCTGGTGACTGTGAAGGCCATAACATTTTATTCACGTCATTTTCATTCTCACCAAACCGTTCAGTGACCCCTGGTGCACAGAAGCATCTGCATTTGACATGTTTCTCCACTCTATGATTCAGAAAAAACCAACATAAAGTGTCTCAGTGAGGTGTTGGGCCACCATGTGCCTCCAGAACAGCTTCAGTGCTCCTTGGCATTGATTCTCCAAGTCTCTGAACTCTACTGGAGGGATGAACACCATTCTTCCAAAAGATATTCCCTCATTTGGTGTTTTGATGATGGTGGTGGAGAGAGACTGTGAAGGCCATAGCATATGATTCACATCATTTTCATACTCATCAAACCATTCAGTGACCCCTCCTGCACCATGGATGCAGGCATGGTCCCCCTTGGAAGAGAACTTTCCTATCAGGATTGAAATGTTTCATTTAAGTATAAAGGTGATCACTCAGAACAACTTTCTGTAGATTTGTATCGACATGTAAATAACTTTGAGGCACCCAACACAGCCAGGTAACTTCTTTAATAGCAAGAATATGAAATTATTAGAATTTTCTAGAGGTTAAAGTTAAAAGTTGTGAGTGTGCAGTCAGTGCACTTTGTACTGAACACTGTGATTCAGTCTGGCAGATTGACTGTAACAGCCAGAACCTAGCCTGACCAGGACCAGGCTAGTCTGGGGGGACAGGCTTCCATGGTAACTGGGGCCAAACACTCGCCCACCCCCCTCTGAACGTTTTAGTTCAGCCAAAGTTAAAGTAAAGGGAACATATGATCCTCGTGCACAGTCCCACAGCTGACTGGTGTTAGCTCCTGTAGACCAGCTTCAACACTCAACACTTTATCCTCCAGATCAAATGTAGAGGCCAAAAAAGTGTCTCCTCTTTACAGCAACAACCTGCCCGCTGTTTGTTACTACTTTCATTAAGCTAGCAGAGATGTAACTTAGCGAACTAGCCAACTCTGAGTACTAAACATTAACATGTGTAGCTACAGTGAGATTTCAAACGTTGTCGTTAATGTGAACATTACCTGATAACTCTCTCCTTGGCTTGGCTCTGGGCGTTAAACCGAACCCAGGAGTCCATACTGGCTTGTTGTCCTTGGCCTGTAACAGCTGCTCGCTGGTTAACTAGCTAGCTAACCTGTTAAGCTGCTAACTAAGTTAGCAGCTAATGTTACTCAGCTGAAGATGAAGTCTACTGCTTTAAAACCAGTATTCTGAGGAGAGTTTTCATCACAGAAGGGCTCAATCATCTATATTTCCTCGCTCTCGAGGTCTCGCTTCCGAATCCGTCCAACTTCTGTCTCTTCGTATTTACTGTCAGTTTTCAAACTTGAGACAGCTTTTAGGTGCATTACCGCCACCTGCTGGACTGGAGCAGAGGCTCTGCAGCAAAGAGAGGAAACGATCTCAGCTCTCTGTTAGACCTGTAGTTTAAAATGTACTGTATAGATATATATATATGTATATATATATATATATATATATATATATATATATATATATGTATATATATATACTGTATTTATACTTTCTAATGTAGCATGAGAGACTGTGTTTAACCAAATTCCCACAAACTGACTGAAGTTGGGACAAGGTCGCATTATTCCAGAAGTGGACTTGGTCTCTGGGTGCTCTGGTCATCTAATAAAGCTGCCAATTCACATGGGGTAGTAGGTGGGGGTCAACTAACAGGTTAATCCAGTCAGGACAGGATTGGCCACCAGCCAGTGCAAATTCCAGAAACTTGTGTTTTAGACAGTTCGGTTCCTTTGTCAGCCACTGACTGCTGAATGAAAACGACTGTTCACAGACATGTGATGCACCTCAGAGCAGGTGCAGTTTGGCTCTGTGGGGAAGAAAATAAAGACAAAACATGAGGAAGAAACAGCTTCTTCAGTAGATGTTGCTCAATTTCTGCAACACTCCTCAGGGTGGATCTACCCCTGACTCATCTCTTCATATGTTGTGGTGATTTCCCTCCTTGGCAGAGTTGGTAATCTGTCTTGAGTGAAATTCAGCCTAACCATTTGCCTGCCATCTTCAGTATTCCCCCACATGAACTGGAGTTACCTGAACAAAACAGGTATGAACTGTACATGCATTGTGATTATACCATGCATGTGACATGTATATCAGCAAGAAAAAAAGCAATTCCTGTAAATATGTTGTGTTTTGTTCTTCACACCTGATATGAAACCTTTGGGGGAGGTCTTCACTGGCTCACAGCAAGTCAGCAGTACATAAAGAACATACTCTTACAACACAGCTTTGTACTGGAGCATGGAAGTTCATTCTTGACCTTGGGAACAGTATGTGTGAGGAAATAGTCTCAATTCAAATGTCCCCATGCTAACTGTTTGGAGCTTTCACCCACATCTCAAGGTCTTTTTCAGCTAAAGGAGCAGCCAGATGTTGACCTTTGACCTCTGAGAGCGTTTTGGCTGATGTCTTTCCTGTGTTCATTCAGTCTCCTGTCTTCGGTCCTGTTGCTGCTGTTTCACTGATGTAGTGCTCCCCACAGCTGTCACATGTGATGTCACGATGATGTCATACATCCCTCCAGTCTTCCTGTCAGGTGGGTTCCTGTCATCCGGGTGCACCAGCAGAGGTGTTACAATACAAACCAAAAGTAGCAAGAATCATGCAAGTACATCAAACTTCAAATAATGCAAGTACAACAACTTCATAGTTCTTTAAGTGCTACATTAGAAAGAAAGAGAGATAGAAAGGTTGTTGTTTTTTTTATTTCTTCATGGGTCAAGGTGCAGTCTGAACAGATGAGTTTTCAGTGTGCGACACAAGATGTGTAGGGTTTCTGCTGACCTGATATCAATTGGGAGCTCGTTCCACCATTGTGGGGCCAGGACGGCAAACAGGCGTAGCAAGCTGCTTGGCAGTAGTAGCAGTGGACGGGCTGTGGTGTAAGGTTTAAACCATGTCCTGGAAGTAGGATGGGCTAGAGCCATTCGGAGCACGGTACAGAAGCACCAGCGTCTTGAATCGGATTCTAGCAGCCACCGGTAGCCAGTGCAGGGAATGGAGGAGCAGTGGGGCGTGGGAGAACTTGGGTAGGTTGCAGACCACTCTGCTGCATTCTGGATGAGCTGCAGAGGTCGGATGGCGCAGGCAGGCACACCAGCCAAGAGCTAGTTGCAGTAGTCGAGGTGTGAGATGACAAGAGACTGGACCAGAAGGCTCAGAAGGGACACTGCAGAATGGTTTGTGGTAAGTGCTGACTCCTTGTGGTTTAGCAGTGTCTGTCCTAATCTGAAGTTGGATCCTCATCATCCATCCAGAGGGAGAGTGCCTCTCTCCTCAATCTATCTAACCTCCTCCTCACTGACAACATGTCGTGCTCAGTGTACCAGGGGTTATTTGTGTGTTCACTTTGTATCTCCATGTGGCCTGCTAAACTTCACTACTGCAGAGGAGTCCTGCTTGTGAGGACAGGCCTAATCTTCCTATCATCTATTGACTGTAACTGTAGAAACTCAATCCAACTTTGATCTGCTGTCACACAGATTAGCTCTATATTTCACGAGGAAAGCTTTATTGATGACCACTTACAGAATGCATTTAAAGCAACAGGCGGCCATAAGCTCCACCGTATGTAGAAGACGAGCATTGTTTGGAATTTCCACTGCAAATCATTACTAGTGACAGCAAAACACCTGTACTGCATGTTTATGACCTGGATCTACTTCCATTGTATATTTCAGTATTTGTATTTCAATAAGTCATATTTTTCATTATGAGAGAAAAGTATGAGCCGTTTCATTTCTTTTTCCTCCAAAGTGCTCTGCAGTCGGACTAACATACAGTATGTGTGTGTTCATGTCAGGGCTGGAGGTCTGGTGTCAGAGGTGGGAAAACACAATGAAGTCGAGATTGTACTTTTTTGTTACGAAAAAAACTGAGAGTATGTGCATGATATTACACATGCTATTAATATGTCAATACATAATGATGAATTTATACATTTACAGGGGACAAAAATAGGACTCCCCAGTCAATCTGATGTCCCTGTTTCTTGTGGACAGTGAAGCATGTCAAGGCTGTTCTCTTCCCTGAGAAGAGATTCAATTACCAACTGGTAGCAATGCCTCTCCGACAAAGTTTGTATAAATATGACAATGCCATTTGTTTATTTTATTTTAATATACAGTCAACATTACAAGAGCAGCACATCTTTACAATAAAAGAACTACAAAATAAAAATAACAATATTCTAACGTAGCCAAATTCAGTTCTTTACTACATATTTTCAATATTGTTGAAGTGTCAGAATAAACATGTCATGTTTTATGAATGGTATGATATATATATATATATTTTTTTTTTCTCCACCATTTGGACACTGAACAAAATGCACATTAAAGACAGACTGGAATGATGAATGGCTCATCAGTGGTTTTGGTATGGGATGAAATGTTTCTGATAATTTATATTGTGAGATATAAAAATAAATAAATGAAATATTTTAATACTTAACCCAAACCTGTTCTTAAAGTTTTAGTTCCATTTATTTCAATGGAATACGTTCAATTTGTAAAATAGGATTGGTCATTTTCCAACACACCCTGACTGGCATTTTAACTCCCTGTGACTCCTGAACTGCTTTTTTTTCTCATCTCTTTCATGAGATGTGGCTGGAAGCCAAAATGCTTCAAACTGACTTCAAATTCTTTTGTCAAACTTCTGTCAGAGCATTTTGAGATGTGGTCCAAAAGCACCAGAGTCTGGACCAGGTTTTATTTTTTGTAATGATTTGGCAGGTTTGTTTTTACACATCCACTCTCCATACCTGGAGTGTGCTATTGTTGCAAACACAAAACACACTTCTATAAGGGGAAGCGTCTTCTGTGTTTACATTATGGTTTATGTACTTTGGTCCAAGCAAAAAGACATGAAAAGCAGTCATGTCATAATGCAGCAGCACATCCACACCAGGCTCAGAGACGTGTGTCTTCAGCAGAAACACCGGCACCACCAGAATAAAATGATTGCATTGATCAGTCAGTATTTTTAGAATGTTGACGTTTTTATTACAATGTGTTTTTATACTGATACATATTCTACTGTATTCATACTATCAAACCAATCATATTCATCAACCAATGTGTGGAGCAGGGTTTCACATTTTGTGTGGACTCAATAGAAGCAAACCTGAGAAGGCTTTCGGCAGCAGTCTCATCAAACGTTCTGAACTCTTGAAGAAACCGGCCTCGGGTCTGGAAAAAAACTGGGATGCTTTGTTCAACAACCTTGCAATTTCTTAATCATTTCCAAGACGTTTCCTGGAAAGAAATCTGCAATTTGGTTCTAATTATGGAAAATAGAGACAATGTTCAGTTGGTAGACTTCCAATTAATTAACTCTAATTAATTGGGAGTGTGATCCAGTCCTTTTTTTTGTCAGTGCATAGCAGTTGAGCTGAAATACATAATTGTGTCTACAGGCAAGCAAACAGTCCAACCTATATGGAGGACAAAGAGTCCAATAATCAATGAGTAATTCATGTTTATCTGGGTTTACATAAAAGCCTTCCTTTCAAATAAATTCCTACTTTCTCTTTAATTGGTACCAAATAAAAAAATGATGAGGGAATGACAGAGCCTTCAAATAAAGCATTATTAAAAACCTCTTCAGGTGGTCCAAATGTGAAAAGGCCCTCAGACAGCAGTAAGATACAGAGCTCTGCAGCTCACATGGAAACCCTGACAAGCTGGATGCCATCATTCATCAATTCAAACTGCTGATTAAAGGTACAGTAGTGATATCATGGAGTTGAAGCTTGGCTTTAGTTTTTCTGCATTTTGACATCAATGGTGATGCACAGACAGCTGCTAACTGCAAAGCATTTCTGGACACATCATGGAGGTGATGTGAGGTGATGTGATTGTAGAGAGATCCAGATAATCCTCTGATGATGATGATGATGATGATGATGATGATGAGTTTGCTCATTATCTGAGAAAGCCTACTTGAACACTTGTACTTCCCTGAATATGGGCAGAGGAAAACAGATAAATATGACATCTATTTGTGTTGTCCATGCTAAGATTAAAATAGTGCCAAGCGTACTCATTCATATTTTACACTCACAAAAGACTAAGGCAATAAATAATACTACTCAGGTATGATGAGTGCTTTGTTAATAGTGTTTCTATCTCTATAAACCAGTTTGACACATTGTGATATCTTCAAGGAGCTACACAGATACCTGAGGGAACCACAGAACACCATCAAAAGATTTTGAACAGCTGAAAACCAAATCACAATGTGCAACATGAATCTTCATGTGTGGAAAGACAAACTTGAGTCTGTCTTACAATCCAGTGTTGGTGCATCTACTGTTGACAACAAAAGGCACAAATGACAAATATGCATCTGTTAATGGCTGATCTCACAGTTTCCTGACACAGTCCAACTACACCTCTCCTCTCACAAATCCTGGCTCTGCAGATACACTCCTTGGTACTTTATTCACATTTGGATCTAGATCAACAAACAATATAAGTATAGCACAGCTCCATTTGTCCAAAGACTGTACCCTGTCACATCGATTATATTGTACCCTTTTGTTTAGTCAAGTCTGGTGTATGCCACAGGAGAGCAGATCTCTTTCTACATGGTACACTCAGCCTACATGGTATCTAAGACCAAGTTCACAACAAGCCTGTTTGGAGCAGTTTATCTGAACTCTGGAGTGTATCCTCCTTCAGTGTGAATCACTGGCAAACTAAAGGCGTGCACACATATGCAGTCAGGTTTTGGCTTATAGCTCGTTGTAATCGCTCCTCGCCTCCATACTGGCTGTGAGGTGATTCCTTACTGCTGTAAGAAATGGGGGACAAAACCCACAGTCCCCCTTCTGTGCAAAAACACATTCAAGTTCAGCTGCTTGGTGCTTTGAGCAACATCCACCTCAGTCCTCTCAACAAAGACATCAGAATGAGCAGCAACATCATTGGACTGGACCAAGAACCACTAAGCAGCATCTACAGCAGAAGGACTCAAATGAAAGGACCACAAGTAGCCTCGGATACCACACACACACACACACACACACACACACACACACACACACACTACACAACCAATACAGCCACTTACCTTCAGGCTGCAGATACAGGTCACGCCCATTCAAGACCAAGCAGGCCATGTCAAGCTTTGTGCCCACTTCCATCAGACTCATGAATGCGTGACCCTACTTATTATGTATCTATGGACATTTAAATCACACTTAACCCCACTGCTGGACATCTTAAACTGTTTTAAGCTGCACTTGTACGCTGTCTACTCTTTGTTTGTTGTCTGTCTGGTTACGTGTTGTCGTCTTTACACAAATGAACTTCCTAACAGATATAAAGTTATTTGGATTGATTTGATTTGATTAAATGAGATAATATGAGGTTTCACTGGTCTGAGTTGGACAAATTTGCAGGGAACTTCCATCGCACATAGGGTTTAATGCTGATGTCTTGTCCTGCTACAAGCCCGCATTCAACTACTAGAACGTATCCCTACGCCACAGCGTTACATCCCCGAAACACAAAGAGGGAGTTCGGCTCTAACCCAAAGACTAACTTTGGAAGATCCACTTTTAATTTGACCAACTCAGACTGCTAAAGCGTCATTCTGCCCTCCATCTCTTTCTTTGGAGTGTGCACAGGTATCATGGACAGGATGGGCAGGATGATTACAGCAACCCTTAACTCTCTCATGTACGTGTTTTAAGATCAACTTTAAAAATCCAAAACTATTCTTTACTATTCTCTGATGTGAGTAAGAACAATGGAACAGTAACTCAAGTTTGACATTTCTTGACCAATCAAACAACTTGTGAGACTTGCCCTCAAAGAAGGGGAGGTGATACAAACAATGAATAGCAACAGAATTGGAAGGGACATTTAATCCAGGCCAAGATAATCCAGGTAATTCTCATCCAGCTAACGTAATCTTGGATTCCAGAGCACTCATATGATTGGCTGAGTTTGACCGTGAGAGAGCACTTCTATGACTGGCTGGCATGGCTCTATGGCTGCTGCAGCTACACAATGAGGAACCATCTGAAACATATTATAGGCCATTCTTTATTTTATATTCAGTTTAGTTGTGTAATTAAACCAGCAGATCTCGATGGTTTCTCAGTAACCTACATGTTCTCCTCTGAAATGATAATTATTATATCAACATTTCTCATCATGCCTCTAAGATTAAATGAATCAAATCTAATCTAATTTGATATAATCAAATCGAATTTAATTTATTTAAGTTAATCCCATTTAATCTAATCTAATCTAATTTTATTGTATATGATCTAATTTAATCTAACCTAATCTAATCTGATGTAATCTAATCTAACCTAATCTAATCAGTAGTAATCAAGTGTCTCTCAGTAGCTCTGTGGAGAGCTCTTGTAAGAGGAAACTCTTGGACCTTTTGGCACCATTTCGGAGGACTCCTAATGGTAAGATAAGACACTTTGTGAATAGGGCCCCAAATCCCTATTTTATGATCACAAAGTCAGAGTCATGACAGAGTCAGATCAGTCTCAGTATAATGAATGTGCACCGAAGGATTCACAAATGTATTTCAGGATTTATATTTAAATGACTCTCCCCACAAAAATATGTTTCAATGCACATAGAAATCCACACATAAAAAAAGAAGGTTCACAAACGTGTTTCTGATGCACACACAAATATTTCTGGTTTTAAAGAAATGTAGTGGAATACACAAATGTACTGTATGTAATTTAAAGTATTAATGTCTTTCATCAAAAACACATTCGGATGTCGGTACATTTATATACAGACTGTTGAACCTGCATTTACTAACTGCTCATCATGTGTGAACTTCACTGTGTGTGGGGTTTTTGAGACAGCCCTGCCATTTCAACAGGGAATTATCTGTAGCCAGTCAGATGGCTCCTTCCGTTTCAGCAATCACGTAAGCGTAGATTCGAGGGTACGATTTAAAGTCATCACATAGCGTTACAGCTGCCCGCAGGTCGACCTCAACGTGGAGTCTGGCAGCTGCTCTCCACAAGTAAGTGATATCTCCTGTCCTGCATGATTACATATGTTTGAGTTATGAATGCTACCTAAGTTAGTGATGTGGCATTTAACACTAGCGTTAGCTAACATGTTAGCTATATAATGCTGATAGACAACCTAGGATCATCCATTAGCTAGCTAGCCATTCATATTCAGCCATTTATATAAATCCCAAAACACATTTGTGAATCCTTCTGTGCACATTCATTAATATTGAGACTGATCTGACTCCATGAAATCGGCATCATTCAGGTAAATGTGGTTGGCTAAGTTGTCATTTAAAATGTGTGATCAGAGAGAAGCTGTCCCCTTCACTCTGCTGCCACACAGCCCCCTGCCCACACTGAGCAGGCTCAAGTCATTCATTTCAATCCTACTGTTCTTTCATGGCCAAACACACAGACCTGGAGGTCCTGGAGACAACAACCCAGAGTTCCAATAAACTGTTCCAGATGATATCCTAACCGGTCACACCAGAGAGCACAAAGGAACTGGTGTCACATGCAAAGTCTGGAGTCTGCTGTTCGGTCTGACAATGCAAGCACTCAGTTTCTGTCTCTGGAGCTGCTGATGGTTGTTTTCCATTTACCGTTAACTGTGTAACTAATGTTCCTCAGAAACACGCAGCAGTCAACTTATCCAGCACTGCCAGTACACATCACAGCACGGTATATCATAAACCTAAAGAAACACATGGAGTGTTGTAGTCAGGATCCTCTCAGAGTTAGTCTTGGTACCCTCACAGATTGACTTCAGCCTGTCAGTGATGAAGAAAGTGTGTGCGCTGTAGGTGGAAAACTAAACTGTGACTTTGCACTGTAGTTCTGAGGTATTGTGGCTTTGGTGATTTACACCAACCATTTGGTTACATACAGGGTAGCACTGTTTCATTACAAAGAACAACAACACTACTTTAAAGCTAAATGTTTTTGGCTTTTTAGTCTTTTGGTACAAAAATAATATAGCTTGAGCTTAGCGTAATAAGAGGGCTAACCAGCTATCAATGCTAACAGTTTGAGTTTAGATCAACATACAGTGAAGAGCGCAGTACAAGCACAGAGATGACATAACACTGGTTTCTTTAATCCATACTTCTACATCAGTTGTGTTGTTGATAAGACGTAAAGAGAAGTGTAATGCTGTTTGTATTCAGTGTGAATTTACTGACAGCATGTTCCGGAGGTATGCAGTTATCTGTCTGGAGTGCTTCGGACTCCTGGATTACTTGATTTTTACTCGTCTGAATCAATGTGCAGAATGCTCCTACAATTAGAAGAAATCCAAATTGCATAAAGGGGAACTGGATTTCTGAAACACATCCCTGGATTTCTACAGTGCATACAAATGTCTTTAGGACAGAGACAAATTGGTCAGAACACAAAGTCAAAATCTTAACCTTCAGAGATCCGACGCCCTTGTGTTTGATTTGAAATTGTAGAGAGTAAAACAATAAAAAAATCCCAAAGACATCAGCACTTTTGTCTGTGTGGCTGCAGACGTTTTGGTTACACTGTGTGTGCATGTGTGTGTATGTGTGTGAGCCAGCATGAGTGATGTGTGCATTGATTGTTACAAGCATAATGTGTCGTTGGTCATTTATATTTCGCTGTGTTTTTGATTGATTTGCTTTGTGTATCAATTAGATCGCATATTTGGCCTGAAGCAAAAATCCAAACATGTGTGTCTATGTGCGCACATTCAGAGAATCCAGATTAGAATTTGAACATGGTCTTGGTCCTCAGTTAGCAGGCCCTGGGTCTGCCAAAGGCATAGTGTGCAACACCTCATCGAGCAGCTGCAGAGCACGGTGCAGGTGGACCTCCACCCAGCACGGCGTGTGTTTGATGCTCTGCCGAGGGTAGTCGGGCCCCCAGCCCTTCACGAAGCTGAGCCGCAGGATACACAGCCGCCTCAGGTCGTCTACACCGATCCCCGCTGCGGCAGACAGACCTGTCGGTGAACAAGAGAGTGAGATCAGAAACGCTCACGATCAGAGCACCGTCACTGTGCCACTCAGTCATCAGAATGCAGAATCGGTCCTCAGATCACTCGCTGCTGCTTGTAAAGCGTACGGTTATAATAGAAGGAGACTCAGATGAGCATTTAAACATTTTGATGAACTCAGAGCTTCTCCTTACTAGAGGACTTTGTGGTTTAGGGGTCTTTAAGTGAATGAATCGAACTCAAACTGTAAAAGTGAGGGGGACATGTCCCCTCCACCCCCCAGAGGAAATTAGGCCCTTGGGGATAGAGGCGGAGGGAGAGTGGAAGGGAATTGGTATGTAGAATGTCCTCTGAAAATGACTAAGCATTTAAAATAGTATTTCCTCAAGGCAAAGCTTGGAGATGGACTTTAGCCAGTTCTACTGCCTAACAAAAGATGCTGGTATAAGTCTGAGCAACAGCCCACACACACACTATGTATTATTGTATTTTATGCACACATCACACACATCATGTAACTAGGAAAGTGCCTATAGAGATAAAAAGTGTCCTGGCCTCGACAGCAGCAGCACAGAGGACATGTAGCATAGAAATCCCAAAACATATAACACAGACATACACATATACAGAGATTCAACTTTCAACCCTTTATCATTACAGGAAGTTACATGATTCAATGATTAGAGCATTCTTTTATTGATTATGATTTTTCTATTAGTAATCAGCCTCTCTTCATGTATCAGGAAGCTTCAGCACCCCTGCAAACTGAAGATTATATATGGAGAGAATGACAATAAATTCCACCTTCAACACTTCACTGTACATTTTGTATTTCACCGTGTATGTCCAATGAACAAAGTCTGAACAACACTTACTAACTGCAGGTGCGATGCCTCCGACGCTGCCTGGACCGGGAATATTTCCTGCCACAGCAGCTGCCTGCGCAGCAGCTGCAGCCTGAGCCGTCGCTGCCTGCTGCTGCATCTGTCTGTGGCACTGCCGCAGGTCAAACACCTGACCGAGACACCAGCAGCTTACATCACAACAGCAGCAATGTGAAGAAGCATGGCACCTTACCTATTTACAGCTAACGATGGTTCATTTCAAATGGAAATGTGACTTATTTGTTTAGATAAATGCCTGTGTGTCACACCACCTAAGCTAAATACTGCTCGCTGGTGTTCTCAAATAAACAAAACACTTAAATAGTGTCAAAATAGAGAATATACAGTATACAGTATGTGTGTGTATAAATAAATGTGATTTATGTGTGTGAGCTGGATTCAGACCTTGATGTAGGCTCCAGGGTAGATCTTGTGCACAGCATCACCTGGTGCTCGGCCTGCCTCCCTGTCGAGGTAGTAGCTCTGTACAAACACAGCGTGGTCGCTCATACAGCGCATCCACACATCACCCTCACCACGACACTCCAGCTGCACGCCTTTACCTATGTGTAACCTGGGACACAGGAAAGAACATCAGGACAAACAGAGGTGAAACAATTAGTTACGCTTCCCTTCATTTATTGTAAAAAAAAGGACTATTATGCTTCAAACAAAGTGCTCGTTGGAGAGTTCATCACACCTTTCCCACGTTGGAATTGGAGGGCTGCACCCAACAAGTTTTGTAACTTTCCGGGATGGACAGCGACAGCCACTTCCTGCAGTGATTGTCCAGGACCGCAGAGGTGTAACAGCTAAAACTTCTCTCTCAGCTCTCTTTTTTCATTTTTCACACAGCTACTTCTCTTACTTTTCACATGAACAACCGAGTACACCTACATGAATGCCTTCAAGGACAGACTGCTCAAAGTTATCCACGTTTGTGTTATTCATTGTGTCAACAAGCAAGAGACACAGTTAGAGAGAGATGAGGGAGGCAGCGGGAGCAGCCGGGAGGAGGCGTCAGATCAGCTACAAACACTTACACACATTGACCGACCTTAAAAATCTGTGGTTCAGACGCAGTCTCATATAAAACTCATTGTGAGATTCACAATGGTTGTAGCTTTTGCAGTGTTACTGTACTGAATTGAATTAAAGTGTATACATGTTTGTGTTATTTCACTTGTCCCCTAATCCCTGTATTTACAGGCAGGACACACAGGGTCATAGATCCACAACATCCTAACAGTTAAGTAGTACTGCAGTCGAGAGGTGTGTTGTCTATAGTCATTATCATGCCATCTCACACCAGTGTTTGTGTTCATCCACACACCTGGCTCTCTCACTGGCATCTGTGCGGTGGACATTACTCAGCTGGCCGAGGCAGAAGCGGTCGCCTCCTGAAGGGTCGACATAACCATCCACAGTCACTACAGGGCAGCTGGAGGGCACCTTGAACATCTCACCCACCTGAACGTCCATTTCAAAGTAGGAGATAGAGCACCAAAACTCTGGTCCTGCAATGGAAACAGAGCAAACTGTGTGACGGACTGGCAGTGAACGAAACTGCTCAGATTTACTGCTGTTTTTCATTCTGCTCACATGCACACACACAAACGCAGCGTATGTATCACAGATACTGGAGTAATTTTAGCCAGTGTGCGTCTCTCCTCATTGCATACAAATTGTACAAATAATAGGAGGAGACACGTTAACAGAGGATGACTATGTATTCTGCTGGATTTACTGAAGTCATGCAATTTGCGACTGTCACTTTTGGGGAGAAAATTCTCTGCCTCTGAAGACCAGGCGTAAACATAGAACAAATGGAATTTACACAAGCCACAAGCAGTAGTGGGGAAAAGAAGACAATGAAATGTAGGCCTATATCACTCAAAGTGATTCTTAGACAGAAAAATGGAGCAAGTCATTATTAAAGAACACAAATATCTGATTACTGTGACAGCAAACCAATAGTGGACGGGGAGGTTGGATTAAACCATCCATGAACTGTAAAATGACCACAGGCTGCAACTGCACTCTTCTCTCTTTTGTTAAGACATGTGTGCTTGACTGCGTTTACCTCAGTAAATCTATCTCTGTTGTTGTTTATGGTAAACATCTGTAACAAAACTTTGGCTTGGAGATATGTAAAAGGAAAACCAAAATATAGAACCAAAAGGAAGTTCTGGTACCACACAGTCGCCTTCAACTCTTAATGATAAATCCATCCATGCCATACCTACACAATAGACAATGGACACAAACTCTATAATACTGACAGAGTATCAACGTGTTTGTGTGTCTGAGCTCTACAGTCAGATTGTTTCAGGAAAGATAACTGTACATTTGTTAAGGCCGTATACATTGTTATTTTAGAAATGGGACTCTTTGCAAACATAAAAGTATCAGAGTGTCCTTGAAGTTAAATGTCTGATATGTCATTAATAAATACACATTAATCATAAATCTTACAGTGCACAAGCTCCATATCCAGCTCTACTCTCCATCTCCATCTCTACAGAAATAAAATATTCTTTCTATACCAACGGTCAACCACCTGTTCACTGTCAACATAGACAACCAGGACGTGAATGCTGAGGACAGTTCATGAATTCACGCTCACTAAGCAGCTCAACCTGTGCAGCAGCACATTTCTGAACTTAGATAACTCACAACAATAGTATGCAGCTGTTCAATGCCAGTCCAAAAATACCACAGGAAATCAGTTACAGTTACGATACAGTTGAGATCCAGTGTGACAGTGTACTCATCTCTAACCTGGATGATTGGACACAGAAGGAGGGAAAGAGGTTGAGCCATGATGCTGAGACCCTGAAAAGCAGAGGTATGAGAAGATTAGTCTGAAGTAGAGAAAAATGAAGCAATATTTGTAGGGCTGTACCCAAATCTGAATTATCCAAGCTGAACCTGACGTGGAAATTTGGGGGTGGTGGGGGACTCGAGTGAGCATGCATGTTTTCAAAGCATAGGCTTTAAGATTTATAAAGGCATTTTTGCTATCTTTGCATTGGCAGCTTGATGCGACACACTGCCACTGGATAGTGTAGCTTTGAAATAAATTGAAGCTCCAACAGTACGTGTAGGACTTGAAAAGTTCAGACTTTGGTAAGTCGTCATGGTATTATCTGTATCTCGTAATTAGGGTTAGGGTTACCAACTTTGGAAATGTGGCTTTAAACTGCAACGAAATAACCAAAAGCATCAGCCTCTCTCAGTGTGGGCACTGTTATGCCAACAGGTTACTGACACTGAGACACATTATTAGTACAATGAAACAGTTCTTAGCAATGTAGTACATTAATGAATGGTGTGACCAGAACTACATGGAGCTATAGAACACAAACGAGTCATCCAAATTAAGCTCTCTGTTTGATGGCGTTGAGGCTTTGTGCTCTAAATTAATCTGCATATTTCTCGCCAAATCATTTCCTGGGACAAATATAGTCAACTCACTGACAGTAAGACAGAGAAAATAAATGAACTACATCACTTAATATCAAAAACACTTCAAAAGGAGCTGTGTGAACATGTTGCTGCGTCTGGAAATCTCACAGGATAAAAGTGCACATCATGTTGACTTCCTTCATTTCAAAGAGACACAGGTTTTGAAGCTTATCTTACAGTGGTGGTTTGAATGATGGAGGGGAGGTTGTTGGTGACCACGGCCGTTCTGCTGGGGTCCTATAGGAGTGTAGGAGGCTGTGCTGCTGCCTGTCCAAACTGCTGAATTAGAGGGAAGTAAAGAATGATCAGTGTGACCATGCGCAGTGTTAATCAAAGTAGAGGGCAACCATTTACAATGTTCCTTTATCCTTAGTTCATATTTTACTGATGCTCTACCCACATGAAAACACACCGAACATCTGTCCTAAATAATGCTTGATGAAATAAACTCTGATTTCAGAAACTGTATGTTAATATGCATACTGTATCCAATATTTACTGTATAAAAAATAAACAAAAATGCCTTCTTACTTTAATGTGATTTAAAAAAAATATAGACACAGTGAAAAAATCATTTCAAGTTCATTATGTAAAGCAAAACTCAGCAGAGGTGTGCCAAATTTGACATGGCACTTAATATCAAGATTCAGTATGACATATCAATTTGAGTTAATAACTTTCTATATAATGAAATGAATTAGCCTGTAATTTATGGTGCTGGTCCTTCATCACACCTTAACACTGGCTATAAGATGCAGATGGACAGATCAAATGAATGCATGAGCCCTGGCACGTTGCTGAAAGAAAGGGAATATGCTCTGGGAATGACTCCATATCATCTTTAAATATGTTTATGTCTCTCCTACAGCTCGACACATTTACACTATTTAGTTACTAAAATGGTTTCTGTGAATTCATTTTCCCTGTGCATGAGAAAGAACAACTTTAGTCTAGAAAAATAGAAAGACCTGTATGATGGAATGCAGTCCAGCACTGCAGCTCTGCAATAAATGAAGATGATCCTATTCAGTTTCTGTTCTTGTACCTCCGTGTGTGGTTCTTTGGAAGGATGTAAAAACACACAATACCTAACCGACACAGATAATAGCACTGACAACAAGTAGATTAGTATTTATTTTTCTTCATATCTATATTTTTAATTATGAATTATTATGCATTATTAGGCAACTGTTTAAGTTTCCCATCCCATGGAAAGCAAAACAAAACATTAATACTGAACAGTACCCATGGATACATGTATGTAGTGTATGTGTGAACTCACTGTGGAAGGCAGCCTGGCTCTGAGAGTGTTTATTGCTGCTGTATCCGTTCTGTCCATGTGAGTGAGAAGGAGGTAGGGAGGGTTGTTGTGGGTGGGGGGGCTGTGAGGGTTGCTGGGTAGCCTGTTGCTGAGGAGGGGGTTGGGTGGGGGTCGGAGGTCGCGGTGCCGGGGTCATGACTTGAGCCTGTGGAGATGCAGTTTGGAGACGGCCGTCACCATGACCGCCCTGCAGTGGTAGCATGGAGCCAGAGCCGGACACTGGAAGGAGAGCAGAGGAAACAATCAGGCCTGACTCCAAGTATCTGACTTATGTTTGAGAGCCTAAATTCAAATAAAGTAGCTGCAGCTGGGTCCCAAAGGCTTTCATCAACCCCCCAGTATAAAAGCATGAGCAGCTTCTCCCAGCCTACACAAGTTATCTAAGCACATCTGATGATGAGTTAGTTAACCATTCAATAATGAATACAGACATCAGACAATGAGGAGCTGACCTTTGGGTGAGACAGGCAGGTTAGTGTATCTGGTGACAGCTGGGGGTCCATGGGGCTCAGAAGACAGCTGTGAGGGAGGTAAGGGTTGGCTATAGTGGTCTGGAGGAGGCAGCTTCAGGGCCACTTGGTGGTCAGACAGAGGCATGCCAGGTGGAAGGTCCATCTGTATACAGTCATGGATGTATTCCTCTTTGATCAGCCCGCCTGGTGCTGCTGCAGGAGGCACAGAGAGGTGAGGTCAGGTGGACGAATCACTACAGTGTACTGCATCTGAAGGCAAGACCCCTTGGCAGTAATATTAGAGTGGGAGTTGTTAGAGTAGAGTTGATCCCAAACCAAATCAAGTCATCAGAGCATTTGAATACAAACAGCCCCTGAATATCATTGGTGGCCATTCATAAAATATCATTGGTGTTCAGACGATTAACATTCAGTTACAGTCTAAACAATAAAGTGCATTCATTTTCGTCTTCGCTTAGCACCTTTTAAACTGTCCTTACCCACATGCATGGTATCCCATTATCAGCACAATTTCATTATGAGAACATTCATAAAAATTCACAGTTTTAAACATTTTTTTCAAAAAAAAAAATAAACGAGGTGTTGCGTGAAAGCCCCACATCAGCACTTTCAACTGATTTTCTCAGCTTGTCTCTACATGATATATAAATAAAGTAACGTTACTATGACTAAAATATGCTCAGTGTGTTCACTGATGAATGGACAGACTCCAGAGGGCTAAAGTGCCACATTAAAGCTGTGAAACTAGAGACTTCATGTAGGGATGGGTACTGAAATCCTGTATTAAACCCGGGGCTAAATTATTAAAGACCATAGTATTGATAAGCTCCGACATTACCAGTTCTGTTCTCAGTATTGGAGAAATTAAGAAAATGATTTAGGCTACATTTATGTTATCTCACACCTTTTATCTCACCAACTCCATTTCTAATTTGCAATAAGGTTAAGACATTTATCTATGATGCATTTTCACTATTCCCAATCCAGGAGAGAGATCTCTCTCTCGGAGCCTGTCGTGTGTGCGAGGGGTGGGTCTCTCTCTCTCTCTCTCACACACACACACACACACACACACACACACACACACACACACATACACACACACAGACCCTGCACTTAGTGACAAAGGGGGAGAGAACTAGTCTGGTTACATTTCACCAGAGTCGATAAAAACGTATTTTTTATTTCTACAAGGAGAGAATGGCATGCATCCCTAAGAATAATCTGGTGACAGTGTTCAACCGATGATAAAGCTTGCTGTGCAAATTGAAGTTACCTTGGAAAGTGTGAGAGAAAGTCAGAGTTTCAATCACCCTGCTCCACAGATGAATCTCCAGAACGCACTGCTGTGAAATACACTGCAGTCCTAATGTGCTCCTTAATCTAACTCTGCGACCACAAGTTGTGGCTTACACCTTTTATCTATTGTCTTAATTGTCAGACAGAGAAAGTAGTTTCCTGCTGAGCTCAGCCCTTTTCAAACATGTAATATGTGTTACTGCTGGCTTCATCTATCAGTTACAGTGATGGTGAACACTGCTGAGTTGGAAAATACTGTGTTCTGTTCTCATAGGCGACATCATTGATGGATTTTAAAACTTATTTTGCCACTGAAGTCTTCATTAATGACCATGGGGAGAGTAAAGAACTCTTGCCTCCTCTTTTCACAGTGAATCCTTTCAGAAATTCTCATCAGTTCTGCTGCCTATTTTATATAAAATACAGAAGAAAAAATAAAATACAGAAGCATAGAAATACATTGAGCAGACTCTCATTCAATTCATATTTCCCTACATGCTTTCTTTTTTAATTTCATTTCATCTCCTTTTCTCCGCTCCACAGGTGGAAAAAAACATTTTTTTATCTGACGTAAGAATTTCCTCAACAACTTAAAACGGCTCATTCACAGTGACTTTAGGTTTATTCAACTTTGTTTTTCAATGTTATTTTCTTTGTGCATAAATGATGACACTACTCAACCCGAGACCTTTACACAAAAGTGACTCGAGTGTACTGTGACTGTAACAAATGCTAGGACTGCATTCAAACTGTTGCCTTCATAAAAAACTGTTGCACAGGGTGGTCAACATGTCTGACCGTTTGATCACATGGGAACCAAGAAATGGAAGTGGTACCGTTCAAACTGTGTGTAGTATCCTTTCAATCATGATGTGGTGCTGTAGAATGGAACTCACCTGTATTTTGAAGGCTGAGACCAACTGCCAGAGAAGACACAAAGAACATGAAATGAAAACTTCATACAGAAAATGAAGCATCAGTAACATGCTCACTTCAACAGGGTGACACTTAGAAAGTTTGCTGAACTTACAAATATTTGTCAGTGATAAAATTAGACCCTTAGCAAGTAGCACAGAGATTGTGAAACCTATGAAGTCCTAATCAGAGTTGTTGAAGTATGAAGCTGACCTACCGATGCCGGGTGACACCACCCTCTCGTAATGGTAGGGGTTGACACACACATTGTCATACTTCAGGTCAAAGGCGTACTGGCAGAACTTGACATGCTTGAGTTCATTTTTGTGGAGGTCAGGCCAGCGCCACAGCCGTGCATAAATCACATGAGGAAAACCTTTCCTCCCTGCCACCTAAGGAGAGAGCATAGCATCATTACAACAGTTCCTATATCCTCTGTCATAGCTCCATTAGTGTTCTCAGCACTCCGTATGTCACTCTGAGATTCGGTCACACAGCGCTCCCTACGCCATCCTCAGTCATTTTTTATCTCTTATCCAGCAGTGGATTACATCTTTAAAGATATTTCCGTGGTATCACAGATGTCTACTGTCTGCCTGACATGACAAAATGTTTGCTCGGGGAAAAACCAACATTTAATTACAACATTTCCTCAGACTGCCATAGCTAGCGCAGCAGAGAAGAAGGGCAGAGCAGAGGTTTCAATATGTATCTTTGCCCAATGAATTTGAGTTTTTGGTGCCTCTATGTTTGAAAGAAACGCTGCAAAAGTGCCCTCTTGGATGCCCCTAAAGTCTCCTCTAGAGTGTCTTTCCAGTGAATAAAACCTGATCAAGTGCCATCTAGAGTGCCCTTCCAGTGGAGAAAACCTGATAAATTCTCCTCTATAGTGCCCTTCCAGTGGAGAAAACTGGATCAAGTGCTCTCTAGAGTGCCCTTCCAGAGGAGAAAACCTGATAAAGCCTCCTCTACAGTGCCCTTCAAGTGAATAAAACCTGATCAAGTGCCCCTTAGAGTGCCCTTCCACTGAATAAAACCTGATAAAGTCTCCTCTATAGTGCCCTTCCACTGAATAAAACCTGATAAAGTGCCCTCTAGAGTGCCCTTCAGTGGAGAAAACTTGATGCTCAGGGTTAAAGTTGATCTTAACGTGGCTTAAGCCTGCGGGGAGGATGGTCAGTGGGGGTTAGGCACTGTTCATAGTGAAGCACTGCTGTAGAGACCAGCTCAAATGGTTCAAACAGACACAGAATACCACAATCACAAATATCTACACACAACATCAGCTGCTCGTTACGAACTAAACTGCAAACTGAACACAGAACACAGTTTACAGTCCAGCTCCTCTGAGTCCCACAGGGCCCCACCTTTGAACAATGCATGATAATACATGCTAATAACTCTGTATAAAATAAATAGACAAACATAGTGATACAGATCGTAATGTAAAAAGCATTATTCATGGGAAAAGAAAATAAATATTGTTTCAAATATTTGCTGATTCATATTATCCTTCGTAACACACTGTTCGTCTGTGACTTTTGGTCCAACTCACACGTCAGGCAGCAAATCTGAGTTAGTACAAGTCAATGACATTTCCACTGTGTGATAACAGCACACAGGTGACCAAGATGAAACAAACAAATACCAAATACCTTTTGGTAAAGTCAAACTTTATAAATTGAAGAGAGAGATGGGAGGGAGTAGCCAGTAATTTAATTTCTCTTGTGCATTTCTTTCAGCAGTAGTCAGACTACCAGACCAAACTATGATAGAGAAAGTTGGCGCACTTTCTAAAACAGATGTGTAAAACTGGACCATAGCTTTCCCTGAAACGCCCAATTTTTTGAGCTTCTGCAAAAAATATATGATGAGCCAGCTTTAAGATTTTGTGAACGTCGCTGTCCCATTTAAGGTTCGCAGAGATTATAGTGCCAAGAAATTTAAACTTTTTCCCATTTCAACTGGTTTCCTGGAGGCAGTTTCCCATCTTCCCCTTTCCTGAAGTCTCTTTAGGTTTCCATCACCAGCTCACAAGATTGCTGATTCCTATGCTGATTCATCTGATCTTGTTACTAACCCAATCACTGTAGTATTGTCAGCAAATTTGCATATTCTAACTGAGTCATCATGAGTAGTACAATCATATATATAAAAGGAATACAGCTGTGGAGAAAGGCAGCAGCTCTGGGGAGCCCCGATGAAAGAGCATTCTTAATTTTAACCACTTGCTTCCTGTCCTGCAAGTCAATAATGCAGAAACACATGGCTTCATTAACCCCATTGCACTGGGTTTAGAACAGCAAATCTAAGGCTTCAAGGCTTCTCTTTAAAATGATGACTGTGAAAGATGCAAAAATGCACGTGTGAAGGTCTTAATGACAACTAAAATCATTTCTACAGCTATTTATATAAATAGATTGGCTGCAGGAGAAC
Organism: Oplegnathus fasciatus; assembly: GCA_003416845.1. Classification (NCBI taxonomy): domain Eukaryota; kingdom Metazoa; phylum Chordata; class Actinopteri; order Centrarchiformes; family Oplegnathidae; genus Oplegnathus; species Oplegnathus fasciatus. The sequence goes on from NTHP01000165.1 coordinate 272,961, forward strand.
CCCATGGGTTTGTCTGACGATACTGAGTCTACCCTGTGTATTAAGAGAACGGGGTACTGTGTTTTTCACAAATATGAAATCTTTATGGTTTAAAAATTGGGAGTATAAAGAGAGTAATAATTTGGCTGTATCTTTTTTTTTTACAGACATATCGGGTAAAAAACATTTGCTGATAAAACAGAGTTATTAGTCATTGGTCCAGGCAAATATGGGCGTTTGTATGAGAACTTGAGTGTTAACATTGATGGCTGTACTGTTTCTGAAAGCTCGACCGTCAAAGACCTTGGAGTGATTTTTGATTCTTCTCTAACATTCCAGTCTCATATCAAGGCCATTACCAAGACAGCATTTTTCATCTTAGTAATATTGCCACAATCTGAACTATTTTATCGTTGTGTGATGCTGAAACTGTAATGCATGCATCTGTATCCTCCAGACTGGATTATTGTAATGTTCTGATCTCTGGTTTTCCTACGTAGTTGTGCTACTAGAAGTCTTCAGCTTGTTCAGAATTCTGCAGCTAGAATCCTGACAAAAACAAGAAAATGTGACCATATAACACCCATTCTGGCCTCTCTTCACTGGTTACCAGTGCAAGCTATTGCTGATCTTCTTTTAACTTATAAGGCCTTGCATGGTCTTACATCACCTTACCTATCTGAGCTGATTACACCATATACACCAGCTCGCCCACTTAGTCCCCTTTACGAATCAATGTTATTTTGTATGAAGGGTTGTTTTGTTTTTGGAGAACAAAACGCTGCACGATGGTTCAACCAGACTGACGCCTGAAAGGGCAGAAAGAGATAAAGATCCCTCTGACAGTTCAAAAAGAATAGAAGACATCACCAGTCATTGGTAAAATAAATTGGAAGCTGAGCATCAAAATCTGTGCAGATTTAAACAGGAACAGGTTAATGTTTCAGTGTCAAATGCACAATAATGTCTATAACAAGCTGGAATTAACCGGCGTGTTGCTGAAAAACGGGTTCCCAAAATATTTAGAGCCCAGCTGCACCGTTGTGGTTCAATAATGATCGAGGGTCACTGACGCTTTTCTGGACTGGAAAACAAATTCAAAATCGAAGGTATTTGGGTGAAAACATTGTTCCAACAGTGTTCTCCCTGTCAGGCAACACTGTGGGGACATCGACTGGATGTAAGTTTTAATCATTTAATTCTTCTTCTTTTGGAGCCAAAACTATTCCACATGTAAATGATACATTTGGTGTCATCAATATAACAGCTGATTCCAGACAGTGTATATATATTTATACGTTACTTATACAGGTTGGGAGATGTTCCGCTGATGGATTTAATAATGGGCCAGCTTTTGAATTGGTATAATCACATATCTACTATGATAATATCCTGTGTTTGGTCTGCTTCACTTTCACACCACTAACAAAAATATATCCAGAGTGTGCTCGGAAGCGGACCGAAACCTTCCTTTTCAGGTGTTCTCAGTCCAGGTGTTTCATCAGCACCAGTTTGATTGACAGCTTTCACACCAGCCTAAACAACCCAACCAAACGAGCAAACGGTGTTTGTCTGAACCGCACCACACCAGGGCCCCATTCTGGTTATTCCAAGGTGGTTTACAATGTCTATGGAACTGTTATCATGGCAACAAGTCCTTGAACCCAGACCTGCTAAAGTGCAGTTTATTGACAGTTAGCTGGATCATGACCAAGATGTTTTAGGGTGAACCCCATACCAGAACCAATTTTCAAATAGAAATGTCTTACTTTCTTAGACTTGTAACAAAAGTGTTCATATAATTATGATTGTTTATTGATTGATTATGAATTATGATTAGATGACATGTAGATTACATGCAGATTACTGAGAAATCACTATAATCCGTTGGTGTGATTATCACAATTTAACGAGTTACCTGTACTTATACATGATAGAATATACAACAAAATAGAAGTTTGTACACTAAATTTAGTAAACTAATTTAGTCTGAGATACTGTGAGCAAAAAGACTCAACTAACAACCAACTCATTGTTAAAAGACCAATGGAGCCAGAACATATGGCATTTAATCTGACATTAAAATTGGAGTTTGTCATTTGAAACATTTGAAATTTAAAATGTCAATTAAATGATGAACTGTAGAACTCACTTTGCTGAAAATCGTTCATGCAATTTAAGCAAAAGAGATTTTAGAAGGTTTTGTGTTCACAGCATCTCAAACTACATTTGGCTTGATTCGTTTTTAGTGTACAAACTTTTATTTTGTTGCATATTCTATCAGGTATAAGTACAGGTAAATCTTTAAGTTGCGATAATTACACCAACAGATTATCGTGATTTCTCAATAACCTGCATGTTCTCATCTAAAATCATAATTATATCAACAGTCTTTCATTATAAATTTAGAAAGAAAGCCACTTGTATTTGAAAGTGACTTCATGTTTGGGATTCACCCTAAAATGTCTTTGTCCCGATCCAGCTAATTCTCAATAAGCTGCACTTCTGCTGGTTTGGGCTTAAGGAATCAGTTCTAGATCCATTTTAAACCAGCTTTGAAGAACCAAAAAATCCAGACTGATGTCAAATCGTCAACAATCTAATCTGGATAACTCGGTTATCCACGTACCAAGAACGGGGCCCTGGTCAGAAAACAAGGTGGCTTCATATTAAAATACAATCAAATATATTCATCAAACAGAGGGAATTAGAAATAAAGGCCTATCTCTGCTTCACATAACGGCCTGCTAAACACTCTATTTGAGAATTTATGGTACGTTATTTTAGAGAAAATGGGAAAATATCAAGATATAATTGCATATCGCGCGCGGTATAGCCTAAAAATATCGAGATATTATTTACAAGCCATATCGCCCAGCCCTACGATATTTGTTTGAATGTCGGAGGTGGACTGACCTGCAGCCGTCCGTCCAGCGTCCTCTGGATGGTGACACACTTGCTGGGATGGACACCATTGGTGGTGATGGCAGTGATGAGTGAGTCCAGCTCGTCCTTCTTCTCCTTCAGCTTCTTCACCAGGCTCTCGATGGCACGCTTGGCGAAGCCCTCGTTCTCTCCACCCTGCCGGTGGCACATGAGGCTGTGGACGATGCTGAGGCAGGCATCATTGCTGCTTGGAGGATTCACCGACATGATGCTGCTGCCACAGGACACAAGAGGAAGGCTTGTTATGCTTAATGAACACATATTAACCGCTCCGGCCAACTCATACTGGCCCTCAATAGATTCTCTGGTATAGGGGAGAGATTCTAAAGCCGCGTTTCGTATAGTACCTTTGGTATAGTGTATAGTACCCCTGCCCAAGAGTACCTAAACCCTAGATCTGCTTTGCATTTCCACCACAGACAGTACTCTTAAATGTAGGCGTAGCAAACGTAGCAAAACGTTTATTTAAACAGAAACGGTGGTGCGTTGAACATCCTGTTGCGTTGCAGCTTTGGCAGCCAAAGAGCATAGACGCTGCTGAGAAGGCCATTCTTTGCGTCGCTGCTGATTGGGTAACACCTCCGACACACACACCAAACAAGAGAAAACATACCTGAAAGCCTGTTGCACACCGTTTCACACCGTTTAGAGGAAACATGTCGTTCAACCCGGAAACCGTAGCAAAACGGTGCACACCGTTTTCAGATTGAACGTGCCCCAGGTAACGTTACACAGGTGATTTCATTTACATACTTGTGCTGAGCAAATGAAGCCACATTCAACACATCCATTCTGAGGAAAAGTTGCAAAAGTTTCTAAAATGAAAGGATGTTTTTCTGCCTTTTCATCTTAACATTAGCCAGCTGTAGACTGGAGAAAAAATTATTTAACTCACCGTGCCGATCAAAGGCTACACCGCCAGCTATACCGGCAACTTTTAAGGTGGAACGTTTTCTTGCATGTAACTTGACGCATGAGTTGACGTTGTGAATCAATCAGCCCACCTTAAATGTCAATATGAAAAATAACCGTTCTAATGTGTAACGAACTGAACTGAACTGAACCGAACCGGACTGCTTAGTGGAAACACAACTTAAGTGACAAACACGCTTCTCTGGATATAAATCTCATTTGCTGGTGGAAATGTGGCGGAAAAGATTTTCTGGGAAAATTAGTAGTTTTCACAACTTGCATTTGTGCATCCTAGGACCAATGGGTGTCCAAGGCATTTGCAACACACAGTGGCAAGTGGGGAAGGAAGGAATGTCCCCAGTTTGAGTCCCCTTATCTCACCTTACACATTTATCATGTGATGTATGATAGAAATGTAGGTCGACTCAAATTTCCAAATTTGGACCACTATTATTATGTTTTCATTTTGTTCTCTAAAAATTGGTTCAGGAAAAACCAAACCAAAAAGGAAAAGGAAATTATTTCAACTCTTTCGTTTACAAATGTATTGTTTTATGGTCTGTAAACTCACTACATTTTGGTCCAATTGTTGCTCATCCTATATACATTTGGAAGAATACATAAAATTTTCAGGATTTTCAGGATTCATACCCTGTCAGATGTTATAAATGAAAAGGGTCGAAGATCTTTTCAAGACCTAAAAAAGTCATTTCAATTTACCTGGGTCATCTTTCTTGCTCTGTCTGTAATTATGTACTTCTGTGTTCTCATATGGAGTATTATGGTCCCTTCAAAAACCATGACAAGTATTTGTCCAAATGTAGGTTTTGTGTCAAATGTATAAGAAGATGCAAAAAAAGACTCAATGCCACAGGTATCATTAATGTTTGGAATATCTGATAATCTTAAAATAAATAATAAAGCAATAGACTGGAAACAAGTCTGGAGAAACATTTCATTGTCTTCCCGTAATCACAGCAGTCAGCTCTTAGATTGAAAAATCATCCATGGGTATTATTCGTCACCTCGAAAACAACTACAAATGACTTCTAGTACTTTCTGTACACTATGTCCACAAAAATCAAGTGCTACTTCTGTCCATATGTTTTGGGAATGTCCAGAGGTGCTGTCATTTTGGGCAGAGATAAGCAAACCTCATATAATAACCTTTAGCACAGCATGCTTATGTAGCACTACTCAAAGACAATCCTTCCATGAACTTAGCAAATCTTTTTTTTCTGGTCTTATAGCAGCAAAAACGATGTTAGTAATTAGATGGAAATCTCCCCATGTCCTGAAATTAAATGAATGGCTGTTTCTCTGTATAGTAAACTTTATTTAGGATTGTCCACAGCAAGTGTAAATGGTGTAAAAAGAGCAAAGGACTTAGTAAAACTTTATCTATGTGTTCGAGGGTTAAGCATGGTGCTCTGCATCAGATCACATATGTCATAATGTTTACTTTCATTATGGCTTTTTCAATCCATACATAGCTATTCCTTCCACTGTATGTGTGTGTAAGACATGGCCCTGTGAGGATGGGAAGCTTACAGAAAGTATTACTTTCTCTGTTGTGATTTTACTGTGTCTCACACACACACACACACACACACACACACAAGGTTTCCTGCTGTCCCATACAGTTAGGGCAAATGATTGTTTGGGAAAATGACAGTTTCAAAACAGGGACAAATTATGCAGTATTCAAACAAATGAACAAACAAAATAGAAAACCTGTATAAAAGAGTATTAAACTGTGATCCTGTTTGACACACTGAACCACCAAATCTTCCTCACTACCCCCCCAGAACTAGGAGTCTCTGGCTCTGCACTCTCCCTGTTCACATCCTATCTCATTTACAGGGTAATTTGGAGAGAATCTGTTTCTGAACCTTGTAGCCTCACTACAGGGGTCCCTCTGGGCTCTGTTCTGGGTCCCCTCCTGTTTTCTCTGTACACCAAGTCACTTGGCTCAGTTGTCCACTCACACAGCTTTTCCTACCACAGCTATGTAGATGACACTCAACTAATTCTGTCTTTTCCCCGGCCTGAAACCAGGTGGCAGCAAATCTCTGAGAGTCTGGATGATATCTCTCAGTGGATGTCTGCACACCACCTGAAGCTCAGTCTTGACAAGACTGATCTGCTCTTCCTTCCAGGGTCTCCCGTCCATGACCTCTCTATTAACACTGAGAACTCTGTGGTGTCTCTGGCTCAGACCGCAAGGAACCTGGGTGTGACACTGGATGACCAGCTGTCCTTTGCTGCCAACATCACTGTGACAACCTGCTCCTGCAGATTAATTCTCCACAACATCAGGAAGATACGTCCGTTCCTCACTCAGGAGGCGGCACCGGTTCTGGTCCAGGCTCTTGTCATCTCCCACTTAGACTACTGCAACTCGCTCCTGGCTGGTGTGCCTGCATGTACCATCCGACCTCTGCAGCTCATGCAGAGTGCAGCAGCCCAGTTGGTCTTCAACCTACCCAAGTTCTCCCACACTACACAGCTCCTCCATACCCTGCACTGATGGTTACTAGAATCCGATTCAGGAGACTGGTACTTGTCTACCGTGCTGTGAATGGCTCAGGTCAGTCCTACATCCAGGACATGGTCAAATCATACACTCTAGCCCGTCCACTACGCTCTGCTACTGCCAAACGGCTTGCTGCTCCCTCACTACGAGGGGGGCCCAGCTACCGTTCAACAAAATCCTGTCAGGAAAATTGCTGTCCTGGCTCTACAATGGCGGAACAGCAGAAACTCTACACATCTTCCGTCACAGACTGAAAACTCACCTGTTCAGACTGCGCCTTGGCCCATAAAACAAAATATTTTTTCTATCTCTAATTCTCTTGTAGCACTTGAAGCAATTCAGCATGTTTGATAAAGTTTGATGTACTTGCATGATTGCATGCGATGTAATTGCATGATTTTTGGGTTGTATCCAGTTGGTTGAATGTACTTATTGTAAGTGGCTTTGGATAAAAGCGTCAGCTACATAAATGTAATGTAAAGACAGAGAGAGCAGCAGGTGCAGCAGTTCACAGCAGTGCAGGATGTTAATACTGAAGTAAATGCAGTCAAACGCACACTTGAAAGAGTTTAGTTGTATAGTCATTTTACAGTTCATTGGTGATCAAGTTCAAATTCAAGTTTGATGAACACAAACCAAACCTTCCTGTCCACTATTTGTTTGTGTTAGCTACAGCTTTCAGATATTGATTAATAAGCCCAATTTCTTCACTTTTCTTTCTAATGATCCATTTTTTATATACAGTAGTTTAAAAATAAATATATATATGCATTTTACTTTTCATCGCCACAACCTTTCTTGTTGCTCTTGTAAATCCCTTGTAAAGAATTTTCTCTGCAAAACTGACATACACAAATTGCGTGACCTTAGTAAATCCAGAGGAATACATAACCATCCTCTGTTAACATGTCTCCTCAATGCAATGAGGAGAGAGACATCCTACAAACACGCACAAATGACACGCAAACTGCAACTCAAGCCCAGTGTGTCTGTATGATAAATACAACAATTGTGTTTGGAGCAGAATGTGTCACATCTGTGCCTGAAAAACAGGCACAAAAGCCGCAGTAAATCTGATGGCATGGAGGATAATACAGTCAAGCCAGACGCTGATGTATTCCATGTGGAGGTTTTACTTACTGTACTGCACTGCTGACCTTCTTACAAGGATACCAGTTGCCATAAGACAATGAAGCAAACCAGCAGTCAAACAAAGATGATCAAAGAGATTATGCTTTTATACAGTGAACTGGATGGTAAATGGGGATGAATGACATTTTATATTTCATATTTTTTCTGTGGTGTTCTGTCCCTTGGGTCAGGTAGACAACACACTAAATACGCAATCAGACCATTGTACCTTTATTCTAAAGCAACTCCCTAGAAAAACAAGTCCATATTCACTTGTACCAGGCAGTTATGGCAATCTTGGCCAGAAACTAGAGCAGCAGAATGGTATTCTCTGGTTAGTGCATTTCAATAATTCTCTAGTTACACTATAGATATTACAGAAACCCTGGTTGAGAGCTGGGACCAAAGTTCGCTGTGTTGGTGTATAAGGCATATTAGCTGCCTTGCTATTACTTTTGGAAATTTGAATGAAAGTATTACAGTCAGTGAGAGTCAAAACAATACTTGGTATTGCTGTCGTATATGTATGCAGTCTTGCTTACCTGGTATTAAGTTGGTCAGCCAATGAGTGACCAGAAAGTTCACTGGCATCATGATGGCTCAGCTCTGAATCAGTCCCTGTTAGTAGATCGGGGAGACCAAGAATTAGTGAATGCCAGTTTAGTGTGCAAACCCAACAGTTATTAGAGATTATCGGTGGTGTTAGAAGAAGTATTAGAGAGTAAAAGTTGTAATACCACAGTAATCCTCCATTACAAGCAAAAATATGTCATGCAAAATGTTAACTCCAGCAATTTAGTATTGCACTTCTGGGACAGACATAGATATTAAAAAAGAGAAAGCAGCAGACGGTGGGGGGAGTAACAAACCGTGTATGTATTGAGGAGGTGGATCAGATGATTGATCAGCCGTGTCAGCGCGCCAGCAAAACGTTACCAGTGGAAAAACTGCAGGTAAATAACTTAAGGGTTGTACCAGCGTGTTCAAGGTCTAACATGTGTGGGGTTTGGCGGATGGGAGCCAGTGGACCAAACCACTGTGAGGCATATGAGGGGGGACGCAATCTTTTGAAACATTAAAGCGCATTGTTTTGTGTCTATAATTAGCACAAGTGTTTTCAATGCATATTGTTATATTATTTAAAATTATAGTTATGTTTACAATGATATATTGAGGGGGACAACTCATGTTTTTCCCAGGCAGGGGGGTCCGGACCCCCCTGTTCCCCCTGTAATATCTGCCCATGGGTACGGGTCAAGCTCCAAAAACACTGACTCTTACAATTTCCCATGTTGCAAAGTGATGAGCCTTTTTTTGTTAGACCCTCCCTGCCGAGTAAACGTCCACGTCTTTGAAACTTGAGGCCCACAGGCTCTCTGTTATAAATTAAGTAGTCTAAGATCATCAAGCCCAAACTTGATGACATCACTCACATGTTTCTCAGACTTTGGAAGGGTCCTCCAGACATACAGAATATATCATACAATTGTTTTCACAGGCTGAGTAGTACTCTCCATGACAAGTACACTGAATTTCATGAGTAAAATTGGTGGGTTGTCCGTATGAGTAAATGTACATTAGTATTATCAGCAAAATGTACTTCAATCATCAAAAGTAATGCTACTTGTTATGCAGAATGGCCCTTCTAAGGGTTTTACCTTATTACAGATATTACAGTACAGGATTTTTGTTACAGATGCTTTTACATTTAAAGCAGCATGTTAAAGGACAATTCTGATATATTTCAACCTGGAGTATTTCCTATAAATGTCTTCGTGTCCCCGAATGTCTACAACGGAGGAGGAGAGTGCAAAGTTAGCACGATCCATAGAGTCACACTGGCCACATTTATGGGAAATGCACCAGGTTGAACTGTTTTATTTCTAAAAAAATTATCAAATGTAAGTGTGTCAAATCTTAATCTGCAAAGTAACTAACTAAAGCTGAAACAATTAGAGAATGAATCAATTAGTTGTTCAACAGAAGAAATTTCAGCACTTTTGATAATCAATTAATCAGTGAAGTCATTTTAAGTAAGTTTTAAGTTTTGGACAGTTGGTCGGACAGAACAAGCCATCTGAAGACGTCACCTTGGGCTCTGAGGACTTGTGATGGGCATTTTTTCTATTGAAATGATTCATCAAAAATAATATTGGTAGTTTAATTGATGATCAAAATAACTGTTATTTGCTATTCCTTTAAGTAGCTAGTACCCACTGCTATCAAATGAATGCAGTGGAATATAAAGTACAATATTACAATCTGAAATGTAGTAGAGCTAAATAATGTAGCACAAAATGTAAAAAGCCAAGTCAAGTACTTGGAGATCACAGCCTGACATGTAACATACATGCATATCTCATTCTGAGTGATGTGTAAACCACAAGATGTCCTGCAACATGGCCATTTATTACAGCATAATAACTCACACAGCATGCAGCCTACATGCTGACAGTCACAGGTAACTGTTGCTACATCCATCCCTTCCCAACCACACACACACACACACACACACACACACACACACCACACCTTCCGTCCATGTCTCTTCTTAAACATAGTGTTAAGGCCCCAGCATCTAAAAGCAATGTGATGCCCGGAGGCCACCACACTTCAAATGAAAACTTCCGCCAATGTGATTTGTCAGGAAAAGCGAGCCAAACACAGTCTGAGTGTTACCTATGTGCCTCATACAAGCTGGCCAGTTTCCAGGCCATACGTTCACTTCACTGACATCCCATATTGGTTAACATGCGTCACGAAGTCCGCTCTCTCAACATGTTCAGGAACCAGCTCATCTCTTAAATAATTACACACCAGACACCAAATTCATCTCTACGCGGACAAATGTGTGTGACCGCTTCAAGTTTAACGAAGAGAAGGGAATAAGAAACATGGGGAGGAAGAAGAAGAAGCAGAAAACAGAGTACAATACCGGCTAGTAACAGTCAAAGACTGAGGCAGCAGAACAGCATTTGTTGCGAATAAAAGCAGGTTACAGTAAGCAAAAATGTAGCGAGCTAATCTGACTGACTTCCCCCTCATACTGTCGCTTATCTGGTCTGGCTGCGGTACTGGCGAGAGCAGGAGAAACAAGAGCTGGAGATAAATTGTTTGTACTTACACATCAGCCGGAGTAGAGAGAAGAACTTGGACAGAAAGGCTGCTGAGCTACCCGACAATTGCCTCAAGTGTTTTACTCAGATGAGCTCTACGTGTTGTGTTGACCAGAGCCTTCGTATCAGACCTGTGTGCTCTCTGTGTTCACGGGGCTACTGTTGGGCTGAATTCCTCTGATGTAGTGAGCTAACGTTTATTTCTCATATGTTGTGCCGCTGCTAGCTTGATGTTTCTCAGTTGTTTTATCCTTTTATCAGCCCCACTGTCTCCTCGTGCATCCTGTCGGTTCCTCTCGCGCACGCCACAATAACAATAGAAGGGAGACGTCGTGCGCGTCAGTGTCTCGACATGCTGCAGCCAATAGGCGGTCAAGTCTCACAGGGGCTACCGCTCTCGGCCAATCATGTGGCGGTTCTCTCAGCAGGGCCGCGAGCCAGGGTCTGTCTGGCTCGTCTAGATTGACAGGTCCGCGAGACTGTTTTTTTAAGGTGGCGCCGCTGAGATTAGCGCCCCCCCAACACACACACACACACACACACACAAGAGCTGCAACTGTTATTTGAGCAACATTGACTCTTCTATGGTCAAAGTTAACATGCTTAAGAAAACCAGAACACATTAGTCCAACATACAGATCTGTGACAAACCAGGCGTCTTGCCTTGTGGCTTCCTCAGGTTCTGTAATTGAAGAGTGTCTGTCAGTGTGAATTTTATTTTCAGGAAGATGAAGGGAGCATTGATTGGAATCACTGATATGCTACTATTTTAAAAGTATTTAATTTTGTGGTCAAAAATCAAGAAACACATTTCAGAAACCTTCCAGGACCACATCTGCTTATCAAAAGACGCCAAGTGGGATCCCGGCCCTGAGACCACAACACTATAATAAAAGTAATGGATGCTTATGGTCCTCAGAGGATGACTCCTCTGATTTTGGTGAGCCCTTTCCTCCAGTGCAACTGTCGCCATCGCTGTCACTCACTGTCATATTTCCTTTGACCAAAGCTTTGGACCACGACTAGATATTTAATAGACTAATGGTTTTCCATGAAATATGGATATTTGGTCCCCAACTGTCAAATCTTTGCATGCAAGGTATAGAGACAGTGTTCCATTGGTACACTTCCAATTCATTGCTAAGTTCGAGTAACCTGAAGCATTTTATTTAGGTCATTTATCTACAGGCAAGCAAACATTCAACATGCACGGAGAATTTACTTTCCAAAAATAAAAGAACAATAAGTAAATAAGTACTTACTTGGGCTTAAATGAGGCAGTTCTTTAAGAACTGCTTTTAAACCCCTGTTCAAGTAATTAGGAAATGGATAGGTGATACTGCAACCGTAAAATGAAGTGTTACCGGTCAGACTGCCAAGACATTTGCTGAGCACATTCATGCTCCCATTGGGATGATCACTTTCTATTCTAACGATCCTAAGGCCCTCCCTCTACCGCCACCCTCTGGACCCCGGTGCTTGTAAGGCCCTAAGAACAAGTAAATCATCTGTATGTTTCACATTGTGTTCAACGTCTTCATGTTGTGGCGTCCACTCAACATTACAGCATTTGCCTTATTTTCATCAGCATGTCGACAAATGAGGAATTTAAGAAACAATTTACGCACAAGTTTAAAAAGATAAGAACACATCTTTACATTCATAAAGACGCAAGGAATATCATTCAAAAACTGAAAATCATTATGTAGGCATTATCATGTTGCATAATCATGGAGACACAATGTACAACACAGTAAGCTTCATTTTCATCATCTAATATTAAACCCATTTAATAATAATGATGCCTTGTGTTGATTTGCACAACACATTTATGTCAGCAGAGCTTTACAGGGAATGCAGTAAGTTTAGAAACACAGAGGAGTGGAACATGTCTGTACTTTTTAATGAAAGGAAAGTAAGAGCCAGCTTAACTCTTAGGGGCTGTTGCTCTGTCTCTAGCTTAGCTGTGGTTTTAAGGTTTAAGACAAGTTTAAACCTGTGTTGTCTGGGTCAAAGTCACATGATCACTTAAGCCCCATTGCTGTGTCCACAGAAGATGCTGCTTAAACTGCACCTGTGGTTTAGCCTGGACCAGCTGCTGTGTCCTGTAGAAACCACCTAAACTCCTGTAGAGGTCACTGTGTCTGAGGTTTAACTTAAACCTGCCGCCGGTCCAGTTTAACTTAAAGGTGTAGTCTACGATTGTGAAGAAAGCTTGTTGATATTTGAACTCAACAGCTAAACAAATACACTCCTCTCTTCAGTGCTCCTTCAAACTTGTGTGAGTAACTCGAAGCATTAGTTGTCCTGTGCACGAGCACGAGTCGTGACATATTATGCCGAAGTATTTAGTGGAAACGCGGCTAAAGCGCCGGTATTTGACGACCTGGGCTGGTGGCTCTACCCGAGTTGCTCTGTTTGTTTCCCGTTTACAGAGCCAGGGCTGTGTATGAACACCGGACTATTTTTTCAGCGAACACACAGAACGGAAAGCCAGCAGACCATGAGGAGATATTCACTGAATTTGACAAAAACTATTTTGGATTAGAATGGTAGACTACATCTTTAAGCCTGCTGCAGGTCCGGTTTAACTTAAACCTGCTATAGGCCCAGTTTAACCAAGGTTTAACTTAACCCTGCCACAGGCCCTGTTTAACCGAGGTTTAATTTCAGCAGCTCAGATCATTTTACTAATTTCTAAAACTGAAATCTTTCACCATCTATAATCACTATAATCAAGAGGCATACTTATATCATTGTGTAATTACAATTAAAGGTATCACTTTTTCCTCAGTTCGTTTTGATGTCAGAAACTGGGCTACTGATTACCTGACAAACATTACCAGTTGTTCAGAAATGCACCACCACAAGTTCAGTGAAATGCGATCAGTTTGCCAGTAATGTAGAAGTCACAGAAAGGAATAATCATGCACACATAGTACATACATGTATTATCAGACCAATCCCCTGCAGTAGATTGAAAGGAAACACAGGAGCAAATGTGCTACAATATGATGTCCATTTGATTGAAATATTCAGAACAATATTATTTAATAATGCTTAATATTACTATCAAGTACAAGTAAGACATGTTTCTGTCAAGTTAAGGTTTTCAGATAAGAAAAGCAACACAGATAAAATAATAACAGTGATAATTCAATTACCCCAGTGCATGCTGGTTAGCCATCAGACATGCCTACTCCCAGTGCGCTCGTGGATGTGTTATGGCTCTCTTAATACATCCATGAGTGTGCTACATGATGTTGAGGTTGCTGTTGTGCTCATTTTGATGTAGCCATCAGGTCCAGTTCAGCACGCAGCTACCCTTTAAACCCCCGCAAGTTCTGGTGTAGCTGGACCCGCTCTAAACCGGAGCTAAGCTAGCCAGATGCTAAGTAACAGAGTAACAGCCCCTTTAACTTTCACTTTCACACATTTGTGAACAACCATCTCCCAAAGCCACAAAGTGGAAGAAGGCATGAAGACCGACAGCCATTTTAAAAACAGTACAGTTAGGACAATGCTTCCAGCAGCGAAACAAGGATCTGTTATTTTGGTCCACAGGATTACTCAGGCCAAGTGTCGTCATCTATCCTGCATGCTGAATGACATTACAGTCTTTTTTAACATTTCGCTCAAGGGTAGAAGTATTTATCTCATCTGTAGAAACAGTGTATATGAATTATTAAATGTCTCTCAAAATTCAGGAACAAGAAGTCATTAACAAGACAGACATTACAGATAAACGTGGATGGTAGTTACCTTTTGGTGGCTAGATACGTGTAATGTAGACTGTATGATCTGGTGATACTGTAAAGCTGATTCTGTTGTATTTTGCCAGAGGATTAGACAATAAGCTATTTGCAGCTGCCAAACGCTAAGCAGATAGCAGCCTGGATTTTTATTATGACAACATCAGACATAGCAGTGCAGGACATCAGCATGTCATTAGACAAGCAGCTAACTAAATGTCAAAGGAAGACTTGTCCTCCTCGTGTTACAGTTTCCTGTATCGATGTGTCCCTCTCGGTCAGGACAGTTCACAGTATTTGCTGTGCAGAGCAGGATGAGGCGGCTCAGGGTTTACTGGGGGAGCGGGTGGTGAACACCCCTGAAGCCTCCAGCATGGTCTTTCGTCGTGCTGTCTCCTTGGCCACGTTGTGGTTGAGTCGCCTGAGACGTTCCTGGGGACAAAATATTTTGATTATGTTGTTGTTTGTATATTGTTTTACTGTTTGTTAGCTTGTATACCTTTTCCTGTTTTTAAAGTTGACTGGTTGGTAATAGTAGGGGTGACATCTGTAGTTAGAGCAGCAGTTGTAACAGTATAGTGGTATTAGGGTGGAAGTAGCAGTAATGGTAATATAGGTATATAATAGGTATATAATATATTAATGGTAATAATATAAAATAATAGTACTTGAGTATTTCTAGTGGTAGTTATGTCAGTGGTAGCAGTGATATTAATAGCAGTAGTATTGGTAATAATGGTAGAAGAAGTTATAGTAGTAGCAGCAGCAGTGTAGCAGTTGTAGTACTACACCTAATAGTGATAGCACTGGTAGCAGTAGTAGTGGCAGTGTTAGCAGCAGCACTAGCTGAGTAGAATATTTAAAGCTGCATTAACTGAATTTCTTAGCAACCAGAGGGCAGTGGAACAGGGCAGGCGAACATTTGGAGTCGTGTTTGTGTAACCTGATGAATGTGAGTCCAATATTCTCTCTCTTTTAGCTCTGTTTTTGGTCTCCACCACCTCCTGAGGGAAATATCTGGCTCTTTAGCTGCTAAATGCTCCTCTATGTTCACCAGCTGCTCTCTAACTGTGTCTGTCTGCTGTTTACTGCTGAGCAGGTAGTGTACAGCGGATTTGTCAGAGCTTTTTCTCTGTGATGAGAGCAGCGTTTGCACTTTACACCAAAACAACAAGTTGAAGTTGCTAAAAAGCTCTGTAGAGTTGAGGGGAACTGCAGAGTTGGTGATAATTCTCTGTGGGTTGGTCACTATGAGCGACGCCTTTCACGTGGCACATAGTCATTGTTATTGTCATCATTAAACATATTGATTAGTGCGGTTCCACACCAAAGGATTGCCACTGACCTGAGCATTCTGCAGTATGTTGTTTACTAGCACTACTCTACGTCTTGCATTCAGCAGCTTCTTTACATAAGGGTCCAGGTCTAGAGCCACCTTCTGATGTTCATTTATCCTGCATAACTCTGCAAAGAATGTACAAGACACACAAGACCAAACCAATGGTTAGCAAACACATGTTGTACAATGTACTTCATAAATGTATTTTACGCAACTTAAAGGTGCAGTGTGTAGGATTATTTTAAAAACATTTTAGTTCTGATAATAAGTTAGTTGAAATCGTACAATATCGGCGTAGGAAAAAATAATCGTCGATCATCCCTTCTATCGTCGACATACGATGCGATCGCCAATCGGCACAAGCCAAGCGCGAATGAACCTGAAGGCCACCGTAGGTTCTCCTACACGCTTGGAAAGGGAGGTGTGAGGGCAGGGGTATTCAGTTGGTTGCAATCTGCAACCTCACAGCTAGATGGCACTAAATCCTACACACTGCTCCTTTAATGGAAAAAGTAACAAAACACCTGAGTCAGGGATTTAACAGAAATAATACAGTAAGTTACCTGTGGCCAGATTGTCAATGTGTTCTCTTAATTCTACCTGGCTTTCTCTGCAAAGAAGAAAACAATCACATTACTCCAGAAATCCAGAAGGACAGATGATGTAATGCAGCGCGATACATCAGATCAAGTGCAGTAACGTTACAGTTCGGTGTTTATTCAAGCACTTAAAAACAGAACAACAAACAGACATAAACATGACAAAGGTAGTGTTTGAGTAATAGGAAACGTGACTGTGACTATGATTTAAACACATTCAGGGGAACGATAAAGAGTGATGAGAGTTGGCTCATCTCAACTGTATCTCCTCTGCAAAGTCACGAGACAGTCAAGAGATTCCCAGAAGTAGCTAGCACGGGTGACAGCAGCGCTGTGTGATGCAGATAACGTCCATAAAGGATTCACTAAGGAACTCCATTTACCTGACTGAGTGTACATGCAAGTCGAGCTGCTGGATAGCTGGTTTCAGGAGGTCGAGCAGCCCCTCGGCAATCGCGTCTTTCCCTGAAGTGGTCTCTACTAAAGCCGCTTCAGCCATTTTAGCAAACCAACAACACAGCCAGACAGGAAGTTACGTCCTGGTGACGTAGGAGTCATGAGGACCTCTCCATTTTCTTCCCGAGGACAGTCAGTTTGGCTAGCAGCACCATTTTAGATAGACGCGCCGTGAAGCTCTCCGGCATTGTACAGTTATTCTGAAAGGCCGAATTCAACCAGAGTTTGGTCTTCTTTTTTTTTTT